>BLKM01000550.1:2063206-2551061 GCA_013340265.1 Coptotermes formosanus | reverse complement strand
TTTACCGACGTTTCGGGACAACGTATCGGTCCCATCTTCATGGGTCAAGAAGTTCCTGCTTCATTTGACTTCTTGACCCATGAAGATGGGACCGATACGTTGTCCCGAAACGTCGGTAAATATTTGCCACTTGATGCTGCATTATACCGCAGAAGAGCGCAGATCTCATCCGGAGAAATAATTTCGTTTCTTAAACTCAGATGATGCTTACTGTTGGAAAATATTCCTTAAGACTGTTGTGTTATAACCACTTGCAAATTTTGCTTAAACGTTTTCTCGGAATTTCCTCTGGGGATTTCATAACACTTTTCCATAGATTCCTAATAGATGTTTATTTTAAACAAAGTATTATTCGTTTGTTAGACGTTCGTTTCCACAGAAAAAATGGAAGTCTCATGTGCTTAACGATAGCACAGCAAGATGTCAGAAGGACAGAGCAGTGCCATCTGCACTATAATTTTTAATATAATGTCGATATTTGAGGGAAATAAATAGCATCTAGAGCACAAAGCAGCACTGTTGATTCTATCAGATTCCCTATGCATCACTTTAAATGGTCAGTGTACACTTTTAAGACAGAGAGTTTTGAAAAATATTTATACTTCAGAATTTTTACATAAATTTAATCAATAATTCATTTCCTACTGACAGTGGTGAAAAATTTTTAGTACGAAAAATACGAGATTTGAGAACTACAAATTTGACCAGTAGCAGCCCTTCTACATTGGAGAAAACCCGACTTGTCAGTACAGCTTTTGTGGAAAACACGCTAAATAAGTACGTATATTCTCAAAGAGAACTGTAGATACATTATTAAAACCAGTGGCATTTATCATAACCACTATGCTTTACACAGTTAAAGATTTAGAGACCAGCGGTATCTAAATGATTCCAGGGTCGGAAACTCCCAGTTACTTGAAGACAGGCCCAAACTCATAACCTGAACGTAGCATATATCTTATATATATATATAGATATATATGTATATATATGTATCTATATATATGTAAAAGACTTTATATCCTACTCTAAAAACTAAGCAACTTGAATGGGTTGAAAGTAGTTAGCCTCTAGGATAGGGCGTATCTACCACTCAATATGACATACGATGGCAGAAATAAAACTGGAGAAGTAGCAGTCATACTTAAGTACATGTGCTAAGAAATTTTATGTGTTTAACCAGACTGCATGGAAATATCTTGGGTAGATCCATTCCCTGTCCGTCTCTCCTCGCAATAACTAATGTCTGAAATTACTAGAGGAATCCAATGAAATTTAGTACTGAAATGTAATCATAAGCCGTGGGAAATTTCATGTCTTACATGGATCCAATAGAACACCAAATTCACATGTAGTTCAACAGTTCATCAGCTCAAAAGAGTGAATGTACTACCAGCTAGACGAACGGAAAGACAGGATTTGATGTCCGGCGGCAGTAAAATCTTTGTTTTTCCAAGGCATCCATAAAGGTTCTGCAGTTCTAAAAGAAAGCCAAGGCAGACGGTGGATTGCACTGTCAGTACTTTACCACAATTCATGCAGCTGGTGTATAATTTTATCGGTTATGTAAAAAGTAACGTAACACTACAAATTGACATAAATATACGTCTGTGATTATGAGTTGAAAGTTTTTCTATGGCGAATAATTAAAAAATACAAGAACGCTTGTTTTTATAACTCTAATCCAATGTACTGTTAGTGTGATTAACTTATGTAAAGTTTCTCACAAAACACGATAATCTCCTAAACACAGGCAGGAAACAAACGGTTGCCGTATACTTACATCTCATGAAGACAAGAACAAAACGACTTCCTAGCCAGTCTCTTGCGCTCGTATGAGTTCTAAAAATGATTTCCTTACGTTAGGAGGAGAAGAGAAGGGGGCCTTTTTGCTAGGCGGATCAGCAGTAGTTGTAATAGAGCATACACTGTGTGCAGCAGTGAAGCTAGTGTCGTGACGAGCAGTGAGATGAAGAACCAAACCTTGAAATTTTCTTACCTTCCTTGTTTCTATATATAAATGTATTTATGTTAGTAGTTCATTTAATGACATGTGAATATCTCATATTTTGTGGCTTAAAATAGTAGGATATTTAGAGAACAATTAATTGGAAATATTTCGGTAGGACAGTGTCGTTGCCTGCCTTGAAATATTATTCCATGATTTTAGTGGAGGGGCTCAAAAAGTTAAGCAAAATCGTCAGTGTTCATAATCGGTCCCCTAACACAGCTTTGAACTGCAGTCCCTTAGCACTAAACAGGGTTCAAAGGCGAAATTCGATTAAACCTTTGGAATCCATGTTAGTTATATACACGAGATGTTGACAGATACATTTTTTATATTTGAAAAACTTAAGACTCATAAGTTTTGTCTAGCACAGTGTTAAAAATTGTTTTATATGTTTTCTTATATTTTTACGGGAAAGGTTAACAAGTGTAGTTCCGGCGCATGCGTATGGTTAACTTAACCGAAAACCTGTAGATGTGGATAGCACATAACACCGGGAGGGCCATAGAAATGCGCTCAAGTACTTTGCCTGAGAACCAAACAAACCGTTTGCACGATGCCCATCTGTAAAACGCAACACTGATGCTAATTAGCACTATATTTTATCTTACGATTCGACTCCACATCCTATTTTATACTTTTATATTATATATTTTAGTTTTAACTTTTTTACTTTATGCCTTTCATGTAACACACCTATATATGTGATACACGTTTCTTATGTGTCATTACATTCACTATTGTGAAAAGGGGAAGATCGTCCACTTTCCAAAACTTACAGAGTTATTAAGTTCTGGTTTCTGTATGGCCTGTGATGGCTCCTTGAGCCGAAACCTGGTTGCCTGTGTGCGTAAGTGTTGGTTGTGATTGTGTGATAATAAGTGGAAATATAGATTCGTAAGTTTTACTGGAACGCGATTTCCGAAATGTTCGAAACCGACGGAGAATACCAAAGACCCTCCCCCCCCCCTCCCCGGCCTTTTCTTGGACACATGATACATCATCGACAGCAAATTCGAACCGAGTACCTAACAGATGTAGATTTAGAGCTTCTCTGTACACCGGACATACAGTAGGACCGAACATGTCTATTAATGAAGCTTTATTTCTTCTTTTCTTTCTCTTATTTCCTGTTATTACTTGTTTATTTTGTTGAATGTTTATCCCCACTCGCTTTGTCGTCCATCTTTCTTTCCTCTTTTTCCTTCGGATTCTTGTTCTTAATTAAATTCGAAGGTTGTCGGCCTGGGTACAACTGAGGATTACAATAAGTTGAGATATAATATTGTTAAATACTCGCATAAGTAAAGAATTTAACTCGAAGCAGTCTTTGCTCTCAAAGCTTCATATGTCCCCAAAAACTTTCCCTAACTCCATCTTTTTCCCAAGTACGCGAAATATAACCGTAACAGAAACACAACAACTTAGCAGTAAAGAAACAGAAATTCCTTCTTCTGTCTTGTAAGGAAACACTGCTGCATATTCAATTGATGTTATTATTTCACTGATTAAGCAACCCACTAGAAATAAATCTCTATTAAGCTTAAGCCATAGACTGCATTTAGTGTGTGATTATTCGCTAGCCTATATCATACCAAGCCGTATTTCTTGTTCGTTGTTACCCCACACAGGGAGCAAAATCTAATTCTTGAACCTACGTTTATGATAAGTGAATTTCTTTTTTAAAATGGTTCATATCTATTTTCTGATGTTCGCGATAGCCTCAAACTCTCTATGGTCCTGATATAAGTGTGTTATAATAAGCAAACCTTACAAGAAATTGGAGCAGAAAGTACATCGTTACTTTCCAGCACGACCTTTGCAATATTCAGGCCCTGCTCCCTCCACGTAAACCTCGAGCGGACCTTTGCCTCTCCAGCTTTCCTTCCGGAGTCTTAGCATCCACTACCTTCAGTAGGATGCAGACTTACCTTACCAGCTGTAAATGTTATCCTCCGCAGTGCATATTCTAATAGGTGTTAAAAACAGGTACTTCTATAAAAATCCAAGAACTTCCAAATAAACACAACATCAAAAGTCAAATCTTGATACGAGTTTTCATCGAGAATCATTATATCTACCCCTTTGGAAAACGGGGGATTTGCTCTAAATTTTAACAACTTATTTTTACATGTGTATTGATTACAATTTTAGTAGTATTTCAAGTCTTTTAAGTAAAGTTGTTTATGTTTTCGACGTGCTTTATGTCGGGCATCGACAAGAAATTATATAAAATCTTATTTTCCAAGTAAAGTACGAGAGTTTATCAGCTATTTCTTTGCACTTAATTTTCTCCAACTATTTTATATTGTATACCTGATGATGGCCTTGCTTGTCTTTAAACAACTGACTATAATTACGTTGCAATCGACGGTTTTTATATTACTTTCTAATAATCCTTTTATAAATATTGCAGTACTTGTTAGGAACAGAGGTGTACGGCTAACGCACTTAGTTGACGTGAATTTGATAGCTTACGGCAGATGATCGCGTCTCGGATGATACACCATGCACTGGAGTAGGACTGAAATGAATTCGTCTCATCCGAACCCATGTTTAACATTTTTAGTCGAAGGAATAGAAAAAAAAATGTGATCACACGAAAGTATTTTGACGAATGATAATTAACAAAACACAATCTATATGCACCAGAGGATTGTACTAAACCTTTTTTATTTATTTATTTATAGAGCGATTTCTGACAGATGTCAGCCTGTGTTCAGCCGTCATCAGGGAAATCATTCACACACAACACGGGGAATTACTGCTGGCTTCCTATTTGTGCCACACATGCATGAACAGCATAATATTCTGTAAATTCATAAGGTAAAGCGTTATAAATGTCCCTAAATGTGGCAAAAATCTGAGGGCTATGCATTCATGAAGTTAAAATCTTTAAAAATTTGATCGAATTTTTAAAAACGCTTAAAATAATGTAAAGAAAATAAACAATGATATTTATTATTTTTGTTGTGCTTTGTAATATTGTAAGACTGAGAGTAGTAGGTAGAAAAATTTTAAAAACATACTTAAATTTAAAATTACAATGCAGGAATTTTTTTAGCATTCGCCCGTATTTACTGTAGGACAGATTTGTCCATCTTCCATCATTTCTTCATTAACACACATTTCGAGGGGGATTCGCCGAGAGTGGTTGTGCGGACAGAAGGCGTTATTTCGGGTGTTCGCAAATCGGAGGGCGTCGTTATGAAAGATCCCTGTGTTCAGTTCTCCTCCACCCTGCAAGTCCCATTATTTTGTAGCTAATTCATTTTCATCTAAATACCTGAAACGTCTAACCATATACTATTTGAGCATATTACTACTTCTCATTTATTTTCGAAAACTAACCTTAATGTTCCCCTCCTTCGCCTTGTTTTTCAAGAGACCAATCTGTTCATTGCAGAGACAAACAGAACACTTTTAACAAGCACTTTTCAAAAGTATGGCCATTAATTTTAAAAAAAAAAAATTCGATTGATAAATTCTTTACAATGTAGTTAATATCGTAAACTCTGCAACAGACACACGTCAAGAAGAAACGCTAGTTTTAAAACAGTCTGAATGTTATAGTAACTCATGCCTTCAGTAAATGGCCGTTATAATAACAAGGCACTACCCAGACATATTTGATCTACTCCACATCCTCACATCCCTTCCTTTAAATTCCGTTTATTATTACACTCATACCTTCGCTTAGAAGAGCCAAAGAATCTCTTGCCTTCAGAACTTAAAAAAATATTTATTCATTTCGTATTCCGTCCATGAGTGTTACATATTCCAGCGTTATCATCCCCTTTATTGTTCATCCTAACAGTATTTGTTGAAAAAAGTGACTTACAAATTACAAATCTCCACCTCCTGCAGATTATCTCTTGTAAGAAAAATAAAAAAAAGTTAATTTCGTACCGTAATATGTGAAAGTTCCACGCTGTGGTATCTTTTACTCAAAGTCGGTTCAATGTCTGTGACTTTTACAGTGGTGATAGACCTCCTCGGCATTTGTTCTTTCCCTACGCACCTTAAATTATTGGAAGCTCTTCCTCATACAGAAAAACAGTGAAAATAAATGTACTTCAGAGAGTTGAAAACGACAGGATAGCTTATCCCCAAACAAGTAAAAAACTGAGAATACCTTACTCTTGATTGAAACGGAAATTGATGTGTGCTTGAGGAAAATGGATAAAGACGTAATGGGAAAAGAGATGTACAAAATAGGGAGGGACTGAAGAAAACCATTATAATTTGGGTCAAGATAATTGGTTTTGCGCCCGATATATGAAGCGGACAGTTCCGGAATACGAAATCTTTATGTAATAGGCCTATATTCGTAAAAGCTATAAGCATTACATGATAAAATTTGACTTGAATGAAGTCTGCTAGACACTTGTTCCTTTTTCAAATTTCACTGCTCCCCATGGATATTCTTTGATATTTGTCTCGGAATTTCCTCGTTATTTAAACGCTGTCTTTCATCACGTTCTATACGAGGGGCCATTTTGGGCAGAAGATACAAAATGTGTCACTGAATTCTTTTAAACAACCAGCACTGATGTGATTTCCTATGCGATCCCAGAATGTATGATTGATCTAATGTGAAAAGAATGAAAATAAACAATTGCTACTGCAGTTAACCAGACACTGAAAAAGTACCCACTGTACGTGAAAAAGTACCCTCATTACTGTGGTACAGATATGTACACACACACACACACATACATCCATCCATCTTAGAAAACTGTGAGCATAAGATTAATATTAGCGTCATGCTTACTTCTTGGGTTCCTGAAGTGGATGAATAGCACCATTTTCTAGAATGTGATACCTTGCAGCTGGTGTAAATTTATTGAAGTTTGAGAGGGGTTGCTACCTCTTTTTTCAGAATGCACCCTGATCCCCCAGCTTGAAAATCCGAAGTAGCTGAAAATTTGTACCGGCCATTATGGCGTCGCACCCCAGAAGTCAGTGTTATTCATATTTAGTGCCGTTAGAGCTTAAATCCCCGAAATGTTGATTTCGTGATACAGAGTATGCACGAAGACCCTGTCGACATTTTTGAAATCAAAACGATATAGAAATTTGGCAATTAAGGTACACTTATTGCTGCAACAGGCAGTGGATGCTAAGTATACACTGAAACACAAATATTTTAGCTGAATAATGATGGAATATATTTTTAAGAATTTTGGAGTCATTTTGGTAATTGCCTTCGTATATTAGATGGGTAAATTATAGACACTTCACAGTAGTGAAAATAATGTAGGACCTGTCGAGCAATACAATGATTAAAATTTGACAGCACGTAAAATTATTGCGGTCGATTTTCAGTCTTCTACTTTATTTTCTAATGTCCTGCTGTCCTCAAGCCGTGGTTATCTTGTTCGATGATTATAGATTTTTTGACAAAGTTTTCGTGTCGTTATATATGTGACATAACATACAGAAAAGCAATTTAATGAAATTGTGTTTTATATAAAGATGACAAGTGATTTATTATTGCCCTGTAATTTTCTGGGTTTACATAAGAAGAATAAATCTATAGATTTCCCCTAAAAATTCCAATCAACAACTTTAATATTTTATCCACCACCTAGCCCTAGATACGCTAGAAAATTTAAACCACGTTTTAGTATCTGATATTATTACTTCTGAAATAAAATATAAGCTTCTTTGAAAGTAACTTAAAGAGTGTAACATATGGTCCTTATGAATGTAAAGCTTAATTTTGGAAATTTTTCTGTATTTATGTACATAATTTCGAAAGTGGCGTAAGACTATTATTAAAAACCATCTTATGTTGTGTGGATGTGGACTGGACTGAACTGAACTGATTTCAGCATCAGGCTCCTGTACTAGTGGTGCTGATCAGCTCGGTTTTGTTGCAAGGTTTTTCGTTATGACGAACTCCATTAAGCAGACTCATTCTTGGGAAGGTAGTAGCCCCTCAGCTAAAAAAAAAAAAATATCCCCAGGGCTTTTAGTTACATGCCGTTCATGATTGTGTTCAAGACAGCTCGCCATTCGGCCGCTATTGACATCGTCCAGAAGGATCCGTCAAAAGTCCGAAGCACTGCAGAAAATTTTGCACAACATTAATTTTTTGCACTAAGGAGTTTTTAGGGCTTCGCCCAACCCCCAAGCTGGAGGATCAAATTTTGACGGCTGTTCCTCCACTGCATACTCACTATATTTGCAGCTACCGTTCATATCCGGAAGTTGTCTCCACCATCCGCTAATTGCTCGCACTCGGACAATTTTTTTAACATTTTCCTTTCGTTTTCTTAATAATAGTAGATGAAGTGACTGGTAACTGGTTTGTTTGTCCAGCCCTGTTTTGTGAAAGTTTTGTTTAAAGAGGAAAAACTGTTAAAATTGCAAAAATGAAACTATCAAATTGGTGATGTGAAAAGTTGAAATATAGAGTTGTTACAGTTGGAAATATGTACAGAAAATAGAACGTAATAAAAGTACTAAAAATGATACAGTTTTTGATTGACTGACGTTGACACAGACGTGATAACAGCGCGATACAAAATAATTCATTTGAAATTAGTTTCAGACAGAACAGAAATAAAACTGAACTGACACGTCATTCAGCGCGACATTTTCCACAGTTTTGCCTCGCTTCGTTTCTTCTCAACTGACATTTCCGAGTTTCCACTTTCCTGGGTCCGCTGCTGCTCTCCGGGCACAACAGTGTCACAAGACGACAAAATAGCACGCAGAAGGCAATTGCCGAAACATGAAGGGTAACTCCGTCTTGTGTCGCACCTGAAGAGAGCTTCAAGAATAAGCGACGGGCTACAAGCTCCAGTTGTCCAAATTTCTCCACCTATTGAAGAGGAGCCTGGGTGAACAAAGAGTAGGGCTGGACGTATCAGTGAAAAGAAAACCTTTTGTGGTAATACAACCCCGAGTGTCCAGCCTGTGAAACAGTAATATTTACCTGCCTCTGAGAAAAGTGAAATCCTAACAATTTATTAAAAACGTGTATATTGAAAAAGGTAGAATTTAATGCATTTCTAACGTGTGCAGTGAATTAATATCAGAGGTAGAGTGGCTTTGCTTCAGATTCCAATTGAGCCTAAGTGCCGGCCCAGACATCGTTGAATCCAAAGATGAATCTTTTTCTGTGCTGGAAATCGAAAGTTGGAGGGAATTAATATACTGAGTTACTCGAATTCACACGACAACATAGAAGATAAAAATAGCAAACGTAACGGTATATATCGGAATGGAGTTATAACTCTATGCTTCACTTTGTTTCGCACTACGCCCGCTTTAACTGCAGGTAGAAAGTCCGTGAAACCCCTTAGATAGGAGACTGCTGAGTTAATTTTCTCCCTTTGTGACATAGAACCAAAACTGTTTTCCATTACTGGCACTTTAAGCGCGAAAAACCAATATTTTCATACAAATATATGGCTCATTCGACCTTAAAACATAAGAAGTTCAGGGTTGCTGTAGTACTGCTTTACGACTTACGTAACTTGATTGCACGTCGCTACATTTTTATGACGTCACTATCAGAAAGAGACCTGTCACTTTGTTCCACCTCCTACAACACTTGTTCCTCAAATTTCGTAGGATAGAAGTGGCTTAAGTCACATACAAAAATGTGTCAAGTTCTATGTGTCCTTGCAACTAACTGCACAAGAAAACACATAAAACAGGTAGTCTGAGTAGAATACATGAAATGCATGCCAAAATTTAGCTAGGAAACTTTGGGTAAGAATGACAAAATTTTGGTTATCATTATGATAATTATCAGCATTCCACAAATTACAGGGATTGAGGAAAGACTGTGTATTTTAGTTTAGATTGGCCAGGGCTGTGGAGTCGGAGTCGGAAGGGATTTTATGTGGGGTCGGGCTCAGAGTCGGTAAAAATGTACCGATTCCGACCTCAGTCTAAAATCTTAACTAGGTACTCCAACTCCAGAACCCTGATAGCTACAGTAGCCACTAGACTTATACTTAAATATATGTTACAAGTCAAAAAAGTAGCCTGATGATTCACGTGGTGGCGATGAAATGTCTTATAGGTTTACCATTATTAATACATATTGAGTTTTTATGAAGGAGTCGGAGTCGGAGTTTTAAAAATCGAGGAGTCGGAGTCGGAGCTTTTTTTGTACCGACTCCACAGCCGTGAGACTGGCGAAGAAATTCGCCCTTAATTCCTATTTCCCTGATGAATTTTCTGGAAAATTTCAGAAATCCGCAGGTGCAGCCACAAGTTTGTAAAGCTGTTTCTACTCAAAGACTGAGGAACTGTGTGCTACAATTCGGTGTGAACTTGTTTCGCCAGCGCCATTCTTGTACACTCTGCGCAAGTCGGTATATTTAGTTTTAATCTCAAACACAAATATATTGTTATTGCTCTCAAGTTGAGCACGTTGCGAATTTAACGCTGCATTTCATCGCGTTTACGAAACAAACCAGTGAAGTCACCAGATCCGAGTGCTGTCTATAATTTCTACATCTTAATCTGCTTACGATTTTCGATTAGAATTTTATAAAAATGATCATTAGGTTAGCCGTATAAAAGAAAACGAACGCACTCTTTATGTTTTAGAATACTTCCAAAAGTATCAGAAAAAAATCCGTCGTTAACAACATATGGATGGATGGAGCATGTTCCATTCACTTCTTGCTCTTTCCGAAAAGAATGCATAGACGTTTCATCAGACGACTTTAAAATTTGCGAGTGCAGCCATAATTCCAATCCCTCATATACTTCATTGTGTAGGACAGGAAAACATTTTTCTTTATTTTATGGGCAATCTGTCCTAGCAGATAATCAGGCAGAAGTAATTCTGACGTGAGGAACTAAGAAATTTCAAATCTTGATTGTGATTCCGATCGTCCTGACTAAATACTTTCGTGCATTTCGCAGTTCGTCTAGGCACGTTCCGGGACAGTACATAAAATTAGTTCGTTTCCTCTTCCTTTAACGTCCCTTCTAACTAATTTTTTACAAATCTATCTTTCGACATCTTATGGTCTGGCCTACCGACAGTGACATTCTTTTACCCATACGTAAAATAACGTAGGATGACAGAAAGGAGGAAATATGTCTTAAATCTTTGAAACGAGAATCGTTCTACATCTTTTTTAAAGATTCAGTTCCTACCTCACACAGAACACGACATTTTTCTTTTAGAAAGACCGTCAACGACTGTACTATATGGAAAAATGCGTTGTATATTGTAAGAATTATCTGGAACAAGAAACAAAATGCGTGAGGGTTGATAAATTTAAACTGCTTCCTTGTTTTGATGGTTAGCTGTAATATGTGTTGTCTTTGCTTGAAATTTTCTCTTTTAGGTTTTACAAAATGGAGTTTCGAGGTAGCTGCAGTTTCTGGTTATTAAGGATGTCATGATAAGAGATGGAGGCGTGGGATTTTTGAACACAAGAGAAGACAAGAGAGGTTGAAAGCGATATGTAGCGTACATTATCGCGGAAAGATGAGGGGAAAACATACCCATGAAAAACGTGGCTGTTTCTTCACGTGTAATTAGACCTACGGGCACAAAAAATGTGCACGTAATTTTGATGTTGGATATGTTATGGATTCGAATATTTGGGTTTAAAAGTCTCCTTAAATTTGAGATAGGCATGTTACAATGGTGCATTTGATGTCTAGACAAGACATGTTTTATTGTGGAATAAATATTTGAGATCCTTTCTGATTTTGTATACTTGTTAATATTCGATGAGTTTCATACTATCCCATTATATGTAGAATAAATCTGGGAAACAACATGTACATTGACTACATTTTATTCGGATGATTCGGGCGGTTAGTCACCGTCTTTGTATTGCGGATGTTCAATTTTCACCCCAGGCCGTTTCATGTGAGATGTCTGTTGGACAGAATATATTGTGACAGGTGTTTCTTCGAGTATTGTGGGATCTTTTTCCTCTCAGTATCATTTCACCAATGCTCCATCCTCGTTTATTCATACAACACAACCGCCGTTTAATAAAACCGTTGACATTGTCGTTGAATACCACACACTTCATTCGGCAAACCAGGAGGACAGAAACCATTTGGAAGGCATTGCCGTATGGAGGGTAATGTTGCAATACGTATGTAGCCTATTCCAGATTTAGGGTTGTAAGGTCCTTTACCAGTACCTAGACAGCACATTATAGGCGATGAAATGTTCGTATACTATAAAGAGTGCTTAAATTTGCAAATAATTTTATTGATAAACTGTTTAAAAAACAATCGGTTAATCGTTGAGTTACGTTCGTATTTTGAATTCAGTACAGAGAGGCTGCTGAAGCCAAGATAGTTCAGTACCACGCGCCACCAGTTCAATAAGCAAGCTTTGTAAATTATTTTCATAAATTTTTATCCAAACTTGCTTAATGTATAGTAGAAATAATAGTGATTCAGTAATAGAACATTCCCAGCTTATTGCCTTCTGCCTAAGCAAGAAAGGACAAGTAAATCTGACACTAAATGTTTCATAGTGCAGGCATTCTTATTCACTTGCAATAAGAAGCGTCGTAATTTAAGTCTGATTGATGAAACTCTGACATACACTCTTACTTACATTTTGTGTTGAAAGGAAAAAATTATGGGAGCGTATTTTTCCCTTTCTGTAGGCTATATCACATTTAAAATTATTTTTCTCTTCTGGATTTGACGGTGTTTGAGATGATCGGTGGAAATGTGCGCATTGCTGTCTCATAACACTTAGGTGTGCCTACTGATGTCAGTGGCTTTTCAGCATCAAAATTTGTGATCTTAAGTTACTGTAGAAATATTTTAACGGAAGAACATTTCTTTACATGAATACCAGCAAAGAAAGGGTTAAACTATAAAACACGAACAGTTAAATAAGCAGGCAATAAAGCATATAGTTCTTCGAGGGTGTCACATTTTGTTATACATTTCTTACGTTCTTGCAGCATGGGAACACAAACATCTGCTAGAATGTATTAAAAATTGATAATACAGAAGTTGTGAAAATGGCTGGGTGAAAAATTGGAAAAGGGTGTTATTTTAGAAAGAAAAGAAGGGGTTATAATGAGAAAAAAGGGGCGGAGAAATGTCTTTAAGGAAGGGGTGAAATATGAGTGAGTGAGGAAGAAGGAAAAATAATTTTGTGTTGGAGACTGAAGACGAAGTCTTGAATTTAATGGCACGAAACGGTAAAAATAACGAAAGATGGAAATGGGGGTATGGAGGATAAAAGGGGTAGAAAGGAGCAAAACGGGAGGAAACAGAATTCACGTAAAAAATAAGCGGATAGAAAAAGAAAAGGAGTAATTCTCAAGCAATAAAACATATTAGTTCCGTGAAAAGTTTGAATATCCGAAATTTTCTCACGCTCTTCTTACCTTGTCAAATGGAATCATCTACAGAAGCCTGTTTCTGTCTTTAGTTTCTTGTCTGGTCTGGAAAAGGAAATCCCAGGTATCTGCTGAATTGTTTTCTCTTCACTTTGGAGATTTATTTTGTTTTAATTGCTTTTCGTAACAATAGACTTAGCTCTGAGTGGTGATAATTATGTGACGATAATGACGATGATAATGATGATAACAACAACATTAATAATAATAAGTGTCACATGTGCCCTCACGTATCACTTAAATAAACGAGAATTGTATTTTAGTGGGAACAACAGAAATAATTTGGTTCATCTACTTTATCGTTATGTTTATCAACGACTGAAAGTCTAAAATAACAAAGGAAAATTTGTCCATGTACACGCCAAGAAGGCACAGGAGGGAGTGGGAGTATAAATCCCGTCGTTCTTAATTTCGGTACTACATAGAGATGAGTAATTAGTGTCAGGACATGGCAGATTTACTTCCAGTGAAAAGTCACTTTTACCCAGTGACTACGAAATTAGCTGGGTGCCATCCGTCTGCACGCTTTGGATTAGACTGCAGAAAAATCTCACGATGTCTGAATTCGAACCACTGTCCCTCAGTCGTCCAAATATTAACCTGCTCGCTGTAACAAACTTATCCGTTGGTACAATTTATTTTCCTGCAGAATTTAGTTGTTACAGACAAAAGCTTCATGTTATTAAAATGTCTGAATCATAGGAAAGTCGATGAGAGAGAACAACGGGGTATTCAGTAAGTAAAATGCGACGTGGTTCTTTATTATCCAGTCCCACAAGCACAAAAGCATTAAGACCGCCGACACATGGAAAACCAGTAACAAACTCTATAAAGTTTAGTGATGACTGACAAATGAGCAATATCTCCCTGGAACCATTTTCTGTCCTTCGGTGTTATTTCTGTAGGATTTTAATTTCTATTCTCCTGTACTCTTCATATGGTAGGTTGACATAATGGAAAACACGCGTGGTACTTCCTTTTTGAATATTAATCAATGCACGAAGCTGTGAAATAAATATGTAATAATATTTAATACGACTAATAATAGCTTTAGCAATAGAGAAATAGGAGATGCGACGGTGTGTAAGACAACGATGGTTGTGACCATGGCATCAATAGTGATGATGACGGCACACATTATTACAATCACAAGATATGAGAGCCAAACAATGACTCACTGCACAGGGACTGTACATCCACAAAGCTTCAGTTCACGGAACCTTCGGCATTGCCTGAGATTTCGTACAAGTTTTACACAGTGACTGCATCAGCACGAACAAGAGATTTCGTACAAGTTTTACACACTGACTGCATCAGCATGAACAAGAGAACAGAAGCAGATGAATGTTTTATATATAGTAATGGTACACCAGCGTCGGTGAGCAAAATTCTAACAGCTTCACCGTAAGCCTTTTAGTTTTGTGTAGCTCCTGTATGGGTCTCAGAACTGAAAGGGCTTTCGTTCGACTTTCGGTGACGCTTGAAAGACGTGACAATAAATGGCACTTACAGTATTAGGAATTCATAAATGGTAGGTGTTTGGAGACCGCTGGCTACAATAGATACGAGTTACGTTTGAAATCATTCAATTCATGTAAACTGTCTCTCGTCTCTTTTTGGAAACTAATAAATTAATTGACACTATTTTTCGCAGAGAGGGGTGGGCCCGATCTCGGGCTAAAATATGGTCCAAATTTACTTAGTTGTTCCGAAAAGCAAAGCCACTCTTAAAATGTGAGGAATGATGCTATTGAAACAGGCACTACATACATGCCTAGTAGCAGGTGAAATAGAATAAAACAAGTTGTTATAGGAAGTGTGTTTTTGAAGATAGAGATTGAAACCCAGGACAAAGCATGAGGATAGATGCAGATTTTGTCCTTGGAAAGTTGTGTTTTAGCAATTCTTTATTTTTTAAGTGTAATATAAATTCTTAATTAAAAAATTTGATTTACGTAGATGCCACGATTTAATTTTGCAGTAACTTTCTGTGTCAGTCACAATGTACGTTTACGTATTTGTTTCTAAGAATAACCATTATATTCGCAAAAAATTACGCAATAAATTTTGTGAAGACAATGGCAGCGCCTTTGTTTTAAGCTAGGGAAGGAACTTTTAATAAATGTACAAAGGTATTATGCTTTAAAGCCTTGTACTAACTGAAAAATCTTAATATCTCTAACATTACGGCAAATGGGCCGAGAGTGTTTTGTGTGCTGCCACTTGATAATTCACATTTATTGCAAACTGGCGGTCGGCAATGGAGATAGCGTAATTCGTCGTTGAAGCAAAATAAATTACCTTCCTGGCCATTACGTGTTGATCCAAACCTTGTCTGCTTTTGTAACAGTTTTCTGAATGCACAAATAAATGTACGAAATCGACGCTTTTTTCATTCATGGGAATGAGCCTTAAATGAAGACTATTAGAATCTTTCTTCTTTTTTATTGCTTATAGAAATGAAAAGAAGAAACAAATACTCAGAATTTATTTGCTGTAGATTTTGGTTTTTTAAAAAAGTACAAAGCTGGAAGTAGGAATATGTTTTCCTTATGATTCTCATTAAATACAGATTTTATCCTTAAAGCGTTTTAACTACTGTCTTTTTAATGCAGATTAATTTTTCCCCTGTGAACTGGGAACCGAAGCTTTTATGGAGTTTAGATGACAGTCACATATAAAAGGGGTCAATAAGAGTTTACTAGAAATTATCACATTGATTTTATACCACAATAAGTAATTTTATGTCCTTCCAACAACAAGATGCAAGCAGCTGTAAAAAACAAGATATTACTGGATAAATTGTTTCAAAGAAAAGACCTAACAGAAATAGTGAAACACCCCAGTTTGCTGAGAAATTTTCTGTTCCACAGTTAACAGTACTTCGCAGTTCCTTGGAAAGCGCCCACTGCGGCTATTGCTATTGCTCGGCTTGTACAACCAGTCTCCTCCTCTCTCCTTATTTGGCGCCATTGTCTCCACGCCTTTCATTTCCGAACTTCTAATTAAACAGCCAAATGCCAAAATCACATCTTCAATTCCAATTTTAGCCATTTACTATTTTTTTGTTATTAAGGTCCCGAGTCTGCTTTTCAGCAATCCGCATCTGCTGGAAAATGTCCCGCCACATCTCTTCTATTCCTATTTCAATTCCTTATTTTATTATTCATAAAAAAAACATCATCTTCATTCAGTAACTACGAGGCAGCAGAAGAGTGTCATATATACACGAAAGACTGGTATCACTCTAATTTCAGACTGCAAGGACCCCAGTCTGTTTCAGGCGTGCGCGGATCCTGGCCACCTTGTCACCCGGACTAAAATTCTTATACAGTGGCACCAAATATTTTGTACATAATTACTGAAAAATTGTTATACGTTCAACAAAAATTCGTAACATTTCGCTTGCAAAGAGCAAAAGCGCCAGATGACAGGTATGTACATATGTCACTGTAAACTGTCGGTCCTCAGTGTGGCACTTGCTTTGTGTAACCACGCTGATGCCTCGATATTGGAGGTCTTCCATATACTTTTGGAGAATTATGGACCGTGTTCTTATTGTTGCATTAATTGCTCCATCGGTATGTAATTCGCCTTTGATACACGTTTTTACGTGGCCAAAGGATACTTATTATGAAATATAGACACATACACAAAATAAAGGTACGGCTTTTGTTATAGATATAGACCCACTTCAATTTAAAAACTAAGATTGCATGCTTAATAATTTATTTCTGATAGATGAAACCGGCAATTCAAATCATTTAATATTAAATGCCACTTGAACAAGATACGGAAATAATACAATTAAATTATCATCATCATCTCTTTCTTTCGTGTACATTTTAAGGTCGTGCTTACGTTTTCTTCTTGGTATTCGTACGTATTTTGTTTCAAAGGAAATTTTCTTAAAACTTCTGTGTGTATTTATTGTTTCCGTTAACCAAGCTTTTGAATAAATCTTTTGAACCTCATACACCTTGCAATTCAGGGATAATAAAACGTGTTTTGACTTGAAAGGGAGGGTTATATAATGTTAATACTGTGCAGAAAATATGCTTACGTCAGTGAAAATCGTCTGCGATCTTTTGAAGGTTATACCTAAACTACTGTACAAAATGCAGTAGCGCGACCATGTTGTCCTCTCACGAAATAAACCAGAAGTACGTCCTGCACGGATAACGTAAAATCCCTACTCTTGAACCGATTCTGAGCCGAAGGCAAACACACGTTCTTACTGTTTATTTCTCCAGTGCCAATTTTAATACTGTGCTCCCAGAGTCTCTCAGGGGTATGTTCCAACGAAGTTTTCGAACCAAACTTCGTTACATTTCTTGTCCTTGGAACTACAGGTGACGCCAGTTTCTTACACTTATTGTACAGTTTAAGAATGTAACCGACTTTAGTGGGCGAACTGCCTCAAACCGCCCGAAATTTGATATTATATACAATAAGAAGTCTTGATTCGCCAATACATCAAAGAGGGACACATAGGAGTTGTGCAAAATAGTCATATTTTGAAATAAACCCCGAAAATTAAAACTGCATACGCCTTAATCCATGGTAAATAAAGAAAGGAGTGAACATATTAAAGTCGCCAATTATTTTCATTCACATCGTGTACTTTAACATGCTTTCTTTACTTAAGTTCTTCGGAAAGAAAATCCAGTATTTGTTTAGCTGTAATGTGTATGCTTCATTGACATTCGATAATTTACATCGACTGAAAGCCAAAAATAGAAGAAGATTTTATGTTAACTGGCAGTTTGAAGAAGAAGTTATATTATGGGAAATTTTTGAGACTTATTTGACACCGGGAATTAGCAAAAATTAACTCGTTTTACTCGAAATGAAATTTGGGGGTGTCCAGTGGGAAAAATAATGGAGATATGAACGAGCTCAAAGAGCGTCATCTGTTGTCCGCAGTCAGTATAACATTAGACACCCTTTATCAGGTTCCATCAAGTAAAAGTTGTTTTTACCAGGGTTATTTTGAGAGAAACAGAATCATTGCAATTGTGACTGGCTGGCTATCGGAAATTAAAGTAAAAGTACTTTACTTACAACTCTACCTACTTATTCTGGCGTACTCTACATTTACTAGTGGATAACAATGTTATTATTTCGTACTTAAAATAACACACTTCTGTTAACCAAATGTAGGTAAGGAACTACCAGAAAAGTGGAGCCAGAAGGGTTAGTTTATTAAACATGTCCGATTCCAGCTGCATTTCACAGTAAACTTAGACCATATGCCATAACAATGCCTAAAATTTCCGCTATCATTTATTAAACCTTGCAGAGTCTAAGTACCGAAGCAAACAGGCGGCTATTTTTGCCTCTTTACCTTCAGCAGTTAATTAAAATTAATAAATTTATTAGGGTGACGAAATAAAGCGATGTGGCGTGGGTGAAATATGTACTACAGGTAGGCGAAGGGGATAAATACTTGCAAAATTTTAAGCAGGCAGACACCAAGGACAGAAGACAATTTATGGAAAGTAACCGTAGATGAGGGTCTGATGTGAAAATGGTATCTTAGAGAAATACGTAGTAGGAGTGTGATCTCGATTCAAGTAGATGTGGTGTTGGACTTGTGTGAACACCGGTCCGATATTTCGGATTTAATGAGGATGGGCTATTTATTCATTAACCGATGGTTTATTAGCACCTTAAGCTTAGCCTTACTCAGTGGAATAAGTTTGTGTGAATATTCATATCAAATGTGTAACAAAGAGACCACCCAGCTGCGCAAGAAACATAGGCCAATTTTTGAAAACCCTCACTAGATATTGCTGGTTTGTTTCTCATTCGGTCGCATATTATTGATGGGTGCCCCAAAATTGTCCTACGCCCTATACAATCTATAAAATAAATTAAGCGAGACTCATTAGTATTAAGTACAGAACAGGAAATTATCAGGCCTTTCGATATTTGTCTTATATAGTATATTTTCAAAGTAGCGCGTCAAAAAATTTGTCTCTTAGAACTATACTGCACCAAATAATGCGGTTCTTCTCTGTTCTTTACCCGAACCTTATCACATATTCAATCAAGGAAACTTAACGAGGGGAGAAGAAAAGATAATGAAATCAATTTAAAAAGAAAATAACCAATTTAATTTTGTACTTGTAAAAAGTGGTGAAGTAAGCTTCCCGCCATATTTTCTCGTGGCGAAGACGAAGAAGACACCCAGAGATGCAAGTTGCTGTCGAAGGTGGAGAGATGGGGGAGCGGAATTGAATGAAGAGAGAGCGCGAAACCGCTTAATTAAAAAATATGAGAACGGGTTGCAAAATTTTCATTTTTACCCTCTGTAATATCAGATCGTATTTTAAGAATAGAAGTACAATAAACGTTACTTGTAACAGGGTTTAAAATGCTCTGGAAATTTGCTGTTCTAGATAGGTTCTTGTTTAACTCAGCTAATTCTAGATACAATATACCGACAATATAAGCAATAAATAAATTTTTTTAAAAGGGGGATTTTTTTAAAGTAAACGCTTTCTGAATGGGATTAGAGAACGAGAAAACAAACGGTGACTTACAGATAGAGTGCAGTTTAAGTTTTGTTTAACCTATTTCGATATGAATTGGGTTTATACATCCGCATAGTACAACCGCAAGTCTAGTTGTTCCCATGCGCGCTGCAAGTTTGGTTACCTACCAATAATTGTAATTGCTAACTGGATGAGTCACATCTTGTATATGACCTCCATCCTAAAATGCGTTCTTGAAGGAAAGATAGAAATGACAGGAAGACGAGGAAGAACACAAAAGCAGCTACTTGAGATACTAGAAGATACGAGAAATTGAAAGAGGGAGCACTAGATCCACTCTCTGAACTCGGTTTGGAAGAAGGCGTGGATCTGTCTCAGGACAATGATATATTATGACCAAATTCGTCCGTCCAATGCTGGGAAAGTAAGCATAATTTAAAGCAATTTATGATTATTTTCTTGCTGTTTTTATTCAGTAGCCATCCTACCTTTCGATGTTATGTAATTTTAGATATTGAAAGATTGGTTAAATAAATTAAATTGGGTAGGCCTATTTTTCGCTGACTTTGAAAGGAGTCCACAAAAAACCTTAGTTGGGGTGAATGGATTGTGGGAAAAACAGATGTGTGTGTGTGTGTGTGTGTGTGTGTGTGTATGGACTTACTGGAAATAACTGCACTGATAAAATGTAATGAGAGGCTTGCGTGTGCACATACATGAACCTTGTTCCACAAGAGTAGGGGATATTTCCACCAGAAGCCTAACTGTCAAATTTTCGAGGAAGTTTCTTAAACATGAATTTAGTTGTGAAAAAGGGAAGGACTCCTTATATTGGACAGAGACAGACAGAGAAGTGTTTTGTTTAACGACGTCATTTCCCAAGATTATGTGATGTCTGTAATACACGAATAAAGTATGTATCTGGAACATTGGTGGAAAAGTGCTGACAATGGAAAGTCAAAGTGCTAGAAGGAATATCTGTTCTAGTGGGCACATGAAGGGGCCTTGGATCGAACCCCAGCTTCCGCGCTGATGGGGCGGCAAGTAACCGCCTGGTCCATAACACGGCTCGTTTGAAACAAGAAATTGGACAACTGCAATATTTTCGCCATCAAAGCATAACAAGAGCCTTAACCTCTGTCCGTAGTACTTAGGCATAAGAACACGCAGCTAACACATTCGGAAACAACAGTGCCCCAGAAATGTGATACGGTATAGTACAGAATTGATCACGTTACGTAAATAGGAAGAGATGAGAACTTTTTTGTATGAGGAGTGTTTGGACTCCTCACCTGTTGAATGTTGGTTCCTGATGATTTTTAAATCCCTCGGCCCGGCGGCATGTTGATACAACCCTCCACCAGTGTTTTTCCAATTAGCCATCCGAGGGCGCTTTATAATCTACAATGGAAAAGCGAGGAGAGTCAACACACACAAAATTTATTCTAAAAGTGACTACCATTTTGTCGACAGGAACCTTCCACTGTGGGGCAAATGCTTCAGACCGTGGGAAACACGAAGGTGTGAAGAAAATATTTCATTCGTGTTATAAGACTATACTTTCGTAAGTTACAAGTTGTTGACTTGTGGCTTGAGACAATGTGTAGGCTTATAGGTGGGAATTAACCTTTCGTAGGAACGTGGTTACTTCCATCTTGACAACCAGATCATACTTCTACCATAAAAAATAAAGCAACCTGTCCTTACGTAACGTTATTGACCATCTCTAAGGCTACAAATTCTCAAACCGAGAAGACCAGAATCCGGACAATCATGGCGGCGAAAACCTGCAAAATGACGAAATGTACTTTTTGCCGAGTCATGAAGTGTTTAGTGTGACGTCGAGCCATTCATTAGCTCAATACTACATAAAAATGAGAGCTGATCTCACGCTCTGGTCATAAACATAGCCGTCTTCCCAAATCTTTACGTAATTTCAGAGGTTAGGAGAATTTGTTGAAGTTTGCTTTTGTTAATTTTGATTTGAATATTAGAGAGGTTTTTTTCTAATAACTTATAATATTCACCATATATTATGCAGCTTCATGAAGCGTGGTGTCCTATTGAAGAAGAAATTAATTTTTATTGAAACCTAAGTTTCATTCTCGTGTTAACAAAGGCTCTCAAATATTTCCTATCCTCACCCAGATGAATTCAGATCACGTCTTCACACTAGCTACTTTCCTGAATTCATTTTTTGACCTGATATTTACGTAAAAAGCCAATAAGCCTACTTAAGGCACATAATTTCGTACCTTACACTCCTTACTTCTTTCCTGTGTTTTCCTCTGTCATTTAAACCAGTAAAATCTAGTCGCCATAGCAACCATTCTTAAGTTTATAAATTATAAAAATGCAAATCGTGTTCTTTTCCTTCCGAAACTCCATTTTGAATGTGTAACATTCCTTCTTCGTGTTATAGAGGTTCAAGCGTGAAGTCTGTCTCCGGCGACTGGTTACCGTCGGTAAAGGTTTTGTGGCTTAGTAAAATGAGGAAATATTACTTCAAATTAGAGCATAAAGGTTTCTCTCCGCATACTGTCAAATGTTCACTTTTCAGCAATCACTAAACTCTCTATGCTCAATTACTGACAGCGTCATAAATTTATAAACAAATTTTGTAGTTATTTCGCACCCTTATTTCTGTTACGTCAATCCTGGTGTCCTATCTTTAGGAAATAGCACATTATAAAACTTAGAGTAAATTTCATGATATAAAGGACATAGGAAAAAGAGTTACACGAAGGGAGGCTCCCACATCCCACAAGGATACGAGTAGTCGAAACCAAAGGGTGTACGGCGAGAGAAACGTAAGGTGCAAGTCAACTGTACAAGAACATAATTCCGAATTAAATCCGGAATTTCTTAGAGAAGTGAGACTTATAATATCGCGAATCGGAAAGGAGTATAATAATCAGTTAACTGTTCCATAAAATGCGGGGAATTTCTTGACTAGCTGAGAAACTGTTAGCTTCTCAAGAAGGCGTCTGCTCCATGGAGTTAGTCAGTCAGTTAGTTAGTTATTTAGTTAGTTAATTAGTTAGTTAGTTAACTGTTAGGAGGGTAGGTTGTGAATGAGTGCAGTGGATAGAACGAATTGAGAATAAGATCAATTGGCAAACGTCTGTAAACACTGTAATAACTGAGATCTGCGCTCTTCTGGGGTATTACGCGGCGTCGTATGGTAATCGTCTACCGACGTTTCGGGACAATGTATCGGTACCATCTTCAAGGGTCAAAAGTATTTTGACCCTTGAAGATGGCACTGATGCCTTGTTCCGAAACGTCAGTAGACGATCAACATACGACGCCACGTAACACCCCAGAAGAGCGCACATCTCATCAACATCGCAGCGGAAGCCCGAAATACTGCAGTAATTATTCGGATTACGTAGAGGCAGGGAGTTTCTTGACCATTCTGCATAATGAATATATATTCGTATACCTCGTACGAATAAGAATTTGGAGAACCTAGAAGTAAGATTGACATGAATCTTATAGAAATAGATAATAAACAAGTGAATTAGAGTCACTTGCTAGGAATGAGGCCCTGCGACGCTGTATTGTGAATATTTTAAGAAAACACAGGTTTCATAAAAACATAAAATTTCTTCGCTAGCTCTATAACAATACAATGAAGGATAACTTGTAAACTGAGGAAATGAAAGGATAGTACTAAAATACGTATACATAGGATCTAAAGCGGAACTTTTGGATCAAATTTCTGGTCCCATAGCAACAGAGGTGTCTGTGATCAGATGAGTATTAACATAAGAGCCCGTATCACGGCGTTACACAACGTTTGGCTTACTAACCCCTGCCCTTTGCTGAATGGACCATGTCCTGCGAAAGGTACGTATGTGCAGTGTTAAATCCACTTAGTGTTCACAGGAAGAGCATTCCCAACTGTCAGCTAACTAAGCCACCCCAACCACCACCCCCTCTTCGATGCTAGGCTAAATTTGCCGCCCAGCAATCAATAGTTTCATTAAATATTAGCGATAAATTACATGCTTGGATAGAATTCATATCAGTCGCTAATGTACAGCTCAGAAACAAACAAAACCGAATAGAGTAAACAAACATTATGAACAATGAAAATTAACTGAAGCCAATATTATTACATTTAAAAAGTAATACACCTCATGATAAGAAGAAGAGAAGGATGTATTTTGTTAGTTATTAACTAGAAAGAGAAAGATGCGTTCTATATCACGCATGCGCAGCACAGCTTGAAAATATATAGCTGTTGCGGGCTTCAGTGCAACTTACATATCCGAAATCGAGCCTCGGTTGAGCCACAGCGATCAATGTCTAGTGAGAGGCAATGCGTTATAAAATTCTAAATTACTATTGGCCACGCTCTGGCGTCATATCAATTTACAACCAGCGCTGTTCCCATGCTGTAATTTCTGCCATATTTGTTTTCCACTCCTTTAACACAGATGCAGGGATGGAAAGTTGTTTGGCAAACATTTGTATGCGAAATGATGGTCATCACAACAGTACCGTGGTTTAACCCTGGAAAAATTAACGTTAATCCAAAGTATATATAAATTCAGTTCCTACCTCAGAGAAAACAAATTGTGCCTCAATTATTTAAGAAATCGGTTAAGGGAAGCCAACAATAGACAACGGTAAGGTGCGTTTCATAATATCTTTCTTTCCTTCAGGTTATGTAAGTTGTTTTCAAAGAAGAAGCCTATGGGACCGACGGAGGCCTATTTAAAACAAATTCGTCTAATATGAAGACAATCCTAAATCCGAATTTCAACCAACCGACTCATGAAAGTGTAGCTACATATCTGATGTGGTGACCATTCCAGTGGTATATTCCAGAACAAAAATGCTATAATCTTTACATCACGCACTCAAATCCAGTACGCCTAATAGGATTTATTAGTATAGGTAATAATTTTGAGATGTGAAGTAGATAAAACAATAAAATGGCTGGAAAAGTAATTAAAGACGAGGATTTAAAGTTTCTCACAGATTTTACGGTATTTTCTTTACCAGCTTTGTTGACAGAGCGATTACGGGGTTGGACGGCACATTCTTATCTTCTCCTATACACAAAAAAACAAAATGCAGACTGAAAGTAGTAAGAGATGTAATCGAATTTGGCTGGATGATTGGAGACTTCAGGCCCTTTGTTACAGAGGTTCCCAAAATTCTTACTCAGAAAAGCAGTACCTTTCGTTGAATGGAGAAACACGGCAATAATTTGCTGTAATAGAGGTATTCTGAATTCCTGTCGAAGTGGAAATGTTTCTTCAGTAGTGAATTAACTATTAATAATATTGCCAAGATAGGAGAGAGAGCTGTGGACAAGTATCCACTCCACAAACAAGACTCGAAATCTTGAGTTGTTCCTTTTCTTTTAGTGTTTATTTTCAAGTATAATTTATGTATGGGGATTTACTTCTGTGGTTGCCGAATACTGGACTTAAGAAAGTGAACCCTCCGCGGTCCGGCCGCGGAGAGTTCACGCCTCCAAAACAGCGCAGTACACAGTCAATAGCACATTCTCACTCAACTATAAAGTGCAACCTTAGTGTAACGGTAACGGGAAGTTCTCCCTGAAGATGACCCAGCAGGGTCGAAACATGTAGGAGCGTGTTACGATTGATGATAAAGCTCTCTTTGTGCATTTGTTGGTGATTAGTGTTTTTGTAAAATATTCACTTCTTAATGAGAGACAAAGAATATACGAGGTGGACTGGATTAAACTGGCTCAAATTAGGGACAAGTGAGTGACTGCTGTGAATAAACTAATGAATATTCAGGTTTCGTATAATGGAAACATATTTTTCACTACATTAGAAACGGCCGGTTTTCAGTTAAGGCAGTTCTGCACGGAATAATTTATTTAGTTACTGAGGTATTTTGTGTTATGTAAAATGCTGAATAATAACATGGTTGCCGTTAAGTACGTATCTGTGTATCATGTGTGAAGTGTTCTTTTGTAAGGTATGTACAAACATGGAGACAATGCGAAAGTATGAGCTTGAATCCAACTTATTTAACAAAAGAGCGTTACTCTTTATTCTGCTACGGTATTCTTGTCTTCACGATGACTGGTTGCATTATCGAGTAACTGTATAATGTCTCTCTTTAGCGTTTATTCCGGTACTAGTAACGCGATTTATGGTTTTCGTACTTCAATCGTCTTGTCGCTTCACACAGCGATCTGCTGTATGCTTCTGCTATATAGCTTACAGCGTATATTTTTACTGCTTGTGGTTTTCGAAAACTTTCTTCCGGTATGGAGATGACTGCAAAATAGTCATGTGTCTGAGACAACCCCTTCCTCTATGCCCCTTGCTTCTTGCCAAAATTCACCCTTCATATTTCTGGTTGGTCTCGCGCCCAGTGACCCCTTGACCCTCAAACCCGCAACACCTTTCCCTCTTACCACCCTCCTTTACGAAAAGCACGTGGCCGTGATATAAGGCATTCTTAACAAAAAATAAATTCGTCCTTTTAACAGATGATCACACGACAGCTGTAGAAGTCCGAACACTTGCCTTCTGTGGCCATACAAAGAATCCCCTGACCCACCCGAAAAAGGGTCCTTTGTGTGAATCTGGTCCTAACTTGTGTGATGGGAAGGGGACGAACTTTTTGGAGGTTGGGGCTATTGTGGTCATATATGAGATAGGGGTCAGAAGGTTAGAGGAATTTTCGTGCTACTAAGACTATAAAAAGTATAGGACTAGCAAGGAGGGTGCTTGATGCGTGCCAGACCCCGTTGCGGTGTTAAAGAGGAGACAGACAGCTACACCGCGCTTGAGACCGTAAACGGGCTAAGTGCGGTGGTGGGACGTGTGTATAATTTCGCGTGAAGTGTCAGCAAACGCGCTGGTCACGCGACAGAAGGGTTTAGGTACTTTCGGGACGAGTTTCACAAATCTGAGAAAGTTTGGAAAGGTGCGTACCTGTTTTCTTGTCAGATATTTTTCTATAAACTACACCTTTATTTCAGGGTGCACAAATTTTTCAAAAATGTAGGAGCCGCCTCAAAATTGCTTGCGCGAGAAAGAAGACATTAAAAAAAGTTTCATACCTAGGCCCCACCGTACAGAATCTAGTAGGAGTAATTACGCCGACCTGGCGCTCGCGACTTTTTAACCCCTGCATTAGTTTAAAAATAGCTCAAGCTAAAGCGATCCCAGACCAGTCAATGCAGGATGTATAGTGGACGAGATGGTTGTCAATGGGACAGAATTTCCTCAGGGTGCTTTGGTTTTCCCTCTTCCCTCTCATTCCATCAAGACTCCATATGCAAAATCTCCGTCTACCACAGACTCTATATAAACTTTGCCCTTTGAATCGTCGTTGAATAAAATCCTTTTCTTGTCACTCAGACTGCGAGTATTTCTCTATTTCCTTTTAAGCGCGTCATCGTAAAAAACTTGATTTACACGTAAGGCTCTCATGAACGAATTTTATTTCAACTATATTTCAGGGGAATGGATATTTAAAAAAATCTTTGAGCCTACATGTTAAAAAATTTTAGTACTGGATCTATTTATCAGCTTGTTAAATTACATAAACGTCATTTTTTTCTTTCGACATGAATGGGTAGAAAATTTGACATCTCGCTCCGAGGGCAATAAAACGTACATTAAAATATTTTGACAATAACGTGTTAAGGAGAATGTGTGGTGCTCAAACAGAGAAATGAGTGTCTGCTGAAGAAAAGTGCTTCTAGAGAAACCTCACAATTTTAATCCTTCTTCAACAAATACAGTGAAACCTCTCTTAAACGGAACCTGGGCATAAAGTAAACCTATCTTTAGCGGAACTGGAGTCCCGAGAATCCAAACTCCAAGTAGGCCTACCTTTATTAAACGGAATCTGCGTTCACTGGAAAAAAAAACATTTCTTTGCCGTCCCCTTATATACAGGTCTCACGGTGGGCCTAATACTAAGGTTAACAAACAAGAAAGAAGAGACAAGTAGAAAATGCATTATGCTCGGGGAAATTATGCAAAGAGATTCTGAAAATGAAAAGCTTCATAAGTGATTACGGTTCTCTGGGAAGTGCTGTCTCAATTTTTGGGGTAGAAGGGAAGCTGGTACCCGTGTACCATACCTCACGGCGTCACATTCCAAAAGACCCTGTCCGCACCATTTGCCACACATAGCCGCAGCTGGCAGACTGGATCTTAGGGAAGCAGCTCGTAGTGGCGTCGGACTGGACTGAAGCAATTCAGGATTTGACCCGGAGGTCTTATTTCGTAACGACAGGGATAAACCTGCTGTTTCCCTAACAACAATCCGAATAAATCAACAATTTGATGAATATCACGTGACATAAACTTGGTCACTTAGTTCAGTTGGTTACTTAGAGTTTACATACTTCTAACTTAGTTAATTAATTAGTTGGATCCTTGTATTCATGAAAAGGCCAGTTTAACCCTTTAAAGACGAAGCGTATCTGTTTTATATAAGGACTCAGTGCGTACCGCGCTGTAAACACTCTCCACTTCGGTTATAAAAACCAGTCTCTTAATGTTTTATAAGGCAGAAGTTGCTGTTTGTTCTGAGATCCGTACAAAACACATAAACGCAATGTCGGCACCACGTAGAATTTTTTAATTTTGAACCTGGTGGTATGTAAAGTTACCGCTAGGCTTTAAAAGGTTAATATCTACACTGCCTGCAATACTCTTATGCTTTCTTTTCCTTTCCTGTGGCGCAAGAGCCCAACTCGGGCTTAGGCCGCCTCATTGTAGCGGTTTGTAGGTCACACACACATGGACACACCACAGCCGGTAGGACTCCTCTGGACGAGTGATCAGTCCATCGCAGAGACCTCTACCTAACACACAACACTCACAAGAGACAGACATCCATGCCTCCGGCGGGATTCGAACCCAAATCCCATAAGGCGAGCGGCCGCAGTTCCACGCCTTAGACGGCGCGGCCAGTGTGCCCGGCCTTATGCATACTTAACCCAGAGTATTCTCCTCCTTGTTCTTAGTGACCAGACGTGTATTCTATTTTACAGTTTCGTTACTCTGTCTTCATTCTGTCTACATGATCTTCCAATCTCATCTTACAAGCAGTAATAAACCAAATGTATCTTTTCTTTTCTTATGTATTTCAGGAGCCTTTGCGTATCTCTCGGTTTAATAATTCATGCACCAGATAAGTATTTCACATTTTTTCCGCTTCCCGATCTTCTGTACTCTCCTTTGGACGTCTGATTACTGTAGTTTGTGCTGTTTGGCTAGTAAACACCTCGAAATTGTCCTGATGTTCTGTTGACGCCGTGACGTTTGCATACAGTTACTTCGATTTGTACATAAGTCCGTCTTGCACGTCGAGTCATTGTGTTCACTGAGGGAATATGGATCAGTATGTGCTTGTTGTAAGTACGGTGGCCATGTGGGTAACAAAGAAGGCTGAGGGATCAAATAATTAAGTATGATGAAGGGTTTAGGGCAGTATGTACAGGTAGGAAGACCAGCGATGGACATCAGTTTTTGTAGGACAGTAAGTTCCCCACTGCCCCCCCCCCCCCCCCACCAGATACAATATAAACTAATGTTTACTGTGAGGACAGGAAGAGAGGACTCTATACTGCAGGATATTTTTATCAAGAGTGTTCGTAGAAAATTTGGACTTCTGGCAAAGGAAGTTGACAGTTGACATAAGAAGGTTACACAGTGAGGAAGTTCAGAAATTGTGTTCTTCACATAATGATGTCAAGAGTCATTAAACTATGGATTGATTGAAAGATGCTAGATCACGTATTGTATTCTATTAAATAATTTCGTAAAATGAGTAAAAAGTTAATATTTTTTTTACAGTTGGTATGCCTGTTGCTGCTCGCGTCATTCCGGAGACTTTATGCGTATGTGTGTGTGTGTGTGTGTGTGTGTGTGTGCGTGTGTGTGTGTGGGTGGGTGGGTGTCGTTGAAAACTTTGCGAGATTTGAGGTTCTGGCAGCGGTGTCGATGAAGATTTAAGCCTTCTGGGATGTTACGCCCTGCCTAAAGGCAAATAATTACCGACGCATAGAAAGCATAAGCCTCCATCGTCAAACAGCCCGAAGAGGGTTAGTGACCACTTGCCTTGGACTGCTAGACCCTTCTGACAAAGCAATACGCTTCTCCGAAACAGCTGTAAATTTGTACCTTTCGAGATATAGCAACGTCCAAGAAAAGTTTAATTTTCAAAGGAAATTTTTCTTAAGTCCCTTTTGCAATAATGGCCAAGAAAAACAGAGATCTCCCTCTTTTCTCTTCAGTCTTTCTAAATTTCTACTAAGTAATTTTACTTTCTCTTTTTTTCGTACATCTGTCCTTTACTCCAAACTTTTCTACAATATTTTCTGCCGTTCTGCCAAATCTATTTCCTCTTACGTCTTTCCTTCTTTCTTTCTTTCTCGTCAGCCTTTATTCCAGTTTTCCTTGTTCCATCCTCCTTCTCGCTCTGCTTATCATCCATCCTTTTACCTTCGTTTCAGGCTTTATTCCATACATCCTTTAATCCATCCTTTCTTATTGTCATACCTTTTGCTTCCATGCCATTCACCTTATCTCCATCAAAATTTTATTTCAGGCTTCATATATTCCTGGAGGAATATGTAATATATATTCTGAGATTTTACGGAAGAAGATACCTTAGTCATAAAAGTTAGGGGTAAACATCAATAGTTATTTATTTTAATTAGAATTAATGTTGTGCTGCTCTGCTCTCTAAATAAGGTCATAGTTATGTGATATGATAATGTTTATTACGGACAGTTTCGTACAGAATTATTTAATAATACTTCACGAAGTAGTTCGTCCTTGGATATTTCACATAAAACCAAAGAAAAATAACGTTATTTTTGTCATAAAAATACGTATGCTTTCCAGTGGCATTCGAACAGGGATGGATCCTCTCTAGAAAAGCAATCACGTATATTAGTAACGTCGTATCTCTGAAATCCCGAAATATTCTCTTTACAATTGTTAGCAAAGAAACGTGGTTGATCATCGTGCAGTAAGTTGAAAACCTGCAAGTGTAATTCTGCACTACAGAATACTGAAGCGGAAAGGAAAGAGATGGGCCATTGGCTGGACGGACAGAGTGTTAGACAGACGGACCCAACTAGACCTCTCTGTATTTGAATATTATAATAAAGGAGAACCAAACAGTGCAGTGGCCTTCGGCCCGCTGTTAAAACGAAAACTCATATTGAATTCTCAGTAATGAATGAATGCGAGCAACAAGCTTTAATTTTGGGTGCGTACATTAACCCTCCAGCCTGCGGCAGCTGGCCGGTTGGATAATTTAAAATAAGATAAAAATAAACATATTGTTGTTTGGACGGAAACCGCTGCCATGATGAAAGGCATACCTTGAGAAGCGTCCTGTTAGGGACTCTACAGTAAAGCAACACGCAGTAGAGGTGTTAAACGGAGGGCTTCTTAGCGACACACAGGAAGGCTTTGAAAACGTGACACATTTCATATGCACAGATTCATAAGAAATTTAGAGAAGAAAATAAAGCCGAATGTCACGGTGGATTCCGTAGCCATGTCGGGTTGTGTTCGGCAGGTCCAGGCATCATATCGTGGCTCGTGAACCGGCTATCTCAGCAGAGCTGTTTTGTGTTCTCCCTGAGTAAAGCCAGGCAAGAGCAGCAACAGTACTTCAAATTTAGCCACGACGGCTTCAGTCCTTTTTCTTTTCAAATCATTATTTATTCGACAGCCAATTATTCAACACTAATGCAATTTAACTTAATTAAATTTCATTAAATAATTCATAAATCAATACGTTTATATGAATGTACATGCATGCATATATTCATAAATAAAATAAAGCCAGTAATTTAAGAGATTTAGGGTTCTCACATCGGTGTAGCTGATAATTCAAGCCTCCTGGTTTGTTACACCACGCCGTTTTGTAAGTAGTTACCAACGACAAGGACTGCTTATCCCGGAAAGTAAGGGCATTATTTCCTTCATAACGTCGGTAACTTTGCCAGTCGGCTTGTTGTCATGTACCAAAAGAATTTTGTATGTTCAAAGCCAATAGCAGTTCTGTTATTTAAATATCTCTTTTTCTCCTTCTAATTGATGAAGGAACCTGCGCCACTAGAAGATTCAGAACCCTGGTGCGCCGTCAGAAGCGGTTTCTGGAGTAGTAAATAAAGCAGCAAATTAGGTATTATTTTTGTAGGTTTCGTAGCGTACCGTTTTCTCTTGCATAGTCGGCTAGTACTGTCAGTTAAGTGGACCCACAGAATTGCATTCGCATCAGAAGAACTTTTTTGTCGCTACATTCACACCAACTCTGACGTCAACGCAAAACCTCTTCAATTTTATCTATAAGTAGAGCTTTCGTAGCGTTGTTTCCATCTAGTACCGCTGGTTAGAGTATGTGGATACTTGCAACCATAAGTATGTTATTACTTTTGTACGGACCGTACTTAGGCGTAGAGTAAACACTATATTTTCTTTATTGTTTTGCTAGTTCAAAATTTCATAATAGTGCAGTTGTTAATAGATTATTTAGTTGGTTACTGTGAATCCAGATAGCGTTTTCAATATATTAGGTATTGCTAGGGGCTGGAGGGAGTTAGATTAAAATGCTGGTTGGTGGTGGTAAGAGACTTTTATCCAAAACGTCTAGACAGATTTTGCTGCTTGCCCAGCCTGCTATTAACCCTTTAAAGACGAAGCGTATCTGTTTTATATAAGGACTCAGTGCGTACCGCGCTGTAAACACTCTCCACTTCGGTTATAAAAACCAGTCTCTTAATGTTTTATAAGGCAAAAGTTGCTGTTTGTTCTGAGATCCGTACAAAACACATAAACGCAGTGTGGGCACCACGTAGAATTTGTTAATGTTAAACCTGGTCGTATGTAAAGTTACCGCTAGGCTTTAAAAGGTTAAAGGCGTAGTGGAGGTAGCTTCCCGGCAGTAAAATGGCCGGAGCGTGAAGTTGAACACTGACCTATCAAGTGCCGAGGTTAAGAATGAGTATCGCTGTCCGTCTGTTCCCACGTGTGCGTTCGTGAGATGCAAAATGATTAAGATAAATTTATCTTCTCCTGTGGTTTGTTAATACTAAATTTGTACGTGTTAAAATAAGGAAATGATTAAGTCGCCGAAATTGTTGGCGTCTTTTTTAATTTTGGCTGCTTTACGGTGGACAGTGGAACGCACGAAGTTCATTACTGGCATCGGAAATACACGAGATTCAAAAATATCTAACGGCTTTCGATTTGGGACCCTTTTGATCTTAGGATACTAGTTGTTCTGCAGATTCTTCTTCTTGATTCAGTGGTACAAGCTCGAAATCTGATCATTTGTATTGTTCCCCCTGCCTTTGTATTCCGCCAGGGTACGTGTTGTAGTTCATAGCGACTTGTTTGTGAAGGGGTGTTGGGTTGCTCAAAATATTTAGGGGCGTTTACGTAAAATAATGCTGAAGAAAATATTTATTTTTTCATGGCCCATGAGCCGCTAGTGAAGCAGGGCCTCCTCATTAACAAGACTTCAAAATTATATTTATTTAGACATATCACAATCGGTAGGACTCCTCTGGACGAGTGATCAGCCCGACGCAGAGACTTTTTAGCTGACAACATATAACACTCACAACAGACAGACATCCATGCTTCCGACGGGACTCGAACCCACAATCCTAGCAAGCGAGCGGCCGTAGATCCACGCCTTAGACCGCGCGGCCACTGGGATCGGCGTTGGAGAAAATGAAGGTACTTGCAATTGCAAAAAATTTTGGTAATGAGTTCTGACTGAAAAAGAAACGCAGATTTCAGCAGTCAGACCTTTATGTGGATATACTGACCATGTCGCTGTACTTTCATTCAGCAACTGAAATCTACATGAATGTGGAATGGACAATACATGCTGTCTGAATGATAGTAATTGTTTAGGTAAAAACGATTTCTTATTGTAGTTGGAAGAGTGAGGTACTAAATGTGAGGCATGAGTTCATCTACAAAATATTTAAAAATACGTTCATGTCCAGCTTTACACAAAGTGCACTTTGTCATTTTCAAAGAAGAACCGCTTATTTTAGGAACCGCTATTTTAGGAAAATAATCGCTTTCTTTAATTCCGATAAGCCTACGAAGTATACAGTTTCCATTGCGCCTAATATTGTAGAACTGATACGTGTGTTACGACTTCCCTCTAAAGGGTTAACGGCAGTAATTACTTAGGAATTGGAAGGATCACGTGTATACAATTTCAGACAGAACTCTTTCCACTATCTGACTTTGCTTTCTTGTTTTATGCTTCCTCTGTCTTCAAGAGTTCTTACCTTGGACCGTCTGTTTTCGTCTACTCCACCTCCGTGGGTTTTTCCAGCTTTTCCTACAGGTCTGTGTTGTAATGTTTTCAACAACATTACTGGCCTTACGAATCTGACATAATTTCCTTGCCCATATAATTTATGATTTTTCTTATTTTATTTTTTAAAACTTCCGTTATATATTCTTAAGTCAGTAGAATAATTCATAAAGAAAAATAATGTTTTTATAAACTTTAGAACAATTATTCTAATACTACTTACCAAGTAGTTTCTTCAAGTGGAAAACGTTAGTGTCTAAACAAGTAATTTATAACTAAGTATTTAATTTGCCTACTAACTAAATACTCAAATGTACTAAAAATACACTTTGATAACTTTTCACGTACAAACGATTCGAAATTCTTGCTGTTCTGACTCCAGATTGGTTTCTAGCACCATTAATCATGAGAGGTTGAGGTTTACGTAGAGGTGTTGCTGAAAATTCAAGTCTTCTGGAATATGGCACTCTGTCTTTAGGCGGGTATTTCCCGATATTTCGTAGTGTCATTTTGCCTTAATCTTCAGGGTCAAGGAGTCCAGGAATAACTTCCAAAGACATGCAACTTCAGACTTGATATTTCTTCCAACATTTTTGTAAATACTTGGCAGGAGAAACGGGTCATCGAAAGGTCGCTACATGTAAAATAAACACCAGTCAAAAAAGAACTCCAAGACAGGTCAACATCCATGCCTCAAGTCGAATTTGAACACACGAGCGCATTATTTAAGGGTTCCAACATGTTTCATGCGTTTGGATGCGTATTCTATTTTCAGTCTGAAAAGAAACACTATCACCAAACTACTGGTTAATATATTCCTAAGCAACTAACTACTGACTGCTTGAAATAGGATCATCATTATCTGTTACCAAAATTTAAAGTTTCGTCTTACTTCCTCACATGACACAATGCCAGAAAGCAGACGTCTTGAAGAAATGTTCATAACAATAACAGAGTTATGAATATTCATGGCTCCTCTTCTTTATTGGTCCTCTAGGAGGGTCAGACTGGAGTATCTTCCCAGCCTTACCATCAGGCAGAAAACAAGGGGCCCTAAAGAAAACATCTTAGTGATATTAAAAAGGTCCTAGGGTTCCATTCCCTCTCATTCAATATAGTAATTTTTATCTTAATTGTTTTAATGAAAGAAAATCAGAAGAAAGCGTCCGGTTTTTTTTGTTTCTAATTTTTTGTCCCACTACCCTATTCATTTAGCTAACAAATTAAGAGGTGGACCTTTGGTTCCTTTTCCGTTACGAATTAATAAAGGGTGAGTCGCCGCTGAGCATCGTGGTCCGTTGGGGAAGGTTGCACTTCGGTAAAAAGTGCGCAGAGGTTTGTCTGCACAGAACGTTTAGTATTCTCACGCGTCGTTGTCCCTTACTTTCATCTGATTTCAACATCATGACAGACAAGACAATTTAAGACATGTTTTGTGCTGGGCCTGCATTTCGGATTCAATGAGGCTTAGAAAGATGGCAGGGATAACTAACGGACTAACCGACTGGCCAGCCAGAAGGGGCTGTAAGTGTATATGTAACTGTGTAAGTGTGCAAGTATTTGAAATATGAACCGGCATTACATTGACTAGATTCCAAAGTAAAACATGTGTGGTGCTAGGACAATAAGGTTCAGAATTACTAACGCCAATGCCAGTGTTCTGAACATTGTTGATTCTTGTGTTTATTACAGGTCAGTATTTCGAAAATAGACGCTGTTTTCTTGAGATGGAAATAGGGGTAGCGGAGCCTAATCCATTGTGCCCTTTTTAAACAAGCTACTGTATCACAGGGCTTCGCTGATATAAATTTTGAGATCTGCAGGGGCCGTTTCTCTTTTCATTAATAACTGTGGGCGCACAAAATTGAGTCCTTTAAATAAGCTTCATGTGTTTTCTTTCGAAAAAAGAAAGGTGTAAATGCGGATACGAGCTTTGGTTTTTTTGATATAGTTTTGTAGAATACAGGGTGATGGGAAAGTCCCCACAGGACCTACCGCTCCATCAGAATTCAAGTGTTTTTGTGTAAAAGATAAATAGAGAGCTGGAACCATCATACACTCCCACTGTCTGTGTGTCCACCATCGTTGACGTCACACATTTAGAGAGTCTGTGGATGGACCGCTATTTTTATAAGTACAGCCAGTGACTCAAGTTCCACTATACACTTCAGTCACCGTATAACCTTGTGTTTAAGTGTATATACACGTAATGCTAGGCTTTTCGGTACACCCGTACCAACATCAGGCGTGTTAGCATGACAAGGCAGTAAATATGCTTTCACGCCTTAAGTTGGTATGGGCGTACCGAAAAGCGCAACGTTACACGTGTATGCACGTAGGCAAAATGTTATAAAATGACTGAAACATGAAGTCGAAATTGAGTTACGTGAACAACAAAATGACGCAACATCTTCTGATTCCTAATGGCGTTGAGATAAGGGTCGGAGCATTACCGGGAGTGACAGATGTGAATGCACTTCGGAAATTTTATATGAGTTTTACAGTTGTGGTACAAGGTTGATTGGCCACTAGCTGTCTGATGAACCCCAAATTTCTTGTAGTTCCTTGCTTAAAACCCCTGAAGATGACAACTTGTTTGCTGAAACACATGTAGGAGTCCCAAATACATTTTATATATGTCAATAACCATGTACATTTGTTGGTTGACATTAGACACTATAAAATGTAAGGTATATACAGCATAAAATTTCCCAAATTTCTTTATCACTTTAAAACAGGTCTTGGCTTCGGAGTGGCCATTCTCTGATGTAAGAGGTTTGGTTTGAAGGTGCCTCAAGAAATTGTGTGACGGTGAAGTAAAAGGCAGGCGTAGCAGCCAAAATTATGTCACGCGGCGGATTACTTTGAAGTCGCATATTTCACTTAGCACGACTAATTAGTCACGGTTACGATAGAAACTCTTAAAACTTGTGATTAGGAAAGTGCGGTCAAGGGATTTGAGAGAAGGGAAAGATTAAGCTGTATGGAATGTATAAATACAGACACGGAATGCTTAAGCTTCGGAACACCTTGCCTTATAGAACGTAATCACTCTCAGACGTGTAACACAGCTTTAAAGTTACTGTGCATGGACAGCAGAATTTCTGACTGTAAGTTCTCGCCCCGAAATTTCCATTCCGAGAATTTCACTGGCCTATATCTGCTGCGCCATCTGTGCAAGTTGTTCCCAATGGATGACCTTCAAAACCATATATTCAACGTAGTTGTGCAAAACCTACATACACTGAAAGCACTTATGGTGTTGAAGTTCTTTGTGGAGTATTTGTCTTAAAACGTTGATAAAGCAACAAGGACGTTGCTGATACGACAGGTAATAATTTTTATGTGGGTGGTTACTGTGTATACATTGTGGTCAAAAGCCAAACAAAGTCGCTTCATATCTCCGTCCTTGACAGCGTCATTATTTTTTTTAAATAATACTTAATGGCCTATTCTTACAGTTAAACACATTTACTGATTGTGACTTATTAATTCCTTGAAGATTGAAACAACAATGAAACTGTTTTTCTGTCTGTATTTTCGAAAGAGAGTCACATTTTTGCAAGGCCCACAGGCTTCGCCTTTGTCATTCTGCGAAGAGTAGATTTCAAGATGAAGAAGGTTTTAGCTTTGTCGGAATGCTAAGGCCGGGAGGGAAAGCGAAGTTCTCGGATGAAAATCTTGAAAACTAAAACTCACAATATTTTTTGTGTAAATTCATTTTATACCACAGAGCTAAAAAAGCCCGTGTCCGCTACGTACAAAGGGACTAGCGATGTTCAGGAAAATAAAGGCTCTTTGTTTTCAGAGTCATGTGAAAGGCGTAAGGAAACTATGTGGACAAAATTAGGAGAAGTTTCTCACAGCATAGAATTTTAAATGTTACACCCGATGATACGATAGGCTTATCGTCAGCTATCATCACCTAAGCCGTAGTTCATGGCTTTGATTATATATTTGACGTTTCCACTGTAGAGTATTTAGCAGGGCCCAACACACTTCTCTTCACGGCCACGAAGAATGACTAACTCTGACAATTGGGAAAAATTTTAATTGTGTCTCCATTCTCTCGTCAGCTCTCTCTCTTCAATTTCTTCAAAGATAATGAAAGATAAATTTGAACATGAAGTCAGATTATGCACGGGTGCACAAATTTTCCAAAAATCTAGTAGCCACCTTAAACTTCTGGGCGTCAGAAGAGTTAAACGAAGCAATGCACGGGTGCACAAATTTTCCAAAAATCTAGTAGCCACCTTAAACTTCTGGGCTTCAGAAGAGTTAAACGAAGCAAGTTTCATACCGAGGACCCGCCAGTACTAGTTGCCACCTAGAAACTCTATTCGCCACAGCGACCTGACACCAGAGATTGGCGCACTTCTGATGTCATGTATAAACCCTACATAATGTAAGGGAGAATATTTTATATAGGCACACCTGTATATCATATATCGTTATGTGTGTAGAGAGGAGACATTATAATGGCTTGGACAGGCGCGTATTCGGGAAAAATAGCAGGCAAGAAAATTTTTAGTTCGTTATTTAATGATCCTCTGAGTTACTATGACCATATAGCTTCACATATAGAATTTTATTCTACCAGCTGAAATGATTTAGTATTTGTTAATTCCTGCTGGTTTCAGCTTTATTGCCAGCATTTTGCCAACACGACTTCTCAGTATTTTTACTTTATCATCCTATTGAAATGTTCCTAATATTTTTTCAATTTTTTAAAAAAAAACGCTGGCTTCATTTTCACGCAACACAAGTACGTTAACATTGAAACTCGTTTTCTGTTGTTTCAGGTAAGGGAAGTTGGAAAATTTCTTGGAGCCCAAGTCTGAAGTTTCCGTTAAACATCAAATTTTCATAAGTGTAAGTAGTGAAAATTTTATATTTATTTTGTGCAGTAATATAAGACATGAAATGAAACCTTATGCAGGTTGCACGTATCAACAGATCTATCCTGAATAAGTGACTTCGGCGTTAGGGTTCTACGTTGAAATTATTCATACTTTCGGTGCGATTGCTGTAGCTAATGTAGGGTCAAGGGCTTGCCTAAGTCACGCAAATTGCTAACAAAGATTTACATTTTATTCGAGTACGAATGCATACCGATGGCCTAATAAAGCTGCCGTGTCCATCCATTTGTCTGCACGCATAAGTCGTCTCACTGTCGGAGTCACTGAAATTATTTTCGTGAATAATACGTTGGTTATGGAAAGTTGTCGATCCATTTCAATTTTAATCTCGACCGGAAAATTTTAAAGGTCACTTTGCATAAAGCCCTACGTGTGTTTCCTTGAATTCCCGTAACACCGACAGGAACGCCCAGGAGCGGATCCGCAATTCAGTGTTTCGATATTTCGCTTTGTAGTTAGGCTTCTAAAAAGTATGCTAAGCTTACAGGATTCAGCGTTTCCTCACCCTTAATCGTCTTCCTGTTATGTATGTATGTATGTATGTATGTATGTATGTATGTATGTATGTATGTATGTATGTATGTATGTATGTATGTATTTATGTATGTCTGTATGTATGTATGTGTGTCTGTATGTATGTATTTTTTAGCTTCTTATCTTCGCGATTACTCCTCTTAGGCCTCTTCATCCCTTCTCATTTATGCACTCGCCACCACAGTGCTCCAGTCATTGCATCACGTAATATTTTTCCCCGACGGGATCATTCATTTACCCTGAAGATGGAGGCTGAAAATATCTTCGAAATGTTTGCGACTATCTGCCAGACTAAACGGCGTCTCATCACAAAAGTCCGTAATGTTAATCTTCCCTGCCATAGGAGACACAAAGTGCATGACGAGCTAAATGTTAAGTTGTCTGAAAAGTTTCGACTTGAATGTGGCGTGAAGAGATATTTTCCGATATCTTAGAGGGCTTTTGAGAGGTGTGTGATTTTACAGTGCTGTAGTGGTAAGGGCTTAGACATTGTCACGAAAGATGTAATTGTGGATTGACTGATTGATTACTGGACGGATAGGTTCATTGACATTTAGAACATAAGTTGGTTAATGACGCTCAATGCAGATGTTCTAGGCCTATATCTTATAATTTGAGGAAAAATAAACAGAAATAACGAAAGTATCTGTAAGAAAGCGGTCGTTCTGATTTAAAAACGTCATCCTGAAATTTGGCATGTCTGAATGTTTGGAGAAATATGACAGCCTTAATTAACCCTTGAAAGACGAAGCATATCTCTTTTATATAAGGACTCAGTGCATACCGCGCTGTAAACACTCTCCACTTCGGTTATAGAAAGCAGTCTCTTAATGTTTTATAAGGCAATATTTGCTGTTTGTTCTGAGATCTGTACAAAACACATAAATGCAATGTGGGCACCACGTAGAGTTTTTTAATGTTAAACCTGGTGGTATGTAAAGTTACCGCTAGGCTTTAAATGGTTAAGATAGCCTTTGGCCTGGACGGGATAGGAAGGGGTGTCTGCAGAATACAAGAAGCCTAGTACGTTACCGCTACACCTTCCTACTCGTTGCTTGTGTGTGGGAAAGTTTGAATAGACGTCGCCAAGTTCTATGAGTAGCTTCAAAGTCTTATTCTGCGCTGTTTACACATCTGGGTGTAACTTATAATTAATCTCCCGTTCTTTCCTCTGGAAGAAATTGATAATAAATTACTTTTTAAAAGAAAAATTAATTTTAAAAGTTGAAGAGAGTTCATTGTAGTGGCTAGAAGTTTTTATAACGCAGAGTAGCGGCACCAACATATCTTCAAGTTGAAGAATGGGTTTATGACCTGGGGGAGTCGCGCATTTCATCTTCAGGAGCTGGTCCGGCCATTGTAGCTTTCACTGATAAAGTGCAAGGGAGGACAGAGTAAGACGGAGTTGTGGGCAATAAGAAACAGAGTAAAAATAGGACAGAAAAAGAGAAGACATACTTCGTGTTCCAAAGCGTGTGTAGTGTAGGCTTTCTTTACACCATCAGGCATGTTACTGGGCGTAAAACTTCCTGGGATCAAATTACAGCCTTTGCAATTTCATGCGGTATAATTTGGTAAACTAACAAAACAATCAACCAACAAACTCCATGCACCAGGGCCCTTCTTTAGAAGCTAACAGTCCTCAGTTAGTCGAGAATTTCGCCTTATTATATGTAATCCGGTCCTTCGATACAGATTTTACAGCAACCCATAAATGGTCCCTATCCTGAGCCAGATGAATCCATTCCACTTTCTGTCATCCTGTTGCCGTAAGATCCGTTAATCTCCTGCTGTTAACACATAGGTAATCCAAGAGCACTATTTTCCTTCGATGTTCCCAAACACACCCCACGCATTTCTCTTCGCTTCCATGTGCTCCACATGGCTATTTTTCGCATTGTCCTCGATTTTACTACCCCAATAATATTTAGGACGGAGTGCAGATTATGAAGAACTCATTACGTCGTGTTCTCGATCTTCTATTACTTCCTCCCTCTTGGGTGTACATTACTTCCTTGTCATCCTGTTCTCGGAAAAGTTTACCCTGTACACTTCCGTTTAATTTGAGGATCAGTGATATATTTTATGTTCTCACACCGGTGTGCTTGCCTACAAGACGCAGCCAATGGTATCTTCTTGCAGTTGGCCTGCTTTAGAGTACGTGGTTAATGAATACTTCCTTAATAACAAATATATATTTTTAATACGTGTCCTTGTTCCCAAGTGTAAAGCAAAACTTTTATACTTATCACTTATCATTCAAGAACATTTTATCACTGCTAAAAAGTTCTCATAAATATTTTATCTTAACTGTTTTTATGGAAAAATTAGAGGCTGTAAATAAGCCATAAATAGTAGTCCCCTTCATTTTCACTGTTAGATTACCAAGTAACAACGATGACGTAAGCCAAGATAAACATTGTAATATGGCTTCGGCATGGCGGTTGGCTTTCATGAAGGGCAAAATACATATTAGCCTCCTTAATAGCAGATTCCTTCTCGTTCATCGCATTAATAGCCATGGCATATTATTTTCACTTTATCATAAAGTAATATGAGATAAATGACTCTGCGTCATTATTTGACAACCCTCCTTTGATCTAAGAATATTTTAGACCCTCCTTAGCTTGCACTGTAGCTTTGTTTGCAGTCTTCTTGAAAACAATCATTTTCCGAATAAACAACGTCTGTTCTCTAAATGCAGGAGCAAACAGTATTCGTTTTAAAATTAATTCAACTATAATTGATGTCTATGCTTTATAAGTCCTCGCGATCCAGCACTAGGAATTCTAAACACCTTCAGAATTAGGAGTCTAAGCAGAAGGAGATAAAAGAGTTGGGAAGATGTTAAAATTGTTGTAAGCATTTAGTCTGAAGTCGGATATGATTGGAATTCGTAAATCACTTGGTTAGAACAACCCAAATATTTGGCACAGAATAGTGGAAACTTAGGCAGACTGATGACAGACCGTAAATATCGACTGAAGCGTACTGATTGAAAACAAGGATGCAATTTTTCGGCTGCAAAAAAGAAGAAATTACCCCCTTAACAAGTTGTATAAAAAACTTTAAATAACGTATGACAGAGTCTCTTGAAAGAATCGGCTCCAATAAATCCGGAATGTTAGAAAATTTCAGAGTATACATTCAAAGTTGAGTGTAAAAGATTCATATTAGCATCTTCACGTCATTGCGCTTTTTTAAACCAGAGCTAGTGCTGTCACCGCCATTTTAGGGACAGTCGGAAAAGTCTGTTTATGACACTGTGTAAAATAAGGTGTGTAATCCCTTACAAGGCATAAAAATAATTGTGTTATGGTCATATATCTACGAAGATCTTTCGTACTGAATTTTACGAAACTTAGATGAATCGTTTCTGATGTAGAATATGTCCGTATGACCTTAAATAAATAGAGCTTATTGTAGGCCATAATGATGCAAACCGGATTTAAATATTTTATTGCAAATCACGAATTTTAGTAAAATCTATCAATCGGTTTAGACACCGATTACATGTTAAACTCAGAAGGACTGGACATCACATGCATGTTTGCGTTTGTTATGAAGGCAGAAAGAAATATTATCCTACAGGAGGAAGAAGGCATTTAGGAAGACCTATGTAAAGATGGACGGACCATTGAAGGCCAACGTTTTGGGCATTGTCAATCACTTTGGAATATTTCAGTCACCAACGACAATGACTGATAGCAGGCTGTAAGGGGCCCAGATGAACAGAACCCTCATGCATGCTGGCGGAAGCACTTTCAGCATCCACATCGCTGTATTTGAAAGTATCCGACAAGACGTAGCGTCCGAATGATATTATCGGAAATAACGTGACATACGGTGTCTTCTTTACGCAACGTGGCGTAAATGCTGAGTTGGTTTAGGTCGGCGAGCATTTACAAACATATCCGCAGCCTTATAACTTGGAAATTCCGTATAGTAACCTAAACAGTGTAACTGAGCCTAATGTTGTGAAATTTATTGTTTATTATTCTAATAATTTCTTCTAAAAGTAGTCTAAAATAATGATGTTAATTACTTTGCAGATGTTATGTTAGCAGCCATATGCTGAAAGAAAGCACCGTTATGGTAAAGTAGTAGGAATTTCGATGGAGACGGTTATAGCTTGGCCTACGCGTGGAGGAAGAGTGGGAAAAACGCAGTTAGGAATCATACAGTGTACTTAGCGTGTAGAGGGCTCAAGGGCTGCGTTACTGCACATTGTGCGTTGTAACTTGATTACTAAGGATCAACATTATTTGTATATGAACTTCTAATTTATGAAGAGATAATGGAAACTGGTATCCCCTCTCAAATTGCTAGTGGCCCTACTTTTTGTTCAAGAGCGACAGCAAAAATTGAGCCACAGTATGGCTCAATTTTGGAGCCACGGTAAGGCTCAGTTCTTCCCTGGTATGGCGCTGTATGGCTCAGTTTTTCCCTGGTTGTGCTTATTTCCACTCGAAAAAAGTCAGGATGCTAGGCGCTACTGAAATTACACCAGAGTGACTTCCTTTCACATTCACCCCAATTTATATTTCACTCATCATTATAAAATTTCAAATTATAGCTCGTAAAAAGACAAACTCCAACATGACGTCATTTTTTACCGCAGTTTGTGGTTGTATGTAAAGTTTGGCGGTAAACGGAAATTCTGTTAGTAGGAAATTTCTTGTCACAGACTTTTACTGGCGCTTAGTGACAGTGGCCTTATGTCGACAAGCGCTGCCCTCAGATTTTGGTTATATTTTAAACTACAGACTGCATCGTTAAATAAAGAGTAAACAAATACATGCAAGTAGTAAGAACTGTGAGAAACAGGTGCGTGGAACAAATTGCACCAGTTAGCGCGTAGCAATTTTAGATCTTCACATAATAATGTTAATTTAATTCAAATCGCAACGTGTATTAAGAGTAAACGATGCAAACATCCCAGGTTAGTGTATGAATACATTATAACAGGAAAAAGAAATGCATGTCGACCACGGAGAGTGTAAAGGACAGGGCCCATGAAAAGAAACAAGGCAGAAGATGGATTGTACAATGTTTATTATTATTATTATTATTATTATTATTATTATTATTAAAATCAGTACGGTCCAGTTGGACGAGATATGCAATATGTTAACGGGGCAAAGGAAATTTACACAGAATATTGATTCGATTACCTGAAGCAAAGAGAAATGCTGGAATACCTGACAATAGGTAGGGTAATCATATTACCATGAAAATATTATTACCATAATATTAACATAAAAATGATTATAACGTAAAGTTAATTTACCAGCCAACAGCGATCTGTTTCTGAGTTCAGCCTTGTTACATCATATTAATGCATCTGGTTATGAAAGGATAATTTTCGAAACACCACGCATGCGCAAGCTTATTGGATATACTAGTATGAGGAAACACCATAGGGCACTATGTTAGTCTGCATGTTTGGATATTGTTTTCCAATATGTCTTCTACGGAGTACAGTCAGGTAATCTGCTGTTACATGAAACTGATCCTGATATTCCGCTATGCATGTGGCGTCCATTTTGGTGATTTGTCCTGAGAATTAATGGGCAAAATCATTATATAAGTTACCATTTCAAGAAAAATTCTGGTTCCTGTATCTATTACTTATTTATTTATTGACTGATTCATTTATACTATCCGCATATTTTTTTATTATTACCCTAATTTTTAATTTAAGCTACCTGTGTATAATAGACTGTTACTTTACAAAACACATTTCCAGTTGTCCTTTTTTTTCTTTCACTTTTTGTCTCCTTTTATTTCTACACTATCAAGTATCTGTTAAGTATTCTGCACATATTTTTCCAACAGTGTTGCATGAATCTTAACCACATAGATTTTAGGTACACATTACAGAATAAAATCTTATTAACGGAAAACAATAAATATTAACCCAGACTGTTTTCCTTTAAAGTGTTTATTCTTTACTTTCGCTTCCCACTTACATCCTCCTCGTTTGTTACAAATGATGTTACGACAGTTCACTCCACTATGTGCGTGTTGTCAAATTATTCATAATAAAACGGGCATCTCTTTCAAACCAGTTTCTTTTGTACACTGTTACTATGGTGTAGATTGAAAGTCTGACTTTACTCTTTGTAATTAGTTCCACATATTTTGAAGGAATGAAATATTCTTCCTTGTCGTATTGACTTACTGCTTTAAAATATTTTGGCCTGATGTAAAACTCCATGTGGTTATAAAATTAGTAATTCACTGATGGCAATTTTGTTGCAGTACTCTTCCATGGCACCATGCAGGGGAAAGAAGTGATTTTTTTTCATCTGCTGCTGTAAATAGTTAACAGACGGTTTCAATATTCAAGCTGAAACTCACTTAATATGTTTACACCATCGAATTCATCTTATCCTCTGAATTAAACAGACACACAGAACCAACTTAGGAGAAGACTGCTGTCCGTAATTCAGTTAGGGAGGTGAAATCAAGATCTGAAAGCCCGTAGCACAAACCCACTGACAACTCTGTCATTAACAATTACAATAACAATTTACAATGTTTCTTCTTTTATTCTTAACCTTTATCCTGCTAATGTGGAATATATGGTGAGCTGCTAATAATGCCAGTAGCACTAATGTGTAATATTTGGTGACCTACATTTGACAACGCTGAAAGGAGCCTCTTTGTCTCTCTCTCTCTCTCTCTCTCTCCCTCTCTGATTCAGTGTTGAGACATTGTGCAGAGATGGAGACTGTGTACTGCGTTGTTTTTGGAACCAAAAACAACGCAGTACACAGTCAACAGCACATCCTCACTCAACTGCAAAGTGCAACCCCAGTGTAACGGTAACGGAAAGTTCTCCCTGAAGATGACCCAGCAGGGTCGAAACATGTAGGAGTGTGTTACGTTTGATGATAAAGCGCTCTTTGTGCATTTGTTGGTGATTAGTGTTTTTGTATGATACAGTGCACGGACATAGAACACAATAAATAATTGCACGGTTTCTGTCAAATTTTACGTTAAGTACGGGTCAGATAACTAGCGAATATTTATCGTTTTCAGAATTACTTCTGTTACTTTATCATAAATAAGTGTATTTCACTGCCAATAATTTGTAATATGTCGCCTGAAAGTGTCGCTATTATGTAAAGTTTTAACGTCTATTTTATTATGTAACTGTGCATTAAAATGTGTTAAATTAAGCTGGAGACGTGCGGTAATATTTAAATTAGCTTTACCTCTATATATATTCTTGTAAAATTGATAAATTTTGGGAGGACGGGAAGGAAGAAGTGTTGGAATTTACAAGAACAAGTAAGGAGGTGTGGGGTGAAAAGTTCAAGGACCACTGTCCATAAAATTTACAGCATGCGCTGCTTTTTGTTAGCGTCAAATGTGTATTAGCATCTGTAATACACAGAAATCTATGGTAATTGGTAATGTAGAAATGCTTGTTCTCTGATTTTAAAATCGTTCTTCATTTAGTCAGAATCTTGAAATGAATTGACTCGCAGTTAATAAGTTATTGAAAACATGCTCACAATGTGCTGATATATTCTTTCGCGTTTTGCATTGTCCTGAAATCAGCTTCGCTGTGTTCGTACACATCTTTCAGTGGAATATTTCTGATAAGTTTTTTTATTATTTTTCCGTTTTGTGTAGATCTAAGTGAGTCCTTATGATTTCAGGATTGATCTCGAAAACTCAGGCTTTAATTAAGTTCGTTTTGGCAGCAGAAACAAGCGTTGATTAATTTGAAATTGTGAAAAATTAAGATCTTTCCCATTTCTTTAATTTTTCTTCTTGATTCTGGATATGCCGGGAATATTAAGGTTTTCTTTCTACTGAGGGTCGAGAGGTAGGGATGGCAATGGGGAGAAGGAAAGAATAAGACATTTGGGGAGAACTGTAGAGGACTCAGCCGGGAGATATAAGCAAATCCATTACTCAAACACTCTTCATCTTTTTTTTTAGTAACTTTTAACTAAACTTCTATCTATTTTTTGTTCCCCTACTTTTTCTTCTTCTGTGTTCTTTTTTAGTCTTTCCTTCTTTTCATCCTTTCACCTCCCTCCCACACCTCACCATAAGTTGGTCCCTTTTTGGCGAGGTCTTCAGAAAGTTATTAGTACCAATTGCCACCGCCATCACCCTTCTGACACAAGTGGCGCTCCAAACGGCTTGGCGACCGATGAAAAACAAACTCGAATCTATTCATTCATAATGCAGTATTCGTTAAGAAACACTGCCTAAAAGGGAGAATCATTAGGAAGGGAATTGTTTTATAGGCTTCGGAAATGATAATCATATGAAAAAGTAAGTTCAGAATCCACTCAGGAACCTCCTTTCTTTCCAGCAGATCCAGTGTTCCAATGGTCGCTTGTTATGTGCCGACTGTTCCCAGTCTCCTTTGTGAAGATGAGTCTCTTCTTCTGCTAACTTGAAATGAATTTCATATCTTCTTCCAATGTGTCCATAATGGCGCGAAACTGCATCCTGCACCCCTCTGTAATTGTCTTAGAAGTCACAAGACTTAAACCTCACAAACTCTTCCTTTCTTTCACTCCCATTACGCTTGTACGTAAAACAAGATGAAACTGATAGTTTTCAGTATATTATTATTATTATTATTATTATTATTATTTAGTTATTTTATGTTATTTGTGTATTTTCCTTATTTTGCTTGGTTGCCTCCGTAATTGTGCTTGTTGCTGTAGTGCCAGCATATCCATAATAAAAAATTAAATAATACCAATTATCATCATCATCACACTTATCATCAATAGCAGAAAATGTAATAATATACACAAGTATCACTCTATTGGGAACAACAACATTAAATTCCAGCTGCTCGTATACTCATGGCAAGTTACCCGCTTTAGGCCCATAACCTTCTATAACATGAACAAACTGCCTATCGTCATAGAAGTTATCTTGTGTTTCGTAAGATGTGAAAAACAAACGTCAGTTATTTACTTAAAGTAAATTACCGGGCCGCCCTTCTATGTAATTGACGCCGATATGAACTGGATTTTTACAGATAATTTAGATGAAATCCAGTTTCGAAGACACTTGACGTTAGTCCTCGGCCTCTCACAGTGGTAGGCTGAGTTTGAGCCTCTGTCAGTTAATGTGATCTGTGTGGGAGGCCAAGTGGCAATGGAACAGGTCTTTCTCTGTGTACTTCAGTCTTCGCCTGTCAGTATCATTCCACCTTTGTTCCACACTCTTCTTAAACTTTAAATTTCTTTTTTGACGGAAAGACCAAGGGGCGAAAAATGCAACAAAAGTGATTCTCTTTCAGGAATGAGAGAAAATAAAAAAAGGTACGTGTTTTCATTGTTGTTTGTCAGTCGCGAAGGGGTTAAAATACATTAAAATGGGTAATGCTTGCTATTTACCATCCAGTTCTTTTGTTCTGGTGTCTTAAGATTATGATATAGGATACATAATTACCGCCGTGTGTGTTTTTAATGTGTTCAAGTAAAGTAGGATTAGCTAGTCGGATCATGCAGAACGCACTTGGGGGAATGAGAATTGCAGACAAAATGTAACCCACATAACTGAACCCGAAAGGAAGAAGCTCCTTGAACAATCTAGCTCAGATCAGAGGCTATTATTTAGATTGATATTAAGAATAATACGGTGTCGAGGTGCAGACTTGATGAACATGCCTCAGAATAGTGGCCTGTGGTTTTCTGTTGTGAACGTTCCAATGAACAACTGAAGCCCATAAACAGCTGGAAATTTCTTGTCTAGGAAAGCAAATACGAGGTTCTCACGAATGACTTTGCTTCATGGAGTTAAATGCTTCTTTTTGTGATAGAGATGTAAGGATTTTTCGTCAATTCCGAGATAACAAACAGCGTCTGTGTGTCTGACAAACAAGGCTTGGGAGAAAATTTGGGCCCAAGAAGGAATGTGCAATATTGCTTCTGATATGCCTTGCTATCACTCATGTGCTATATTTCCGCTAACTTCTTTGTTCATCCAGCTTGGGTGTAGTGTGTGAACCGGCATAGCTCACTCAGTATAGTGACTAGGCTACGGGATGGATGTCTGAGAAATCGTGGTTCTACTCCCGGCGGGGCGTAAGTTCTGCATCTTCTCTGAAACGTCCAGACTGATCCTGGGGGCCACACAGACACCTGTTTGATGGATACGGGGGACTATTTTCCCAGGTTAAGACGGCCGTGGCTTTAAGCTGAAAGCTCACCTCATCCACAGCAGATGTTAAAAGATAGGTGGAGGACCTGAGATTCCTCCCCTGCTACGTCTTCACAACACGCGTATGAATCGGTTGACCTTTATTTTATTCCATTATCGACAATCTAGCCTTCACTTTCTTTTTCGGTAAGTTTCTTGATTCAAAATTCTGACCAAAAAGCTTCGTGATTTTCCATATTCTCTTCCTAAAATTTTTGGAATAATACACAAAATGGGTCGTGCCTTGTCTGTTCCGTGTCCTGTCCATCTCAAAGAAGAGGACTTACATTTTCGTTTCTGTAACTGTCGAATTTGTAAGAAAATCCTATTTAAAATGGATGCAGAATTGCTAACTTAGCTGTACATATTTGATACATACACACTATACCGGATTCCATAGACTAATTAACCTTTAACCAAGATTGGTTTAGTGGGTCAGTAATGTCTCTGGCTACGGCCTGTGTTAACATAGTTTATACAAGACTAGAGCGAAGTCTTGAGTCAGTCCGCGGTTTGTAGGAGGAGGATGGCAAGCGTTAGGCTGACGGTTAAACAGAAACCGCAAGATTGCCGCACAGTCTCCTTCTTGCAACCGACCCTCTTAACCCTTTCGGGACCCCCTCACCCTCAACCGTCTTCTTCGTGGTCGCACTTCTCAACCCTCTAACCTAATAACTACACCGCCGAACATCTTCGCCTTAATAAAGCACCGTGAAACTGCTTCCCTTCAGACGACCCCAATTATGAAATGGAGGTTACTATCCGCCTCAGACATACTGAATGCTTCTACGAACGCGATTCAAGACGTGATTTTCCAAGAATTTTTTTTGTTTTAGAGAATTAACCTTTTAAAGCCTAGCGGTAACTTTACATAACACCAGGTTTAACGTTAAAAAATTCTACGTGGTGCCCACATTGCGTTTATGTGTTTTGTACGGATCTCAGAACAAACAGCAACTTTTGCCTTATAAAACATTAAGAGACTGGTTTTTATAACCGACGTGGAGAGTATTTACAGCGCGGTACACACTGAGTCCTTATATAAAACAGATGCATTTCGTCTTTAAAGGGTTAAAACAGGTTCTCCAAAATTCCAAAGAATAAAATTTAAGAAAAGAGTAATTTTGCCCGTTGTTGTCGTGAATATGAGATTTACAGTATTTGTTTCCAAGAAAGGGAATGTGACATGAGATGGAGAGCAGCAGATTTACACAGTGAGAAATGTAGTAACGCACTCGTAAGTTCTTGTACTTTATTAATCAGAAATGCATTATTGGTGCTTCTTGTTAAATATTATGAGGGTCATCAAATCAAAAAAAAATTAGACGTTTGGGTCAATGCCACTAACGAAAGAAAAGAGAAATGCATACAGGGTTTGAAGTAAGAGGGTTGCTTGGAAAACCTACACGTAGGTAGGGAAATAATATTGACACGGAATCTAAGTAAATAGGCTCGGATAGAATATACTGGATTTTCGGAAAGCAGTTATTGAACTTAAAATGTGTTTGATTTTCGCTGCAAATTTTATCTGAAACTTTTCTCATTCTAAGGAGAAATGAGGGAGATATTATCATAGGGGTACATAGGTCTTCAGGTAAAGTTGTTCACCTCAGATTTTTAAAAAGCTTAAATTTTCTGGAAAGATTTTCGAAAAATACTGAAATATAAAATTTCACAAAAATCCATTCAGTAGGGAGCAGACTTGTTCCATGCGGACGGACAGACAGACAGACAGACAGACAGGCAGACAGACAGACACACAAAGAAGCTAACAATCGCTTTTCGCAATTTTGCCAACGAGTTTAAAATTGGCTATGGAGGCTTCTTTCCTATGGTGTGTGGGCCAATATACTCGAAGACTAATAGACAAATACCAAATTTTTTGCAGCAAGATTTTACCTCCATTTTTAGGGTACCCTGAAGAACAAATTACATTTTGTCACATCCCAGGAGACTCTTACAGTCTTACACTTTTTTTTTGACTGAAAGAAGCGACTAAGCCTGAGTTCCATAACCGGCAACAAAATTAAAGGCCTAAAGAACAATGTAAATGAATGTAGGCCTAATTATAAAGTAGTGTTTGCTAAGGAAGCTTATCCTGACTGTGTGACCGTGTAGCTAACGTTGTTCTAGGCTGAACAGACGTTTGGTCCAACAGAGACCGAAACCTGCCGTTGGACGCTACCTTGGATCGTGTCCATCTTTTTTATGTTTTTATGATCGGTAAGGAGCTGGGTTGGCCTAATAACGATTCTGGACGCAGACGCAAATAGAAAGATTGCTACTCCTATCGAAAATTCAAGTTTCAATCATCCAGCTTGTTCCCTAGTCCCTGTACTGCCAGAGACGTTCCAAAAGCAAATTAGGAGTCATTCCAAAAGAAGTAGCACGTTTATGGATTTGGAATCTAATACTCATAATGTCTGCCATGTGATATTATATTATGTTCTGTCAGAACTAGAGGAGATGAAATTGCAGCAATTTACCATCAGGAATCCCGACAAGCTGTACTTTGCACACTGTCGTTTGTGTAACGCTCTCTGCGCTACCACACACACGTGTAACGCCCACCGTTTCTCGACTGGCCTTTAACGAAGAAGAAGTGTTAGTCAAAAAAATTTCTCGGCACAGCTCAAAACTAAATCTGGAGACCGCTCCTAAGTATAGTCCTGAACTGACGATGCAAATAGAGCACACGTAAAAAATACACAGATAAAGAAACCCTTACACATCCCCAACGTTTTTGCCTCATGCAGTCACATAGATTGCGACAGCCTTAAACGGATTCTGCCTCTTTGCTGATGGGTTGCAAACTGTTACATGTACGCTGAATACAACTAGGATTTCAAAGTTTTCTTTCCTTCTTTATTCCTTTACAGTCACCTCAGATTAGGCTTTCTAGGAATGAATTACGTGAACGTAATTCGTAGGTATTGGGTACGACACTTCGCGCTGGATATCATCATAGAGAAAAGCTTCTACTAGCGACATACAAAAGAACATGGAAATTTTCGAACATATTTATAAGCGGGTTTCAAACCCACGGTCTTAATAATGGAGCCGTTAAAAGCCGTTCAAAGCCGTTCAACCTTGCCACTACCAAAAATTATTACTTCAACATGAACTCATTTCCGGTAGTTCTGTAGAGAGAAGAGACATACATTGATCAGCTTAATACTTGCTTAGTTTTAACAACAGCTGAAAGAAAGTCAGAATTTTTACTGTGGAGAGAAGTTTTCAGTGTTTTTAAAACTCTCTGAAAACTAACAACAAAAATGTGTGAAAAGTGCCCTCCTGTCCAGTGTTATCCAATATGTGAAAGAGCACTTCTTTGCTGAGAATTTTCCAGACGTAAAATGAAAACTTCCTGTGAAAATCTTCCATTTATCCCCATATCCTTGTCCTTTGGTGATATTGTTTATTACACTAACCCTTAAATTCCAGTTTTTACTATGTGTACCGTTCGGTTTAACACTAATAATTCTGCATTTTATCCTAACACGAAGCCTGCGTCAGTGTTTTGCAGATGTGTTAAAATAAGCAAAGAACTTTAACAGGTCTCTCTCTCAAATGGAAAGGCACGGCGTTCTGTGACGTAGGAATGGAAGTTTTATATATCAGGCAGAAGGTTGAAAGGTGGATGTCAACTTTATTGTAGTTTATAATTGCACAACGTAGCCGCTATGTTATATTAAACTAAAAGAGAATTATATCTGATGTCTCAAATTCAACCCGTATTGTAAATAATTGGCACAGAATATTACATTATTATTGTTATTATTACTATTATTTATTAATTTTTCTATCTTTCGACATTATATTACCTGAGTTACTGACAGCGTCATTAAATAAAGCGTAAATAAATAAGTACATTTGGAACTCGATTTTTCGAATTTTCTTTTCGCCCGAGCCAATCCCTTAAATACTTTTTTATGTCATAAATGAGAAGTAAGGTTTTGATTTCTTTAAAATATAACTTAATAATGTATGTTTCAGTATTGGACTACTGTATTTGTGTATACGTTTATACTCTACTACAATATTTTATGTATTTTATGAAATGTGCATATCATGTATATATAATCATGTGTTCTAAATTGTCGGAATTCGTTGAATTCGGGTTTTAAATATTTTGAGGCAATTTCGGTCCTTTTCACCTTGAAACCTCGAGATTCTACCTTAAGTAAAACATCAGACCCTCGTGGAACTCAGACCTTTATATGTCTTCTGAAAGGGATCCTGTTACAAGTACATGCGATTAGTACATAATATTAAATTCCGATCTCTTGAAGGTTTACGAGTGTTCGATCGCGATTTTTGAAGTTTACCCTCATAAAGCTTTATATATATACATATGCACCAAACTACACGGATTCACATAGCAGAGTGCCCTTTCGGAATCAACGCAGTTACAGCCTTTATTTCTCCACACAGGAAGTAATAAATGAAATCACGTAAACCGTCGGTTTACCGGACTAGTGGTGAGAACGGGTGTCCATTATTACCAGATGTTCCTTAATTAAGAAATACGATAAAGTATATGGTTGTGTTAACACTTACATTTAACCTTAGTTTCGTTTATCAGCACCATGTTTAGAGACCATGGTTCCTTATTTTATTCTGTTTTCACGCAAAGCCTGTAGCGAAAATGTACACGTATTTTGAAACTAAACTGTTCAAGTTGAGTCATTCAACAAGATTAGACAAAAATTGGGCTCCTGCGGTCTGAGTTTATTATTTCAGAAGTCGAAAAACAAACGCCTATTAAATCTTGGTGTTTCTGTACAAGGAAAATCTGTCCAGGTTCTAATGCGTTTTTGGTACCTACAGTCCAATTAGCTTAGCAACTTGTATGTGCAGTAAGCAAAGTGAAAGTTAAGATGGCAAAAATGATACATTTGGAAAATGTACGCATCTTACATCTTTGGGGTTTACACATTTTAATTCACAGTACTGGTGATTTCTATGAATTCCTGTGTAACAATATGGGCATATAATTAAATTTTCTTTATTCATTTTGATAAAGTAACACCAAATCAAAATACTGAACATAAATGTACCATTCGAACATTGGTCTTCTGGGTGCAGACAGGTTCTTAAGTGGTTCATGCCCCACTGTAACTTATTTAAGAACCTTGTCTTCATCATCTTTGCTCTAGCATGTGAAGTGCCCCACCATACAAACATCCCCTTAGCAGCGGTCGGCACCTTAATTGGAAAAGAAGACCTTCAGCAAATGTTGACCTGGTAGAAGAAGAAGTACGATAAAATACAGAGAGAAAGTTCTAGCGTAAAACGAAAAATGATATAAAGGAAAGTTGGGTACAGATAACACTGCATTAACGTGTACTCATTCATTTCTGGTTTAAAATAAATAGCTTTAATATGCTTATTATTATTTCAATAATTTTATAATTTATGATATCTGATAAACGATAAAAATATTGACGTACCTTCATTCGAAAGTGGTCAGCTGCTCAGATAGTGTAGAAATATTCTACTTTTATAAGACTGGAAGATTCATTAACGTGCTGATAAGATCCTGCCACTTGGTTCTATTCTGAGCCAGATCAATCCACTTGGCATCATGACAATTCCCTTTTTGCATGTCTGTTGTTAAATGCGAGCTTCGAATTTGTTACAAGGCGCTGATGAAGAATCAAAGCTTCTCGGATATAACATCATGTTGACTAGTGATTATTTACCAACGCTTCTTGGATAGTTTGATTCTGAAGAGGGAGGTAGTATTCTCCTCCAAGACGTCAGTAAATATCTACCACTCGACACGGCATTTTTTACATGTGTGTGTCTGCTTCGGATTTTCAGTCTGAAGTGTCCGAATGTGTTTCATCGTTGTTTTTGCGTGATAAGTACAGCATGCGAACAAATTTAGCAAGGATCCTGTCTTATATTTAAAGTGTTCTTTGATGATCAGTTAAAAAATAAATGTGGCGCTGTGCTTATCACGCAAAAACAACGATGAAACACATTCGGACACTTCAGACTGAAAATCCGAAGCAGACACACATATGTAAAAAATGCCGTGTCGAGTGGTAAATATTTACTGACGCCTTGGAGGAGAATACTGCCTCCCTCTTCAGNGCTGTGCTTATCACGCAAAAACAACGATGAAACACATTCGGACACTTCAGACTGAAAATCCGAAGCAGACACACATATGTAAAAAATGCCGTGTCGAGTGGTAAATATTTACTGACGCCTTGGAGGAGAATACTGCCTCCCTCTTCAGAATCAAACTATACATATATATGTATATATAACAGGATATTTTTGGATGATTTAATAAAGGATGAAACTGGCTTCTTTTACACTACGGAAGACTGGGAGAACGAGACGCATTTAACAGTTTCAACTAAAGGCTTGAAGAGATGAAATTACGTTTGTGGCACTCACGTGTATATTGGCTTATGTTAAGGAAAAAGACAAAACTCTGAAGCGTTTGTCTTCGACAACGTGCATGCGTCTCAGGCAAGACGATGACCGGTCAGTGTTAAGAACCCGGAATCCTCTAGGTCCGTGTCCAAGAAAACAATAATGCCACAGGAATGACGGTGTCATGTTATTCATTGTAGCGCTATTGAAAAGAAATTTTCCGAAACTGTAAGTGGCTATCCATAATAATCTGCCAGTACCGATAGTGCCAATGAGGAGCTGTTCATTTTTACTGCTGTCGGGTGAAGGACATTATCCGATTTCCGCCTTCTAGCATAACATAGTATGATATCCTGTGTTCCGCCCATCACGCTGCTTTCTACTGCAGAGGCAGGTTGGCATACGTAAGGAAAATACAAAAGCAATAGACTGTGCTGTAGACAAAATATGACATGCATTGATATGCGTATGGCCTTCTAATTGAGCTGGGGTCGTGTGACCAAGATAGTGAATTCGTTACGGGCTGGACAACCGAGGAATTGTGGTTAGATTCTTGGTGGGGTTAGGAGATTTTTTCTTCTCCAAATCATCCATAATGACTTTGGAATTACTTTTTAATTTAAAACACAGTAGGGAATTTTGGGACTGGAATAACTTCTTATACACTCGCATCAAGTTGTCCGTCCGAGCGTTACGAATTTTACTAGCAGTACTGGCCTCAGAGTCTTCGATGACACGTTTGTTTTAGATTCGCGTCTTAAAAACAGGGGTTAGATTAGCATCACTTTCAGCCGTATGGGCGATTTATAATATTTATGACTTGAAATTAATAATAGCGTTTTGGAAGAGTAACTTCAAAGTCACTGTCTTTTAAATTCTTCGGACCCACAACGTAGTATTGCTAAGTTTGGAAACTTTTCTGTTAATTTTCCATTTCCGCATCTAAATCCTTTTTGGTCACTTATCACAGTTCGGAAAAAGATAGATTCCTACCTTTCGACCGGTGTTTTCTTTCTTCCATAAGAATTTACATTTGAACACACAAACATGAAGAACTACTGCATCCACTTTGAACCACAGAAAATTCAACTGAAATTCAGCCCGCACATCACTGAAGACACACCGTTCTCGCTGCTGCTCATGATGTCCCCGCAGTCAAAAGCGGTGTTTTGTACAGCGTGAACTAAAAATTACGGCGCGATTTTGAGAAATAGGTATTTATTTGCTTTTCTTCACTTCCGTTGAATGATAGGTCATTTCTAAGCGGAACTGCTGATGTGGTAATGAGGTTAACTTCTACCACCATATGTTTCGTTTCGTCGTCCTTCCCTCTTCTACCTACTCACAGCAGGTGTCGAGGTTGTTTTATTTTCACTTGATCACACTCAGACACACACAACACTCGGTATGGCTTCTCTGGACGAGGGATCGGCCCGTCGCAGAGACGTCTACCTGACAACACAAACACTCACAAGAGACCAACATCCATGTCATCGGTGGGATTCGAACCCACGATCCCAGCAAACGCTTCGCCGCAGACCTACTCCTTAGACCGCGCGGCCACTGGGATCGACTACTCCATTGGTACCCACGTTAAATGTTGGCCTTGGTAATAACCCAACCGATCTTCATTGTGTTGTTCATTCTTTCCGAAAAATGCTAGAATATACAGTGAAAACTGAAGTCTATTCACTGGGTGACCCGGAAGGTCTGTTTAACGGAAATTATCTAACAGGCTATTGCATGTCAGTATTCCGTCAACCGGAAGCAACGAGCACCAACTGCAATAGTTTGCTCATTAATTATTTGGTCCTGGACGTAACAATTTACTGTATCACCTTCGCTTAAGCCTCGAAAAGCTTCTCTAGAAGTCTGACCGTTAACAGTCGTACGATATTACGTCGTTCGTCTACGTTATTCGAGTCTTTAGACCAATGGCAGGTTCCTGTACATGACAGAATAAAAGAAACCGAAAAGTAATTCAAGAACTAAATTTACAGGCACTGGCACAGACAATGAAAAAATGGCAAAACATATGTGCAACGTATGATAAGAATGACAACAGACAGAATTTCGCGGGGAACACTAGACTACAGACGCAATTGAAAAAAAGACAGGTTGGAAGCCTCCAAACAGATGGAAAGATCAGCTCACATAAAACTGAGATGCGAGTAAGTCAATTGAACTAAGTTTCGTGCATGATGATTGCCATGTTGGTTGCAAAGCAAAATTTCCTTTTTTAAAAATGTATGTTCGCTTTTTTCTGTCAGAATCTTGATTTTAAATTTTAGAAGTGGGTTTAGAATGTCTGTTATGTTGTAGTTAAGTCTACTTACATGTTGCCGTATATGTACAACTTGCTGACAGAAGTAATATGCAGCTTAACCCCATTGGTTCTGTAGGACCAGAAACTTAAAACAGGTACGTGTTTTACATTCGCCTTCTCATAATATGCCACAGTAAATTAATTGTCTTGCTATCTGCATAGATCCTGGCTGTGTCATTATTCGATATGCTGTGCAGCAAGTGTGGCATTCCAATGCTTTACGAGCGGGATCCGTGAAACTTTTCTTAAGAGTTACTGCATACCTTGACTTCTCCTGCTTTCCTTCCTACTGAAATACAGGATCGTATAACCATATCCGACTAATAAAATGTCAAATTTTTAACATTCATTAAACGTCAAGTGATGAGCTTGAAGTCTGTGACGTCATGCAGTTACAGACCTTTCCCCGTAAGAAGGCAGCTAAATTGAGTGACTTTTTCGTGACTTTCCTCAGTTGTGAGAAAAATGCCATGGAAGTTAGTTCAAAAAAAAACACAGACTGCTTCCACAAATCAGGGAGCCTGCCACTAAAACAATCTCCTGTCAATCGTGGAGGCTATCAACCAATGCGATCGCAGCCTTTCCAGGGTCAGCCCCCAGACATCCAGCCAAACGAAGTTTTTCTCGCGCTAACTGCCAGGCTTACGTTTCATGCGCAGGAATGCTTTTACCTAAGAAGGGACGATGACGTGCGCCGAGTCCATCCTCGGCTTCTCGGTTGGTTGATTCCTATGCAATTCGACACTGAAGATGGAGGCAGCACAGTCTTCCAAAAATTTGGTGTTCGTGTGTAACACTGCATGAAATCACAATTCCAAAGACCGCAATTGAAAGTGTGACGATATGGCTAGATGTAATTATACCTTGCAGTTGATAATGATGATAAAATTTCAGTGATTTTCGTAAAACAGAATACGAACTTTATTATGTACCATGTCCGTCCACTGTATTATACGAAATAATAACACCAACTAATGTACCAAAAAATATATATAATATATATATAATTTTATAATTTAACGCGACACATCTCAAACGGAGGATGAAGCCTAGAACTGAACTATATAAATGCAACCATAGTGTATCAATATTATTATCCCTGAAGATGGCCCAGCAGGGCCGAAACATGTAGGAGATTTTTTAGAATAAAATTATATATATATGTTTTTGGTGCCTTAGTTGGTGTTATTATCTCGTAGAATACGAACTATTCCTTATTCTGTTACACTACGGTAATAAGCTTTGTTTTTTTCTTTACTTTACGCTGTAGATTTAATTGTTAGGTTATCCGATAATTTGGTTAGTTAATTGACAACATAGCTTAGTTGTGCGTACGTAAGTTAATTTTGTTTCGGTAGTTACAACGGAACCTAAGAAGCCACAGATGTTGTTAAGATCCGTTTTCGCTCTTGTAATATTTCCGTTTTGCTCATTCTAAATCGATGTAAGCAAATGACAATTGCTCGACCTCTTACTGTACTCCGTAACCCCACCTGCTTTTTTTCCTCCTTTAAAAAAAATGTCAAGTGCCTCGATCAATAGGGTCTCATCTTTTCCATCCCCCACCAGACAAGTCTTCTTCCCCCGCTTCTTTTTTCAGTTTACATTCCGCATTTCTCCCTTCCTTCTTTCTTTCCCATTTTCTCTACTCCCACGACACTTTTTCTCCCCTACTGTTTTTTCCCTCATTTCAAATATCTCGCCTTTCTAAATGGAAGCTAATAAATTAATCATTATTTACTTACCCACTGTAGGGTCGTTTTTACACTCAAAATGTGTATACTTTGAACCTTTAAAGGAAAGGCCTGTTTGCCCTTTCACTTTTCTTTTGTGATAAAATGCTTTGGTAGGACGATGTGAGACATAAGAACAAATGAGGGCTTACCCTTATTTGTGCGTACATCATTACTTTCTTCAGCGCTTGCGTCGAGGTTGTAGACGGCAACAAAGGCAAGAGAATATGTGAAAAGGCCACTTGAGGTGCAGGTGACAGCAGGCGTAGGAGAGCAATGTCACCTAAGCAGAAGGAGAATATACAAAATTTTTGGATGTAATTAGCGTCAATATGTGGAAATTTTGAGTTAACATGTTTAAAGTATCTGAATTTTTTTTAACTTGTCTTTCTTATCTTCTTTGCCGACGTTACAATATTACGCCAGAAACTAAATACGCCGTTGATCCGTCTCTGCAAATTAAAGTTGTTTCAAAATCGAAAATTAAATATAAGTCACAATGGATACTGCAAACAATAGACTGTACTTAAATCTGAATATGATCTCATTTACCAATCACAATTAAAGTACTGTCAGTCCTTGCGAGGGCTTACAATATTCTAGGAGTGAAATTTGGACAGTGTTGAAACGCCAAAGACAGTGGTTTCTTTTTACTTAATGATGCACTGGCAATTGCCGTGGCTACGTGTATGATACTGTGTATGGTAGCGTCGAATGAAGGGCAACAGGACTATTAATTTAGTGTTCTGTTTCTTCAAATATATTTGATACTGCATGTTGAGAAAGTTTTGGGGGCCAGCATTACGGCGATATCTTGATTGTTAGGGCGCCAATTTTGCGAGTTACATTCCTGTTCGAGGCGTGAAAATATCTACAAATTTACGTGTTATTTTGTCCTTTGCGGAACGGAAAACATTAACGAGAAAATTTCCCATTCAAGGAGGCCAACTAAATGTCTTAATAATACGCGATCACGTAATTAGTTTCAATTGAAATAGACCACAAGAATTAATCTGTGAAAGCAGCAGAAGATGAAAGCTTGCTAAAGGCATAAAAGAGCATTGGTCAAATTAGATATGTCCATGTTTTTGTAAAACATTTTCGGAAAAATTAGAAGAATGAAGCAACTGGAACTTAGTACCCACCTAATGTGTATCGCTATACGTTGTACAGCAATTTTACGTCTCTACGTAATTAACTAACAAGCTATATGGAGTATATTCCTTTTTGCAAGGCTTCTTGTAAAGCTGGTCAAAAATTTCCTGCATTTTATGGAACCCGAAAGTTTATTACCGTATATATACGTGGCTGCCACCTCTCCGTATCTGGAGACAGTTCAATCCATTCCACGCCTTCCCAAACATTTCCCTAAGATCCATTTTAATGCAATTTTAGGTCGCTCACACCAGTAACCAGAAGGAACACTGTGGACAAAATAGCAAGTAAGGCTGCAAATGGAGGTGTTTTATTATGCTAAAATTTTGGCACATTGCACTAGAACATAAAGGAATTTTCCTCACTTCAGCTGCATTAAAAAATAATGTGTCAAGGGTCGGGTCTTCTGCGATCGGGTGTCGTGTAGTTTGATACAAGGAATGAAGGTTTAGGAGAAACATGCTGCCTCCGCTTCGGGCAGAAGAAGTCACGTCCCAGAATAGAGTAGTCTATATGCTGAAAGCTGTAATCTCCGCAGATCTCAAGCAAATAGTTACGTTGAAATTTTTTACATATCCAGCACATTAGACTGTTGTGTTATTTACTGCTACGAAATCTGTATGATGCAGTTATATCAGACTTTCGGAAAGTTTGCATTCACGCGATTTCGTGTGTCTTAAAATTAGGTTACTTTAAATAAGAGTAAAATATTTAGGAAACATCTTAATCGTAAGTTTCTTACTTCCGTTTCTTATCACTGTCGGTATGTATTGAACGGAATGCGATATAACGTGACTCCGATGTGATTTTCTTCCTCCTTAAAGCGTAAAGCACCTTTCGTGTGTCAGCTCCAGGGCTGCCACTAAGCCAACCACAGGAACACCCTGTTTAACCTCAGATTGTACGAAAACATTTTAGACGGTGAGTACTGGGGTGGGTGGAGAGCTGATGTTAGTCCTTCCGAAGAAAAAGGCTGTACGGTTATTAACCATTGACAGGCTAGTTGTTACAAGATCCACGAACACATCCAATACTAAGTCTCTGCATTTTATCCCCCCCCCCCCTTCCAGTGGGTTTACGTGTTCTCTGTCATTCTCACAAAAATAGCCTTTATTTCCGCATACAACAGTTGGCGATTGATCTTTCTAATGGAAAGACACCGTTCTGTGTTCGGTACAGTCTAAATATTTATATACAAATATAGTGTGGATTAATTTGGTTCTTCAAGTGTTTAATTTTTTATCGCGTATGCATATAAAATGATAACATGAAGACTTGGCCAACTTAAAAGAGGCTGTATAGTGGCTGCAGTCCAGAGCAGTTAGTCAACCTTCAGCAGATCAAACGGTTTTCTGCTTCCATAGATATTCAGCGCCGTTTTAAGCGTACTTACCATTGGGTTATACCCAGATACAGCTGAATTCGTTAGCATCTTAAAACCTGTTTCTCACATAACAGACTTCTACATGACGCCTTAATTTACATTCGGTAAATTTTATTGAAATTATACATAACATGTGAGCTCCTAGCTCTTAGAAAGCAGGGTCTGTCTCCATTAGAGAGAAAAATCTGTGAATGCTGTTTTGGGGACACTCTTCGTTTCTTGTAACAGTCGTAGAAAACACATGAAGACACTATGGCAAAGTGCAAAGTTTCTTATTGCTACAGGGAGTAGCACACCTAGCTAGCACGGGGGTTTAAAGGATTACAGGTAGCACATATTCGGTTTTTATGCTTCTTTGCTCGAATTTCATTAAATACACACATAACAGAAAGGGAGGTTCCAATTATTCACGAATTATTTTTCTGAAGCTATTGCAAAAGTCTTTGTTGGTTGTGTTATTATGGGTCTGCATTACCTTACGTGCCCAATTTAAGATTGTTTCGTGATCAGTCCACCACAATACATTACTAAAGTTAAATGTAAGTCAAACTTACGAATTTTATTGAGAACATTCAGCAGTCTTGTTCTATAAATTTTGCAGAAAACAAAACATCTTAAAATAAAACCCGTGACTTTAACTGAAAAAAAAATGTTGGTATGTCTGTAATTGTATAGAATACAGATACAAACATTATGTTACTCTTTTCAGCGTGACGTCTGTATTGCAGTATTTATTCGTTTATTTAACGTGTTAGGTCATGATGCACACAGGTCTATAGGCCTATCCGCTTCACACCACGTTATGTTGCACCGTTAGAACAATTTAAATTTCTGTATTATTCACAAATATTCAATATCTTATTCTAGGTTACATGTAGTGCGATAGGTTAGCAAACAATAGATTTCCGTCCCAGAAGGTGTGTATAATTGCAGCTATCGGCTGTATACCGCTACTTATCAAGTACTGTCCCTTCTCAACTTCACTGTTCATAGAATTATAATAAAGGTAGGTTTAATGCTCCTGTTTCCGACAAGCGGTCAGTATCTGCTGGGGTTATTGAATCCGCTTCTGCAGCAAAACTAGGGAGAAATGTATCACACGGAATGAACTCCGTAAATGCAGTAGTCTGCTTGACAGGGCAATGGAAATTTTGGATCTGGCTACCGTCTTAAAATGAGAGGGTCGAGTTAATACCAGATTTTACCCTAATAAAAAAAAAGATTCTGAAAGTTTACCCTACTTTCAAAGTCTCCGACATATGTTCGGGCAGGGTTTTATTTGCCTGGAACTGGGTAAATTGTACATCAGAGCTGAACTAGTCTAAAACTGCTAAGTTTTACAGACATTTTCACGGCTTTTTAAATTGAAAACGCGTGTCATCACACTTCAAATTTCGACGGTACAAATTCTCGCAAGCCTGCTGTGTAACATTCACAAATGCGCACATGATGAACATTAGTTTAGTCGATTTATAAAGAAGTAAAGGCGTTCTTTTACACACCATGAAGAACTGAATGTAGGCGTGTGTCTCCGCGCATTCTTAAGATTTTCATCAGATGTTCGTTGGTCAGCCGAACGCTTTTCCCTCGCGTAAATTACCTCAGTTACTCGTTGAATATGATGACTCAAGGGCCCCAGAGCCTGTCTGAAATTTTGGAGGAGAGACAAATCTCTTGTACCTGCTGAAAACAGAGTTACATTTCTTCGAACATTCAGTCCGTAAGCTAGTAACTGTCCCAAGTTTTTCCTGCGTCCATTCAGCCTGTATTGTAAGTAAATAACCAAGCAGGAAAAAGGCATTAAAGTAACTAAGCGCCATTCTACTAAAGGCTCCTAAGATCCCCCGTCCCCCCCCCCCCCGCCCGCCTCTCTTGGAAATGATTCTAAGCCAGTTCCGTCCACGTCCAAGTCTTACAACATATTTCACTAAGATCGATCTTCATAGTATTATCCGATCTTCTTCAAGGTTTCGCAGTGGACCTTACACAGGAGGTCTCCCGGGCCGAATGGTTACACAAATCTCGCCTCCCTTGCAAGTAACATGCCTTAAAAGCCCTTAAAATCCCACATTTCAGTACCATAACTTTGTCTTTGGACTGCATAAGTCCCTTTATTTTCAAATTCCTGTAATGACTGTTCATCCTTCGCAATGAGAACCTGCATTTGACATATTTACTTAGGACACTTCAAAGTACTATTTTCCATATTACCATATTAAGATTTTGGAAATATTTAAGTTGGCAACAGTTTTGAGCCGAAACCGAAACATAAAAAGAATATTTAGAAGGTATAATTTTTGTAGCTTCATTTTGAAGTTGGTTTCTCTTTTAGCCGACATCTTTCCATCTGCTTATGAAGGTTACCTTGTATGTGTGCTTGTGTCCCGTTTAAAATTTTGAACCAGTTACCGTCTGTAAAGAACTTGTTACCCCCATTATGCCATTGGTGGGCTCCTAGAAGGCATAACATTTCATTTCCTACAGTTAATAATAACACAATCGAAGACGTGCGAATTTGACGTGCAGGGGGGAAACACTAGCCCCACTGAGGCTGCTCAGAGCTACGTTTTTGTAGAATATATAATAAGAAAATGGCAGTCGTGGGGAAAATGCCTTTGGCTAGGTACAAGGGCGGTAACTAATGAAATACCGGTAAGATGTGAAATTTGACGGGAAGATATCGTGCAAGTTTACATACACATAACACTTGTGATGTTATTGTAGGATAGATAAGATATTTATTCGCTAAGTCACATTATATATTTCCAGGAATTTTATTGCTAACACCAGCGTATCTGCAGCGTGCATGCCTTTCGTTAATCTTAAATACCACACAGTTTATCGCACATTATCTTTTATTATTTGTAATATATGATTGACCAATTTGCCCACAGTGCGTAATTTGACGTTCTGTGCTACGTCTTCTACATATAAAAACCTGCATTCAAAAGTTCTTTCTTTGCGAAACAAAAAAGATGATCGAACATTGATCATAATAGCTGGTATGTATTGCTGTTAGTATATGCAACAGGAAAATATGCTTCCTGGGTTATTTCTTTAACCTTTTAAAGCCTAGCGGTAACTTTACGTATCACCAGGTTTAACATTAAAAAATTCTACGTGGTGCCCACATTGTGTTTATGTGTTTTGTACGGATCTCAGAACAAACAGCAACTTTTGCCGTATAAAACTTTTAAGAGATTGGTTCTTATAACCGAAGTGGAGAGTCTTTACAGCGCGGTACGCGCCGAGTCCTTATATAAAACAGATACCTTTCGTCTTTAAACGGTTAAAGGACCTGTGAATGAAAACATTCACACTTTGCGAGCTGCATAAGTTCATGCAAACTTAGAGTTTTGAGTAACATTCTGCAAGTGGTGGCAAAATAGTCTGCAGAATTATGTAACGGGACTTAAGAAGTATTCTATTAAATACAGAAAATAAACTTGTATTAATTAGAGTGAGAGTAATCAAACTTTCATGTAAATTACCAAATATAATATGTCGCAGACGTATGTAATATTGCATTAATTTTTCTGCTTAAGGGGTATGATAAAAATGTCAGACCGCCACAATAGACTTTTAACCCTTGTATGCTGGCTTCAGTGTACCATTACTTTACTGACCTGTGCCTAAAACAAGTTTCTTCTTAAGCATGTCTAATCTTTCCTTGACTCCTAAACTAAAACACTGGATTGATAAACAAAGCGGATATTATGTCAATTTTATAGGTTAATTTACAACTAAATTTCCGTGATTCCTTGAACTGTAGACGTCGAGCTATGGATTGGAAGGTGATCGGTCCTCTTGCTAAAACCGTACTATTTTAAGACTTCCGGTTTGGAAATGAATTTATCTCTTCCTTTACCGCACTCCTTGCGTCTTTTACTATTTAGCGACTTAAAATTTGAAGACTTTACATTTCTACGTTTTTAACTAAGAAAGGGAAAGCCTAAAGGCTCTGTATAACAAGTTGGAATGTTACCGCAAGTTTTTGTTTTTCATATGGAATATATATAAAAGGATAATACAAAGAAATATGAGAGAGATTTTAAATCCAGGCATATTCCGACATAGACGTAAAGGTAAAATTAAGTGTGGTCTTCGTCAGTAAATGTCAGAGATTGTTTTACAGGCATACAAAATGTGTCAACATATTCCAGCTCCATGTGATCAGATTGTGCTTTTTTCAGCTGACTGTAGCTTCTTCTTATTCATCATTAATATTTTAGCCGAAATTTAAGGATTCTGCAATCTGCCTTCCTCTCCAGGTTTTAAACAATGTTAGATAGCAACTGAACACCTTCCTGCTCAATTTTTTTGTTCAGTCCATCTATTTTCGGCCTACTTAAGTCTCCTTATTTACCCCTAGAAGTTACTGTATGGCCGATCCCAGTGGCCGCGCGGTCTAAGGCGTAGGTCTGCGGCCGAGCGCATGCTGGGTTCATGGGTTCGAATCCCACCGGAGGCATGGAGGTTTGCCTTGTACATTGTTTGTGTTGTTAGGTAGAGATCTCTGCGAAGGGCCGATCCCCCTTCCGGAGGAGTCCTACCGACTGTGGTGTGTATTTGAGTGTGATCAAGTGAAAATAAAAACCCTCGACGCCTACTGTGAACAAGTAGGTAGAAGAGGGAAGGACTACGTAAATTAAAGTTACTTTATGTGTCACCAGTTTTAACGTGCAGAGATCATACATTCTGTCCAACCAATTTATCTGTGTGTTTTATATGATTCTCAGAGAAGCGGTCACTTTTTTCCTATGAACTCGTTGCATTGACTGACTAGTTTTATATCGGATACGGAATGTGTTTACTGTGCGATATGGCCTGAATCTTTAAAAATTGGATAAATTTTGGTCTGTGCCGTGGCTCAGGCGGTTATTCGCCAGCCTGTCACCGCGGAGGCCCGGGCTCGATTGCGGGCCAGTACATATGAGATTTGTGGTGGACACAGTGGCACTGGGAAAGGTTTTCCTCCGAGTGCTTCGGTTTACCGCTGTCATTATCAGTCCAACAGTGCTCCATACTCATCTTCATCTACATGTTCCTCTTCCCGGAAGGACAAATGGGCGAAGCTTGGGAACCTTCCAAAATCAATGATCTTTCGGAAATCGGGGAGCATTGGAAAAACGGACTTTCCCTTTTTTTGTCTTTAAGGGTTTAAAGACGTCAACTATTATCATTTTTATAAAGACGATTAGTCAAAAGTTTTATTATTAAATTAACTGCTAAGGCAAACTAACGTATCCCTTCGGTCCTGTTTATTTCCTAAGGATATTTCTTCTTGTTTCTTCCTGCTTGTTTTCCTCGTCGTTTATAAATACAGCCAAGCTTAGGAAAGCCACCATTTTCACACTATTCAGCTGATCATTGCATTTTCTTAATCCATTCACAATGTACTCGGTAGCTAATGACAATGGTGATGACAGTAATATTAATAATTTTAATTGTTGTTTTTTCTCAGTAATATCTATCAACGGCGATGATTTGATCAGTGATTTTGGCAAATCAAATTTTTGTCAAAAGTGACAACGACAACATGGAGGCAGTTTCAAAGTTTGGGAATCATTAATAGGTAAAATTTTACTTCGAACTGACTTACTAGGGTATGTATTTTGTATCACATATTGCAGAAATCTATCTTTTCTGCAAGCAGTACATAGTCTTATAACACGCAACTCCACAAACTCGGAATCAATCCAGAATCTTTCTATTCAGAAGTGTTCTTGCCTTTTCTCTTTTCAAGTTAAAGGCTCATCTTTTGAGATATATACGTGCTTCAAAAATAGGAAATTAAAATAAGCAGATACGTTTTTTTTTTCTATCGATGGTTCAGAAGTAAGTCAAGAGAAGTGGAACAGTGCGTGGCTTCTTTCCGACACGCGTCTCTCCTTCGCCGGAAGACTACCAAAAATAGAACGGCGAACATTTGCGGTCCATCCACTGGGTAGGTGACAACATGTGTAAGGTTTCCGTTGTTACAGAAACTTAATGTTACATTTAACGGCAATTTGTTAAGTACTGCATTTCCTTTCAAAACCTTTTGTTTTCCCACACCCTTACAGATAACCTCTTAAAATTGTATGTTCATAAATATAATTGAATCCGCCATAAGAATAAATGAAGGAACCTGCAGTGTATACACATATATACTGCAGTTGTCAAATGTGTTCAGGAAAACGCGAGAACTTTCTTAAGCTTGTAACTGAATGCAAGTTCCCATAGAACGCCGAGTCGAAACCAGAGCTGATCTGGCTGTGGCGACCAATGTCGGAATTCAGCCTCGATTCTCCACCACGTAGGTGGCCACTTTACTGATTTGTAGGCCTATATATAGGGAAGAAAAATAGGTTTTCGACGTTCCAGAGATGTATATTTCCTGTCTGAAAGTTGAGGTCATATTTTCCCTGAAAGGTCTGGTACTTCATCCACGACAACGCAAAGCGTCAAAATAAACTAAATCGGAAGTTTTAAACACATCTCGTGGAAGCTTACGGTTTTAATCCCGTAGGGTGGGTTTTAGAAAAATTTAATGAAAATGTTGAGATATTAAAATGAAGGAAGGGGACGAATTAAATTACGCCATTAGGAGATTCGTAAATGTGATCTTTACTTAATATTATTGCAGTTATTAAACGAATAAAGTTCATATGGATGAGGAATTTATTAAGCAGAAGAAAATGAAAATTGCATACAAAATTTATGGTGGGTTGTGAAAAGTGTCCCGTCCCGGTGGCCGTGTGACTTACGGCTACTTCTGCGGCCGTTCGATTGCTGGGATCCCATGTTCGAGTCTCGCTGAAGGCACGGATGTTAGTCTGTTTTGTGTGTTGTGTAGGTAGCAGCTTCTGCAGACGTGCTTATCATTCGTTCAGAGGAGTCATAGCGGGTGTGTGTCTCATTGTGTGTGATCTAGAGAACTCACCATTCGAGCGGCCTAGGACCGAGTGGGACTGTTGTGCTACAGAAAAATATTAAAGAACTGGCGTGCTTGAGCGCGAACTGAACTTTTAAAATTTTGCGTAACAGAATTCTGTTCTGTTGAGCTGGTCCATTTTCTGTGAAAGGAGATATTTCTCTTCAAGTCAAGTGAGTAACAACATTTTGAGTAAGATTCTTGTCTAACATTTGGTTGGTTGGTTGGTTAGTTAGTTAGTTAGTTAGTTAGTTAGTCAGTCAGTCAGTCAGTCAGTCAGTCAGTCAGTCAGTCAGTCAGTCAGTCAGTTAGTTAGTTAGTTAGTCAGGAATTCAATTCCGTATTTGTTTACATGCTCAACAAACCTACTGGCCAGACGCAAAACTACTGCTAGTGCTGTAGAATGAGAAAACAAAAGAAGACGATAGCAAAGCTAAGAACAGAACAGGAAAAAAAAAGAAGAACAAGGCATTGTGATTAATTTCAGTTAAAATAGAAAGTTAGAAAGAAAGGAGAAATTGGTTCTTGGTTACGGAGCCTGTCTTACACAATGATGAGGGTATTGTAAGAACAGAGCTATGTACCATAACAGCATGGAATGTGAGGGATGGAAGAAGAAAGTTATATATATAGATCGATAATAATAATAATAATAATAATGGATCGATCGGTATTTATTAACAAGCAGGCTTAACAGCAAAAGTGACTATTATAAAGCCAGCACAAAACACAAATACAACACAAAAACAGCACAGGTACACAAAACAAACAAACAAAAAAAGAAAACAATATTACAGGAAAAGATAGATAAAAGTACTGGGGCAAAACCCCTATACTCTGAAGAAACACAGATAAGTTTATTTAAAAATGTCCCAGTTCAGCGCAAAATCTGTTTTAAAGAAGTAACGGGCTTCCTAAAAATATCGGTGTCTTTGCACACGCGGTTAGCAGCCGTAACACATCGCGCTGTCGGTGAGTTTTTACACGTAGCAGTGAACAGAGAGGAGTTTATGACATTACGGGAAGGAACTCGAATGCCAGTAGTATCCCAAAGAGACGGGCAATGTTTTAAACCTGAGTAGCAGTAGTAGTAATAGTAGTAGTAGTAGTAGTAACAACAAGAACAAGAACAACAACAACAGCAACAACAACGATAATTTCTTGTGAATGGAAAATTTTTCCTTTCATCTCAAGGGTCTTAATCCGAAATTCATATGGACTTGCAATTTTATAGATTTTCAGCATTTTCCCGCAGTTAGTCCCTGTAGCTTGAAATTGTGTGAGTAATCTTGACATATTCTCATACTTCAAAATCTTTCGAAAATTATACACATGCTGATGAGATGTCTTTTGGAAAACGTAACTGATAAATGTTTGTCAACATAGACGATCTTTTGTATTTTCAAATAAACTGCAAAGAAAAATATCAAACAGGAAGGGACATTTGCTCAGAATATTGAGTTTATGTTTCTACTAATATTGGTCATAAATACAAATAATTTATCGTACGTAACCCTAGGCCTATCTAACACGGCAAAACACACTTTCCTGTAATTTCTTTTCATTTACTAGAATATTTCTAAGGCTCCGTGAATGAAATGTTGAATTTCTTGGCCCCAGAAAGAGGAAAAGCGATTAAGTCGTTTGCCCAGCAGGATAAAATACCTACCAGTTAGTCACGCAAACCAAGGAACTGGTCATTTCTACTCCTACAGCGTAAATCGACGCTTGATGACCTTCCTCGTGGTGTACTTCATTACTCACTTTGCTTGTGGCAACGTGGCACTCAAATTTCACCGTCTTGTACTGCAGCCCTAAGGCGAGTATGTAATTAAATAAGCACATCGCTTTGGGCATTTTCTTGAAATAATTAGTAGTTTTTCAGTCGATCACAATGCTCCGAAATTTCATTTATTACTGTGGATTTGAAACCCCCACTGGACACTCTTCAGTGTCACTTTCAATAAAATAATTTTAGGCACAAGTATAAAATGTGACGAGTTATTGTTAAAATTAGTAAAAGATAAAATGACACACGACGCAAAGTAAATATTCATTGGAAAAATTATTTACGTATAATTCTCCAGTCCATAAAAACTAATTAAAGGTCTAAATGAACTAAGGTCACCAGGTTTTAGGGACGAGGCCGTGTATCCTGATAGAGAGGTACCAACGTATTGGTGGAACTTCTTCCCCGCTTAAGTGTGCTAGTGGCCTCTTGATAGCTATGTGCCAATCTACACGATGTCATGCCTCAGAATACAGCATTCTTTATATAAGGCACTGTGAGAACGTTAAATCTTAGTACGCACATATTTATACGAACTATTACTCCATGTTATCCAAAGTTATTACGGGATAATTGGTCCCTGATTTCCGGCAGATTCTCTTCGCCACTATTGATGTAGACCGGCTCTGAGGCTTATTAACCGTCCATCCACACACAGATTATTTTAGAGATCCTTTTAGAGCGAAGACTTAAGTAACGTTTGACGCTGCCGACCCACTTCTTTCTAGTGCCAACGCCTCGAATGCGTGGAAATTCACAGTCACATCTCCAACACACTTCCATGGGATCATGCTTAGGCACAGGGACAACTTTATGTCTCCCATGGTTTGAGATCATTAATTGATGCTGAATCAACGACAAAATTTACCTGTAAGCTTATAAGACACCGTGGTGGTCATGGATGAGTGTCCGCAGCAATTCCGCGATGCGAATATGTGTTATATTTTAATGCACCATCCTTCAGTTCATTATCAAATAACGAGGCACATCACGCAATGAGTAGAAGATAATATCTGTGAAAACAGTTTTGTAGTCTATGTTATAATCGTCTTGAATATACATTTTAAGACATTGAAACTGGCCCTACTTTTTACTCCTGTAGAAATAGATAAAATCGTTATTGTTTCATTTAAACAAAGTGCGATTTTTTATTAACATCAAATTAATAACAGCTTAGAATACTAATAACTTGTGCTGGTACCTATTCTGTTAATCGCATAAATGCCTCTAGAAGTTCAGACGCTGGTATCGCGGTGTTCAAGTCCCATACGGGTCATATTGTAGCCTACATTGTGTCTTTTACTATACCTTTCTGTAGTAGTAATAGCCGTGCTACTTTATGACACTTATCTGAGAAGCTGTACTGTATTTATATTTTAAATAATGTCTCTGTATACAGGAAGTATTGGTGCAAAGCAGGCAAAGCTCGAAAGGAAGAAGAAGGACGAGAGGGAGTGGAAGAAGAAGGAGCACAAAGAGAAGTATAAGATTGAATTGAAAGACCTAATTTATAATATTGCTTTTTCCTTTTAGGTTACGTTTCACCAGTCAAAAGGTCGTGTTCGTGGTTATGAATTTACTGTGAATGGTGAGTGTAAAATTATTATTAGTAGTAGTAGTAGTAGTAGTAGTAGTACTAGTAGTACAAAAAGAGGTACTTTGACTTTATTTGCCATTACCGTCACACAGAAAATTTGGATCAACGAAGTATATGGGAAATTCAGACCTTATTATTAACTTAATGTATGTAATTACTGATTTATCTAATTTTTAAGTTTAAATATGAACTCCCGGTCGGCGTGACAATAAAAACTATTGAAATTGCCAGCAGTGAACAGACTGCGCATCATATGTTAATACGTAGAAACTTACATATTATTTAATTTTAAACTCGGAGTGTAGATTAGTAGGTTAAGTTTGAAAATTCTTTGAAATTAATGCATGTCACAATTTTGAAAGTGCACACAAAAGGAGAAGTCGCTTTTACAAAGAACTGCGTTGTTTATTATGATTTTTCTAAGTTAACAAACATCTGTGAATTCATTAAACACCTCCGGAAATTATGAATGTATATCACATTTTTTCTCGCGGCATGTAGAACCTAATTTGAAAAAATAACCTCCCTTTGTGGTACTAAACTTGCCGGGGTACGTTTAGCAGCCGCTTTAACTGGACGTCTTCCTAGGAGTGAAGTTTTCCTATCATAGTTCGCCAGTTATGTTAGTCTAACCTTTTAACTTCCTTAGTACTATATATTTATGTTAACGAATAAACGTGCGACTGTATCTATATATATATATATGTACGCAGCAAAGTCGATTTCTTCTTAAAAGTACAGTTCTAAACGCATTTCAGGTTTAATTAATAATTGCATATAAAGGAAACTCTCCTACTAATTTAATATTTTGCTTCTATTGGTCTTATAACTTGGATTAATTTTTGTCTTCGAGCGGTAAGAATTAACAGTCTTCTCCGTGCAAATGGAATTATTTACGGCCAAAAAGATGCGTTATAAAATTTGGTACTCACATTTTCTCCACGTCAGACGCAATAATTATACTTTTGTAACTGTTATTAAGGAATTTATTAAGAGCATGTAATATTTGCATCGTCATGGCTGGATTTTATGCGGTTTTACAGCTTATTAACTACCCTTTCCTCTGTGATATAAGCTTTGTAACGAAAGTGGGATTATTCTGAATTTGACAGGATCTGGAAGGGACATATCGGGTGTATTTAGAAGTTATATTCCTGTATTATTCTGAGTGACAGAGAAAACCATCTAAGGTCTGAGGACAGACGACACCAGTAACAGTTGTTATGTCCTACTAAACTCCAAACCAAGAAAGAGAATTTTCTGGCGTGCTGGAAATTTCAAGGCCCTGTGGTTGAAAATTCTTCACGGGGACATGAGGTCACCTTACGGGAAGCCCATTTCCCGACGTTTCTAAGGCGCTCTATCTTCGAAAACTCATGAGCGTTACAATCAGAGAGGTAGCATCATACCTCAGAAGACTCAAGTCCTCATTAGGATCTTAACCTCGACGTTTCGTCTACAAATTCCAGAATATAGTACTCCGTATATAATGGACTGTGAGATGCTGTAACTTCTGTAGAACTTCTAGGACTCCAGGAAGTTCAGTCTACGAATGGCTAAGCCACTCGTATAATAGCTTTAACCACGATATCACCCTCATTCTAGTCCTGGTAACAAGTACCGTTTCGACTGGTGGTCAGATATCTGTGGCTTACAATAACAAGTGACAGTCAATGGCCTTGTCAAGGATTGGGCTCATTTGAGGTCGCAGTTTAATCTGCTGCTGTGGACAGTACATATCCTGGATGAAAATTTCATATTTTCTGGGAACGAACTTCTTTTTCCCAATGTCTGAGGACTGTCAATTGGTCCTATAACGTCTAATTCCATAGGTTATATTTTCAAATATTAATTTATATAGAATATAACAAAGTAATAGATACGTTCCACCTGTTTCGATCAGATGATCTTCAAACTCACATTCTTCTGCTTACCGTAGCTGTTACACGTTAATTGTGTTGTTATTAATAATTGAAATTAGACTGTCTCTCTCTCAGGCCCACTCAATCACCTGTTTAGTGGGAACGGGGGTTCTTTGCCGGGGTAAAATATTCGGGACGACAATTTGAATATTCGCCTCCATCTAGCGCCAAGGTTAAATAAGAATGAGTGGAGGTGTACCTCTCCTCCCACTGGATGTGGTCATGGTGTGGACAGGGGTAGCTTTACGTTTCTTCATTAACTTACTGTAATTTAATTATGTATATCCTACATAATTATGTATATCCTACATAATGTCACCGCGAGGGAAAAGTGTATGGTGGCCAGTGACCACTGAAAATTGATGCAGCCTATGCACGAGTATTTTGTGTCCGACTTTCAGTAAGATTTGAATAACCATATTTTCCAAACTGTTACTGAAATATGCTGTATTTAATAATTTGACTTCAAATCGTGTTCAATCACAATGTAAAGAATTATTCTGTAGTAAAATTTGTTTTGGAAGAAACAACCCTGAAGAAGGGAACCGATCCTGTCCCAGAAACGTAGTACGTTAAATTTCTACACATGCGATCGAAAACGCCCAGTAAGTCACTGAGTTCAGATGTCGTGCTTCATCGTCCGAACCCATTAGAAGAGCAACATGAATTTCACGCTTTAAAACCGACTGGTTGCCGATCCCAGTGGCCGCATATTCTAAGGAGTGGGCCTGCAGCCCCTCGCTGGCTGGGATTGTGGGTTCGAATTCCGCCGGGTGTATGGTTGTCTGTCTCTTGTGAGTGTTGTGTGTTGTCAGGTAGAGGTCTCTGCGTCAGGCTGATCACTCGTCCAGAGAAGACGTACCGAGCGTAGTGTGTCTAACGAGTGTCACCGTAAAGCGACGCTATTGAGGAGGTCCTGGCCCACTAGCGGTTGTTACGCCACGGAAAATAAAAACCGAATCGTTAATGTTCCCAGGAAGACGATCTTTCTTTATTACGTCAAACAAGATCTCATAAATCGGCTGTTTGAGTAAAATGCTTCAAGTAGTTAACAAATGTTTTGATATTGCTGTGCTTTGTCCTAGCACTTCTGCAAAGTGTGGTGTCTTTACTTAAAATTGTGAGGCGCCTCTCAGTAGATCCTCTCAATACGGCTATTTCGCTATGTTGGAAGTATTCAGTTTCATTGCAAATTACATAACTTGGCTCTCCTAGATACCGTTGTAAACCTCCGGAATGTACAAAAGTTTCTCCACCAGGCGATACACTTTTACATTATTTCCCATGCGTCTCTCTGTGAAGTAAGATTGCTTGAATATTTAATGTGTAAGGTCGATATTAAGGTTGTCACACTATAGTTCTAGGCTTTCTTTGAAAAGTAAAAAAAAAAATCACTTTACGTGGCGACCACGTTCGTCACTTCATCTGCCCATCTGTATGTATATCTGTGACCCAGGGTTAACGACTAACCCATTTATCGCATTGTCATGAAATTCAATACAGAGTTATTTAATAAAATTTGTCGAGCAATCCTCAGTTTCTTAAAAATAGGCGCAGTGGAAATTATACTAATCTTAGGAGCGTAAACTTATTTCTGTCAGTAAAAAGCAATCCCATTACAGGCCTGGACAGGCCCTTAGGGTTCCAGGAGGTTGAGGCTCCCAGATTTCTAGACAATCGGCACATGAAGGTGGTAAGGTTTTCAGCCATACACACCGGCCGCGTTTACCCCCCAGGAAAGATTCCTGGTACTCATTTCTGTTACAGGCTGAGTCGACACCAGGGCCATAGTGCGACCGACAGGATTATGCCAATGATTTCTGCCAGCACTTTCCATATTTCTCGACGGATTTAGGTAAAATCCAGCATAGCATGTTTCCACACGATGCCATTCTAAGAGCGGCGAACAATGGAAAAAGATGTACAATATTTTAACCTTATTTTTCATACTTGAAATTGTTAGTGATATAGTCACCTGGCCCTACTATAAGTGCGCCAGTGTGTACCTAGAGGGGCGGTCGTTGCGTCGCTCGTGCATTATCGGAAGGCGGGGGAGGGGGTTGCAGAAGCATTGCACATACATATATGACTGAAAAAGTTGGGGTTGAATATTGACGGGGGTAGTGGGAGGTAGAGGGGTGGTTGCAGTTTATGGGTGTGCAGGGGGAATGCAGAAACTGCATGAGTGCATATGTGGAGAGTGTTCTGTTGGAGAGGGGAGTGGGAATATATCTACGTATGTATTTATTTTTTTTACCTCACACATCGACATGCATATATAGGCTCTATACAAAACAATTCCTCCCTCCACGCTGGTAACTTCCCTCTTTTAGCCTTCTCCCTACTACAACCCCCTATGATTTTATTCACCCCACTCTTCTTTTCCCTTATATTACGATGCATTTCAAAAATATTCGGACGAGTGTGTCTAAGATGCAAAGATGCAGCAGAGATACTCGACCTACTTAAAATCTCCACTGTTTCTCTAAAGGGTGGACACTGGGAATGTCCTTCAGGCCCGCTGTGAGGCCTTACCTGCTGCTTGAAAAGGAAGTAGATCATGCAGTGTCCTAAAAAATACGGCCATATGCAGAGAGACAGGGGGACACAAAGAATGATTGCATAGTCCGTTTGCAAGCTTTTTTCGTGAATTATTATTATTATTATTATTATTATTATTATTGCGATTTGATTTTGGCTTCGTATACAATTAACCAAGAAATACATTTTCTAAAGTTTTCGTTTCAATATTCGATGACTTCAATGAATAGTGTCTACGACAAATTGGGAGGACGTACCATCATCATTATCGTCATCACCATAATTTTGTGTAGTTAGAGTTACATGTAGGTACTTATCATGAAGGTGGATATTAAGTTTTAATAAACAAACTACATAGTACACAGTTTTATGAGAACAGCTGCGTTTGGCAAAATATTTGTTTCCTTTATTATTATTATTATTATTATTATTATTAGCAGCAGCAGTAGTAGTAGTAGTAGTAGTAGTAGTAGTAGCAGCGGCAGTATATGGTAGTATATTCATTCCACATATCACAATTTGGACAGTTACTTGATTTTCCCGCTTAAAATATTAGAAATTTTGCAAATACATGACATGTGATGTAAATGTGACATAAGCCAATTGAAAGGGGAATTATGCTGCTGCTATTATTATTATTATTATTATTATTATTATTACAATGTCGATACTAGTAGTAATAGTATCAGATCTTATAGTAATATGACCACCAGTGTCTTCTGTCTTGGAGGAAGTTAAACGTCGGAAATCAGCTTACTTGCATTCAGCGTTGGACGAGTCCGAAGTGCACGGAATTTATGTGATTAGCACCACCACCACCACCACCACCTACACCATCACCATAATTATTTCAGGCATGTAGAATGAGGCAACATGAGTGGGTTGCCCGTTCGTGGGAAGGAAAATTTGGGTGGTGTTTATTGGGGAGACAGGAGGAAGGAGAAAACCACCTAAAAAGATTTAGGCGTGCAGAAAAAAAATATTAAAATTAATCTTGATGTAAAAGTAGGATGTCGTGAACCGTACTAGTATGGTTTGCTGTGTACACGATAATAACCCTCCGCTTTCCATAAAATGCGGCGATTTTCTTGACTAAGTGCGAAATGTTAGCTTATCATGAAGAACTATGCTCCATAGAGTAGCTGGGTTCTGGCGTGAGTGTGGATTCTATTCGCCGAATCCGCAGTATCTGAAGGTTATTTTTCCGCGAAAACTGTCCTTTTTTTTTGTTGTTGTTTGTGACGAGCAACATTTTGGAAGCGGTTTTACCCTCACTGATGAAATAAGAAAGTTTCGCTCATAAACTGTCGCTAGGGTGTACTGTATATCAATTATTGGTCATTATTCTTCTTTTAAGTTTCGCAGCTCTTTCGTGAGGGGGTTAATCTCTTTACATCTTATGCTTCTGTAGGCCTCCTTGTATATTAAACGCACCTGACAGTTACATTTACGTTAGCAAAGCAATGGCATTCCCCAAGGGAGTCAGACTCCCGCTGCAGGGTGTGGAGGTCCACGTTCAGTCCCAGGGTCCTGCCGATAGGAAATGGCATGTGGTAATGTTATTGGTGTAGATAGTATTGAGAGAGCAGTGCGTCTCATTCTAGAGTTGCAACGAGGAAAAAATGTTGGCGTAGCATGCAATTCGGTTTGGCTGTCCGATAGCCCTGCTGACAATCATTTCATATGTGCTATGTAGGCCGTTTGTTGTTCTGTATTGCATATATGTAGTGTGTTGCACGCGGGGGTGGTAAGGGGGTTTGATGCGGCGCGGGGGAGGGGGGGGGGTTGGAGAGAAACGGAGGTTACGTTATATTTTCGTTCAGTTTTACCTTCTCACTCCTAAACCTCCCCCTTATAGCACCCTTTTCACACAAACGCTAACCCTTTCCATAGCTACCCCCTCCACATTACATTCTCCTCCCCCTCACATGCACACACATGCATGCATGCCTACCAGAAAGATGCGACAGACTCGCATTGTTGGAAGGATGTGATGGTTTGGATTGACCAATACTATATCTACATTTGTGTGTGTGAAATGGCAGTCTCTCATATTGCACTGATGATGATGATGGTGATGATGATGATGATGATGATGATCACATGGCAGTGAGAAAAGAGAGGGGTAGGAGTGCAGTTGCATTTGCTTGCATAGCAATGTGGCTTTACCCCTCTCGGTCGTTGGTAGGCTTGCATGCTGGTGCTAGCCCTCAGTAGTGTCATGTGGATTTAGGCGGCCGGTGCTAGAATAGGCAGACAGTCAGGTTGGAGACGCCAACTTTTTTGTCGTTACACTTCTTATTTAGTGGCAATTTGTGGCGTGCAGTTGGTAGCTCTTGTTTTTAAACTCATCATTTGTAATATATTCTTTTACCTTGTTTTCTAAGGGTAGAGATTTCAATTTTTTACCAAGTTTTATGATCTTTCAATTTTATCAGAGACTAACTTAAGTTTAAATTAAATAGACTTACATATTTAATATTCATTTATTTTTCTGAAATATTAATTTTGCTAGTAAAATTCTTCTGAGTTTACTAAACCTTCGGGTGTTATTTATGATAATTTTAAATTTTTCTATTGCTTCATGTCATTACAATTACATATTATTTTCATGTTCCAGTGATTCATTTTGATGAAATGGCTAGTGCAGAAACTGACTGGTTTAAATTGTGACCTCCAAAAAACCAAAGACGGAAAAATGGAACTCGTATTGACTTTCAAAAGACTACTCATATTTAAGAAATTCATCTGAAATTGAAACAAAATTCAGTAAAGTGGCTATTGACAACAACCAAGTTAAAAACAGTTGCAAAGAAGAAGACCAAAGTGATAACACATACTTTAACTCTTCGTTTGTGTGAATTACGTCACCTACATATGGAGTACCGTATCTGTGGCTATCTACACATCATGATTACAGGCTTTGCAAGGGAAATCTTTCTCTTATTTACATCATACAAGGACACTTAATAAAGTGGTAATATTTTCTGTGGATGCTTTGAAAACAACCAAAAGTGACAGTGACAAAAATCCGGATAACGGGTTAATGAATAACAACTGTGCAGTGATTGTTAATTATGACCGGACCGGGACAAATAGCTACTCAATGAAGACATCGGTGTTAGAGAATCCTTCCATCGCACATTCCGATATTTAACCTAGTCCTCCCAGCCTACCATAATAATCCACATGATTGCAGTTAACCTCTAAACGCAACCGGCACAACCAACACCGAACCAATATCCTGAAACCTTGACAGGACTTCCCATGTTCCTGTAGAACTCGTCACTATTTCTTCCTAGTCGAAAAGAAAGCACCTGTTCTACTTGGCCTACAGCTAACACTTTCTTATCAAAAATCAGGAAGCCATTTTATTTAAGTTTGACCTTACAGTAATTTTTTTCAAGAACGACAAAATCGACAATCTCAACAATTTTTATTATCCATTTAATCCATCCTAAGTTGGTGACCTGATATCTTAATGTATTTCAGTTCTTTGACCAAACCTGGATTTGTTGCCCCATCCAAAATATCAACTTTTGTTATAATTGATACCCAGAAACAAAAGCAGAAACACGATCGACCCTTTTGTCTCTCAACTTATGTGATAAACAAATTCCATACTCTGCTGTAGGTGCTACTAACTGTCGGTTAGTCCTGATCAACCGTCCCAAAAATTCAACCTTAAAGTTCCTATTATTTAATAATTACTTAGCTCCTGGCTAATTATAATAAACTTAGAAGTACACTGTGCCTATACACCAGGTATCGAAGTTCCAGTCACGGCCAATAAATCGTGGATTAACCTCAAGAACTAACGGCTCTACAACAGTTCTCCAGGCTAGGTGGAGTACCTCAAGACAACACTGCAACTGCAGGAAAAGTCCTCCTTACGTTGCAGGTATGCCACCACAACTGATACATATTCGGGTATTAATTATAGATTTAAATGTGTCGGTTGATTTATTCGGTTAAAAAGTTTGGTACAAAAAGAAGGTAACACTGTTTTTTAACAATTTGTGGATAGCAAACGATAGATTGTTAAGGCAAGGAGGGTTGTATACAACCTGTACGTACTTGAATTACCTGATTCAATTTATTTTTATGCCGTATCTCCAAAGTGGCATCTTCTATAACACTGTAGTATACAGAAAATATTCTGCAGGTATTTAAATTACATTTTTTGCACCAAACTTTATGCATCTTTGCTATTCTTTATTTGGTTAAAACAATTCCTTATGGAGTGACGCAGCATAGGACTTCGCTCTTCGCAGTTAATCTAGAATTGATACATTTTACGCATAGATGAATCTAGAAACAAATACAGCTTAATCAAATTAGAGTTCGTTTGCGCGCTTTTTAGGCCTACACTGAAAACCTGCAGGTATGTGATGCAATGTCGAAAGTCTGAGACAAACGGCAATCCATTTTTAAGAGAGGGCGAAACGGGGTGGCATGTTGAGGCCAACCTTGCGCTTGCTGAAACAAAAGGTGTAGCCTACCGTACTGCTTTATAGGATGCAAGCAATGTAGTACATGGTTGGAGAGCTGTTGTGGACACGGTAATAAACACTCGGGTTCAATAAATGCGGGAAGTTCTTGACTAGCTGAGAAAATACTAGCTTGTCAAGGAGGAGTGTTGTGCACGGAGTTCGTTAGTTATAGTGTAGTAGCCAGTTAGTTAGTTAGTTAGTTAGTTAGTTAGTTAGTTAGTTAGTTGGTTGGTTGGTTGGTTGGTTGGTTGGTTGGTTGGTTGGTTGGTTGGTTGGTTGGTTGGTTGGTTGGTTGGTTGGTTAGTTAGTTAGTTAGTTAGTTAGTTAGTTAGTTAGTTAGTTAGTTAGTTAGTTAGTTAGTTAGTTAGTTAGCTTAAATTTCTTTTCCTTGAGAGGTAATTAGTGATGGAGTGCCAGTTGTCCCCATTTCACAGTAACACAGTAAGCAATATTAGGATCGCAGCATCAGGTATATGTGTTCAGGTTCAAGAATGTAATGACGGAAAAAGTGGGAAATTTTTCACTGGATTGCTATATATCACCTTCGGTTCTAAAAGGCCTGAGAGTATATTTAATTCAAATGCAAATTCTCCTAAATATTTGTCTTTTGCCTCGAATAAAAATTTGCAGAAGTCTAAAAATAACCTCATAGTTGGCTTTGACCATGCATTTCTTTACTTAAGTTATTCATTTCTCAAAAAATAGCATTCAAACTGGACAGTACGAAAGGCATCTTATATTTTAGGAGTAACTGAATAGTGCCTTGTGTGAAAATTTAGCCCTTTTTTCAGGATTTCTTATGACACTCAGTCCAACTTCCCGAAGTTAGGTCTACATTTGCCAATCGACATACAAACAACATTAAGAAATTTTAAATACATTAACCAGTTCTATGCTGTAAACAAGATGTATCAGTTAAATCGTTGTATTTTCATCTGGCCTTATTTGTTATTTAAGAATTTAATTTAAAATGCGCTGCTCCCGCCTGCTGTAGACAGTTGAGTCTTACTTTACGTGCCTGTACAATAATAGGAATTATATTGTGTTGTTAAAGTTGAACAGATTTTAAATTCTTTAATTACATTCGGGCATTGAACAATTTAATTCCTTGCGTTGTACGAGGTCTTCCGTCGGCTAATAATTCCGCTGGCGAAACTTTCTTTGCTCTCACCACGAAATCTGGAATCCGCCCCTTCTGGCTTAGTACAAGGCATTTTTAATATTTTACACCAGTTTCTTCTTCACTAAAGCTTTCAAAAACCTCAACCACTAACAAACTTAATACACATTTCCCTATCGAGTGTCCACGAGAATTTACTTGTAACATTCTCAGTACACCTGTCCCCATATCCGGAGGCCGTTTTCTCCAATTGCAGTCTCAGGATACGTTATGGAGTGCTGAGGAAAGGCACGCTTGAAACAATAGTGTTGAAATGATGTGTGGAACTTTAGATTAAATTAATTCTTAACACTGAAATGTTTAATTAGTAAAATAGGTTAATCATTTGTTTTTTATTTTCTCTGGTGAAAGACAAAGAACATTTTATAGTTCATGCTACGTTTTTTAGGATGTGAAGGTCTGCAGTCTGCTACGTGGCGGGCGGTATGTCATGGGAATCAGTTGTCTCCACTTCCGTTATTTTAATACCTTGAAGATGGAGGTCAGTAGGTTCTTTCGGAGCGACCGTTGTCACCTACCGTTCTAATGGTTCATATCCCTGGAAATGGCAGTTGTAACAATTACCAACTTGAGCTTTGTGGGGTTTGGTAATTTTTACTGCACAATGCAAATATAATTCAACTATTAATATAAAAAATTATTCCCCTATATTTAATAGAGAACAACATGTTTCGACTTTACTTGATAGGCGTCATTACGTCTTTCACGTTTCAAGAAACATATAAGCCTAGAGGAATTTTACTAGAGGAATTGTATGTTCCTTCTAAATCAAGTGACCTACAAAAAAAGCAGTACGTTTTTCTTTCCAATAATTGAAATTGCATGCATCCTTAATTCCCGCTGTTTAATTGGCGCTTTCTAAATAATGTGATGGTTCAGTAATTCGTAAAAGTGCATAACAGAAGACATTAAACAATTATTCATGAAGAATAGCATTTTTCTTACCACAAACAATACGTATAAGCATTTTACATTAGAAGTCACGATGATGTTTTTTAAGAAAACTTCTGTTGTCAAAATTTCCATTGCAGCTTATAATTTCAATTGCTGAAAAACTTATGGCTCTTCGCTACAGGGCACGTTATTTTGCTGGTGCAAAATAATGTATGGTATTATAAAGAGAGAAGTCACTATCTAAGCGAAATATTTCTTGTAAGGCGTGAACCGTATTGCTTCTTAAGTTTGGATGCTTATAATTTTTCCTTCAAATTTCAGTTTCAACTGTATTACTATTAAATTTTTTACTGTACGTTTAGAACATTTGATATACACTTCATTTCTATCCTATTATCTGGCTTCGCCACTGATTGCTGCGTTTTACGTACACGACTGCTTACACAATTCTCACAGTTGCCTGTCTTTATGGTTTGATAAGGTTATCAAAAACTTTATGCCAATACGTATACATGATTACTAAGTAGAATTGATAAATATACAGTCGAAATCTGTTATAACGTCATGAAAGGAACTGAATGTTTTGTGTCGTTATAAACGAGTGTTGTTGTAACCGATGAGTATAATATTACCGTGAACAGCGAGGAATTAATTGGTACCGCATAATATCTGACGTTTTAAACGAGGTGTCGTACAAACCAGTGCCGTTATAACCGGGTTCGGCTGTATTTTGCGGAGCAGAATGGCCGAGTCAGCTAAGATATGTTCTATCTTAGCGTACTAACACAGGGAGCATAATTTCGAATCCCGAATTCATTCCTGATTGTGTCTAAAGGGCCTTAAACTTTATGTGAATAAGTAAAAAACTACCGACAAGGAGCTGACTGCCATTTTGTACAAACTTCAAATTTATTTTTGTATGGCTCATTTGACCAATTACGTCATTTATTTGTATTACTTTTGGAATAGTATAATTTTTAAATACCTGCGTGGGAATAGGACAAGGCATTAAGAAATTGAAACGTCGTATTTTCATCTTAGTTAATTTTAGCCGGATTTGAAGCTATGTGGGAGGGAAACTCATCGTTGGCTGCAGCAAGGAAGGAGGCTTGTCCGTATAATCAGCCACCCAGCACAGTGTGAATTTTGAACATGTGGTTAACATGCCGGGGGGTGCATAGCCAGGCGTACGGGAAAATAAATTTTTCTGTCCTGGAATTTAGCGGAAGGTTTTGGTAAATCATAAAAAACATAGAAAGCTTATTTGACTGCTATGAGTGTCTTATAAATAATGCTTCAAATTATGCTCTTACTTCTAACGAAACAGCTATCTTGCTTCCGAATTTCGGAGGTTTCTTTAATGCTAACATAACACCTACGTAAAATTCTAGGTGCTAGCAGAGGCGAATGTGGGAACTGCCGGCTTGCAGGAGGTGACTATGTGTATGTTGGTATATAGCTAACAACGTTAGGGGGACAGAAATTTCCTACGAGGCTTTTGTACCTATCTAGCATAGGGCGTGACACCACGCCTCAAACAGCAGTATGACGAAATCTGTATCCTTCCGTAGAAATTGTCAGTTATTTAACTTTTATGCAGGTTCTTTTGCTATTCAGCGCTCCCTTAAAAGAAGTATAGAGATCCGGGTCTAAGTTTAAAGTCAGTACTTAATCGCTACTCTTCCAAAGTCAACTCAGGGCACAAAATATCAAGCTGCAGAGTATGGCTGTTTCTGTTCCTAAGCCTGAGCCAGGGAAGACACGGTAACAAGCCACATATATCGATTTCCATGTTTAGATTTAACAAACAAGATGTATCTCTTAGGTTTCATGTTGTTGTGGCCATGGATATTGTGCTTATGGTGTCCGGGAATTTTTGTGTTAAATAATCAGGTAGCTAAGTGACAAATTTCGGGGTGGGGTGGGGGGGGGGAACTGCTGCCTCTTGTAACATTAAGATGGATTCACGAAATTCTTCAGAAACCTTAGTACCTATTTATCAAAGGTGATGACATCACATTCCAACGTACAGTAATCTGCAGAGTCATGTTTAAATACCTCAAGTCCGTTCGTTTTGAAGAAAGGGAGAGAAAAGTGTTTTATTTAGGGACGTTGACAAGTGCTAAGTTGTTACTGAGTCGGTGGTAAGATGAATCAGAAGCATTTTTTAAGCGACACTGAGAGGGGAGGCGTAAGTACCTACAGGAAGAAACCTACCCCATTCAAAATTTCCACTACAAATCCCACACTCTTTGGCTTGGAACCAAAATCAAGACTCCGCGTTAAGAAGTTTTTGCCGAGAGTTTTTATAATTCTTAGAGATACAATTTCAGGTTTTTCGGAGCACATATATGTTATTTCGCATTCGCCATTACATTTGTAACTGTAATTTTGAGGCTTTCTCATTTATAAACCTTAACTTCAAAAGTAATTATTAATGCGCCTAAATTATGAAATTGTGTAAAAATTTCGGATCCTGGGCCGAGCTCAAATGCGGTAACCGCGACTCGGGCTACGAAACCATACTGTTGGTCACTGGGCTCCTGCCATGGTCATTCGCACACAGTTCCTGAATACTTTTGTATAGCCCATAATTATTCTATATAGAAAGCAAAATTAGACATAAACAAACAATAGGCAAATTGTAACCTACAATTCTTCCCAGAACCTGTGTCGCCTAACTTTCCAAAGTTAAATTTATTCTATTGTGTTATTTTCATCCACTTGTCCCGAAAATAAAATATTCCGGGTACATTTTTCACGACCTCTAATCCGTTCCAGCAATAACGTGACCTAACTAACGTTTGCACTCATTATCTATACTTCTTATTAAGACCCCATTACTTATGGCGGTTTATGTCCACTATTAATAAACAGTTTTACCACGCGCAGATGTAAAGACATTTAGCTGGCATATCCCCTCGATCTCCCTTCCTCCCTGTAGGCGCCTTAGCCCGCAAGAAATTGATTGTCATGTGTCGTAACTTATTCTTGAGGGAAGGTTTTCGAAATGAAAATTTTATGTATGTGTATGTGGTAATGAAGACGAAAGTGTCATTCAAATACTTAATTTTTTAATCATCATTTATGTTACAGCAAATTATTTTAATGGATTAATTATTGAAACATCTCCTGGTATGAAGAACTTAGGAAATTTTCGGCATAAGAAGGAGGTAATTTCTTATTTGATGCCAAGCAGTTATGTAAAATAACGATTCTTTTTTGGAGAAAAATTTTTCCACTTTCAAAGAGATTTTTGATAAGAGTGTACAGCGTCTAGCTGCTAGCGGAACCCGCTTAGAGAATCTACACGCTGCACTGCTTCTTAGCAACTGATTACGTCGCCCGCTTTGGAGGACTCAGTACGGCGAGTCCCTCTTTAACGCAGGACTGCTTGCCGTAGAGCGGACGACGTTTGTGGCTGCACAGAGACCGAAGACGCCGCCCCTCCCAGCGCTGCCTTACTCAGTCCCGCACTAAGAAGGATTTGCACGTAAACTTTATGATGACTGGTTCTCCAGAATGGCCGAATTGTTCTGGGTATAAGAAAACAAGAAAATAAAAATGCGTAAAAATTAAAATATATGTAATATAGAGTGCAGCGCAGAAAAACAAGTAAACAAAAGTAGATTTTTCTAAAACATCTTTTCGCGATATTCGCGTAAAATATTCCTTGATGAAATGTTTACGTACTGACAGGTTTACAGGAGCTTAGTCGTGGCTGAAATTATTTACGTTAAAGAGGTACATGTGAAAATGTGTGCTATATTTTAAGAACTTTTCCTCTGAAGGTACAAATGAAACCCATAAGCAGCTCAGTTCAATTAGGCCTACTGACGATCCACTTCTACCAAATGTATGTTTCTTTTCATGCATATGTAATTCACTTCGGCTATAAAGTCACACACGAAGCTCAGAACAAGACAATGTTTCACAGGATACAACTTCGGAATACTTAAAAGATAATTTTCACAGTCACCCGTACCCGTGTGTGCTGGTATCGTATTTCCTTTCATCATTATCATCATCTTCATTGTCTTCTTCTTCTTCTTTTCTTCACGGTTACATTTGATGTTTTTGTTGTTAAGTTTGTTACTGTTCTACATGATATAGGTGATAGAGTTTTCCACGTAGCTGCACAAAATGGAAGGTCAATGGAGAGAAGAAAGGAACCACGAAGACTTGGAATTTAATATAATTCAGAGAATATCAGAAATCGTGACCTCCTACAAGCAAGTATATTCTTGGAACAAAGAGACGTAAAGAACCAGAAGAGAACTGACCTTGTGTTTGTTATTAACAGTCCTAATTTAGTCACCCAATAAAATGTTTCTAAGATTGCGGAACTCCTGTTATATTCTCGTAACATGGTTCTGAGTGGATGAAAATATTGAGCAATGTTTGCTGTATGGCAACAAGAAGAAAACAGTGTGTCAACACTGGAAACTGAAGCAAATCACTCTTTTCATAGGTGCGAAAATTGGCACAAAATGTTACGACATTTTAAGTGTGTTTATGAATAACAGTTTCCGGATTTCACCTATCGTCGGTTATTCTGAAAGGAACATAAGGTTCTGAAAATTGGCACTGCCTCTGTTCTCAGATGCAAAAGGAACAGTAGTGTCTTCTTGGATTATTCTTTTAGAAGAAACTGTTATCTACCACTGGACAATGAAACTCGGCAAATTAAATTTATAGAATCTTATGGAACCATATTTCGTTAAAGTAAATCATAAGAAAATGTGGAAATTTGTGGAGAAATACACGAAAGTCAACACATGAAGACCTAAACTAAGACAAAAAAGGTTGTTGCTTTGCACGAAATGAAGAGATGTGGGGGAGTGGGTGTATAAAGCCCCTAATTTTCAATCTCGACAGTAGATGAAGAAGAACCATCAGCTCCACGCTTTGATCACTTCAACCCAGCGGATATAACGGTCGGTACTCATTGTATAGAAGGCTGGGTAGGCTTAAGGGCCGCTCTAGACGCTTTGAAGTAAAGAAGATGCTCTTGCTTGTGTTAGGAATCGAACCGTGGTTCCTCTGCAGCCCAGCCAATAGCATAATCACTGTACCGAACGGATAAGCGGGGGAAGGTAGACATAAAATAAGTTTTGAAAAGTTGATACCAAAAGAACTATCAATGCATAAAACATCTGAATCTTACCATGTGCTTAAAAGTTTATTCTGGATAGGTTGAGAAGAAAAAAACGAGAATGAAGCAAAACTAAAACCAAATTTGGGAAGATGAGAAAAGTGCATACTTTTTTCTAATGAGATGAAATTACAGTTGACCAGTAACGTGAAGTAAAGACAAAGTTATTTAAGGCCTTTTGCAGAAATAAGTTCTTGAATTTGGCCTGTAACATGACCAAAGTGTGCGTATTCTTCGTAGATATAATAATTAAAATATTTCTGCTTGGAAGCACGTTTGCTACCACCTCATGGGCAGGCATCCTCAGTTACGTATGTAAAATGCAGAATTCACGTCTACCGACAGCACCTGTTTTCTCGTATGACCGGCATTCATCAGCCGGCAGAGTCCAGAACTGCTGAAGGTGAAATTATTGACGTCTTACCCCGTCAAAAAACAGAGAAAATCACACGGCATAATTCCTAAATTACATCGCAAATTTCTGACGCCAGACACCATAAAATAATTCAAACAGTAGGAAGTACTAAGAGAGAAATATCTGCCTTAGTTCCTTTCAGATATAATTTGGCGTAGAAAAAGGCCAATCATGTTAAAGAGCAGCAGAGCTGGCAAAATAAAAATAGCCAGGCAATAAAGAAAGAGGAGGTAAGAATGAACTGCGCTTGGGAGAATGAACAGTGACTGAGGAAAAGGACGAAAGAGTGCTGCTATTTTGTTGAGAGTCCTCTGAGGAATTGATTCATTGTATCCTATGTAAAGAGCGATCCCACGAAAATTTTGCTGAAATGGAAGGAATTTGTGGAAATATATGTGTGTGACTTATTGTGGTAATAAGTGATTTGAAGGAGTCACATTTCTGTGTCCGGAGCTACAGGCCAAGACTGAAACTTCAACAAAGTCTCAATCATGTTTAGTTTTTCTCTTAATTAAAGTTTCCTAGCCTGTTTATTTATTTTAATAACGTTCCTTGTGTATCGTACATATTTGTATATAAGCTGACTGTTACAAGTTTTAAGTAACGAAAAAATTACAATTGGCGAAATACAGAACTTAGGGGCTGCCGTATTTTATAATATATATATATATATATATATACATACACACACAAACACGTACACGAGGTACCTATATACAAGTTTATAAGAGTTCATTTAGTAAGATATGAGTCATGCATGATGGTCTCCCGCGAAGCAATAAACCAATGAACAAAGGAATCAATAAACATCAGGGTGTAAAATAGTAAGGCACAACCATATATATATATATATGGTTGTGCCTTACTATTTTGTATGTATATATATATAGACGTTTCATTATATGTTGACAGTTACATATATGGAGAGCTTTCAGCAGTTCAGGATATCTCCGTTGTACAACTTTATCGGAGTCGGGTTGAGAGGTGGTGTAAATACGTAAAGAAAATGATAATAGAGCGAGGCCTATACGGTCCTGATTATTCTGTTGTTCCGTTTGGTCACGTAGAAGGATTTAAGAGAGACGATATGAGTAACTTCGTCAGAAGACTGTACAATTTGTATCGGGGTACACGTCTCACTTTTAAATCCTTGCATCTCACATACTATTTTTTAAGTTTTGTATTCTAATAGGCCACACTGTAAGAACCACCACGCTGTAGATTATTTGAGTCTGTTCGCCGAATTGTCCATCATACTCCATCTGTATTTACTTGCTTCGCTTATTATTGCTTCCTGCAAACATATTCTGCACCTGATGATGCTTTGTTGCAAGAATTTCCTGCAGAATTGCCTGCAGCATCTGCCACGTTAAGATTAAAATGCGCAGAGCGCAAACATCTGCTCTTGTATACTCTGAAAGTAGCAGGTGTAATGGTGGTCGAATAATGATAGTGGACACGGTTTTTAAATTCGCTTTGACCTCACAGCTTTAGCAACCCGTAGTCAAAAGAGTAAAAGCTGATCGGAAAAGGAAATTAGAATGCACGTAACGTATTATTTGGCTAGAAACAATATTAAGGAAAAAAATTCTGTTCGTGCATCACAGAATACAGGAGCCTCGATAACTTATACATTATATTATCTGTAGGGTGTTTTTTCCTGCTTGACCGATAAGCGCCGGCCCACCACTCTGCACGACGCTCTGCCAGCTTTGCTTCATACGCTGCGTGTTGGAGAGCTTTAACAGTCGGTGACGGGAACTGGACAAAGGATCGATAATATGATGATAACTTTTACAAAGTCTAATAAAAATTAACAAGATCGTCGGTCCGGCCATTATAGGTCAAGTAGAAAAAGAAACACCACTTATAATATGGGCTAGATGAGAGACGAATTGAGGTTTGACTCATTTCCGCAGCGCCGAGACTGACTGTGAGGCCCACCCAAATTTTGTCCTGTCAGTATCGGGTTATTTCCCATGAGTCAAAAAGCCAGCGGCGTGAATTTGAACGCTCACTTCCAGCTAATGATAGGTTTAATAAAATGTTGTATTATACTTATATTTCCTCATATTTCTCCATCTCGTAGTACTTTACACGAAGTCGGACGCATATTCCGTGTGTATAACACACCCGACAGCCTCTGTGTCTCTCTTACACAAAAAATCGGTTAATGTGTTTGGGGAAACAGTCAGTGTTTACTGTAGGAGTAATAGGGAACACCCGAACAGACTGTGTGGCCCGAATGCAGGGCTGGATGTTTCCGCACGTGTTACATATCCTTAACGCTGTGTTGTAAAGTGCAAGATTATACAAACTCTGGAATTTCTTGTTATTACTGAGTTAAGGAAATCTTTGTGTCACCTTCTGAACTTTCTACATCAGTGAAACCTAAACGTACAAAACCTACATGGCCCTGTCTCTAATGCCGAGAATAGAGGTTGACGTTTTATTTAACTACATTAGCGTTTCCCATACTTTCTTCCATGGAGGAACCCCTAAGATAAATTTTTATATCCCGCGGGATCCTTGTCTATAAAAACGAAGACTAAATAAAGAGACAGTTGGCAGCGCACGGAGATTACTCCAGTATTGCCAATTGCTGGACAAAAATTCTTGCGATATTTCGAGGTATATTTGTAATTTTGTGCGGTATTTCAAAATGGTTTTATATATATATATATATTCCACGATCTCTCGAAGAATCCCTAACGATGTTCTGTGGAGCCTTAGGGTTCCGTGAAGCCTTGTTTCGAAAACAATGAACAACACAGTCAGTTGCTTAGATTATGCAGCCTTGGTTGTAGGCGAATAATATAAAGCTGATATTATATTATATTTTATTGAAACGCATGTGTGTTATAACCCTCACTTTTTGAACACAGAAGTGTGGCGTTTTCTTCAGGGTCGGGCCTTAATTTTGAACCAGTCAGAAAACTCAGGTTTGTAAGTCCCTTACGGGTTGCCTCATTTCTTCGGTTTTTCTCAATGAAGCTGCTTTGTATTCGGCCAGTACTTGGCTGAGTGACCACTAGGGAAGGTCCACACCGTCATCAGTTATAGTGTGGAGGAAACTGTTGCGCAGAGAGAAAGGTGATAGGAAACAGTAAACAATAGTTGATTTTTTACACCATAAATTCTGAATCGTCCCTCTGTCCATCATTTACCAAAATTTAAATGATTATTCTTTAATAATATATTTATTAACAGTCTCTATCTATCCTTCAGAGGAATAACTGTTATATCGGTGGATGTCGAATTTGTAATGAAAGTCGCCTCTTCCACTGGGATTTCTCAGTTTTAGCTTTTTGTTCTTCTAAGGGGAGATGCGGCGTCGGTGAGCAAATGATTCTCGAGAAGGAAGAATCACGTTCATCTTCAAGGGTTAAAGGTTTATAAGGAATAAAAATGGGACCTTCAAAACGGCGGGAAATTTTATCGAACCACGCAGCGTCAGGTCACACGAGGCAGGGAACCTCAAAACGAGCGCTGCGAGAATCGTCAATGCTCGCAAACAAATTGTGACCCCTTATGCTTACGTATCTTATTTCTCTATGCTTAGAACCCTTGGTGGCAAAAGATTCGGCTTTATAGTGAAAAAAACTGCGTTTACAATACATCATCTAGCATCAGAATTCTGGGGGTGCGGTGTGATGAAGTTGTACATCACACGCGGACCAGTCCTATTGCCAAGCGGGTGGCGTTGTTTTTGTTTGTCAGGGGTTCGGGAGTAAACAGGATTGCCAGGATGGATGGGCTCACGTGACAGAGATAGAAAAAAAGCAGGTTAAGCTGTCGTTATTATTGTACAGTGATGGCCATATGTTTTCCTCAGCATTATTCACATCTGTACAAAAAATACCTACTTATGTCTCGAAATATATATATTTGTGATGTTTCGTAGTGAATTTTCGATCGTAATTTGGCCACTGTGCTAGACATGAAGGCATGTAAAGGAGCAGAACCATAGCGCCGTTCACTTTTATATTCGGCATTACGTGGATGTGATTATGTTCATAAAACAGCCACTTTACTTCAGAGAAAAAATCCGGGATTAATTGGGTAGGAGAATGTTTGGGCCCCAGAGCCTATGGGGTATTTGGAGAACAGGAAGATCTCTTGCACCTTTCGGGGATCAAACCATGATTTTTCTGTTGTCCAGAGCATAGAATAGTGAACACAACCGGTACTGTGTTCTGAAAACATATCTGCAGTTTTTTCTAATCCTTGCTGCTATGACGTGTCCTAACATATATTAGTACTGAATCGCCTGTTTTGGCACTTTTACAGCGATGAATTTAAAGTGCGTCTTTTAGGTTCAAGGCGTTTTTCTTTCATTAAAGTAGACGCTAATCGAATGTCTCACTATCTGTCTCTATTCCGATGTGCAGTTCTAATTTTTTTATTCAGAGAATATTAAACAAAATTCACATACGAAGGAGCTAAACTTATGTGTCAAATCATCAAATCCCTTTACTGGAAGCTGTTATTTCGTTATTAACGTGCATAAGAAATACAAATTGTGACAAATTTTCCTTTAATATATAAGCCTAATTAATACCATAAATTCTAGAGCAATACAAACCACACCTTATGCAGGCTTTGGTCTATATACAGATTTCTACATTCATTAATTTTTTTGGACTTTCTCCGTCGTCAAATGTATTCGAGTTAGTGCAATCAATACAATACATTTTGGGGGCAAGATCGGCCGTCGTCTTCAGGTTTGCTTCTAAAATGTAATATTACCGCATAACACTGAACATTTCTATAATAAGTACTAAAGTCAAATCAGTGGATAAATCGCGTTCCAAAAATAGTTTAGAAACGGTGTTAGCCTATATCTGACTACCCAGCAAGTGATAAGATGCACCCTATAATCAGCGAGGTGATTTTGCCCATTTTATAGCCTACTTATGTATAAAAATTCATCATCGTGGTTTGAGAGGCAGGGTAAGTTTCGGAGACTTTTTGTTTTCGGAAAAAAAATCGTCTCATGAGTGGAAAATACGGCATATAAAACAGCGTTTAAGGCAATTTATTTTCGCTGTATCCATCGTCCAGCACTGTATATAAAAACCACAACAATTCGTAAATTGTCCCAATCTTCTTCTTCATGTGAAGAAGTTATATAAATACCTATAATATTTTCCTCCTTGGTAGAACTACTCTTATACTTGTCACTGTAGTTGTACCTCAAGTACCAGCAGGAAGGAAGTTTTCATAACCTGCTTACGTGAAGAAGGAAATAGAATCCATTTCCTTAACTTTTTTCTTCTTTACACAAAAAGAAGACGATGGACAAAGCACAAACATGTACGTGCCGTAACCTTTGTGTCACATCATTGTCAAAGAACTTTTAACTTAGATCAATAGTAGCTTTTCGTAACCAGGCAACCGTATAGGCTTTAATACAAAATGGAAAACTGTCTCCAAGATTAAGCTACGTGTGAAACGTTTTAATGTGTGGCAGCTAGTAATTTACATAAAGTCTTCATGGCACTGGTGTGGATGAAACGAGTTTTAAAGCGTAAGTAATTGTGGATCAACTACTGTGTCTAGCCAATACATTGTAGTGAACGGATCACGTCATCTCTTGGGTGTTAAGTCATAGACCTGTCACCTGAAGGCCCGGTTTTGATCCCAGGCCAGTTCATGCGGGACTTGTGGCGGTACAGGTTTTTCTCCGATTGTTTCGGTCTTAGCTAGTCAGTATCATTCAGCATTTGCTTTAGTCCTTCCGTCATCAGCCCTAAATACTCACTAAATATCATATTTAAAAAAATAGTACGTGATTACTTACGGGGATACGAAACACTCTTACGCATTTCTCCAGACGCGAGTTAACAGGGGCCAGTGGTGACGGTAAAAGTACCTGTATCAAGCGTACCGCGAAACTGACCCATTTTATTAAGCGACTATTAACATTTAAATTTGTATTTCTGGAGCCCTAAATGCCAACAAGTACGTACATGAGACATGTGTTCTATGTAAGTCATGTGTAAAAGTAAAGTAAAATGAACGCTGTCCCTGTGCCCACTAGAAAACATATTGGAACATGGAGGTATAGATCCACTCACTCTTAAACTCAACATTAGATAAATGTTAGTAATTGATTAAAGGTTCCAGCCCCTTTCTCTGCAGGAAAGAGCTTCCAGTACCCATTAAATAGGAGCCTCAGTGGGGCCCAGAACCAGTCGGGGCGCTTTCAGTGACTTCTTATCCCAGCTGAGAATTCAGCCATGATTCTTTGGTTGTCAAGCCTGTAGCGTGGCCTGTGTAACAGTTCGCGTGTACACGTACCTTTCTTGCATCCGTGTCCTAACATGTACATGAATAAAGTTGGGCATACGTCCTGCCTTATATCTTATATATGTCTATAAATCGGTGTTATTTCCTTATATACTTTTATGTCCAGTTACAGACACCAATAGCATTTTGCTGTGAGAATAAAAGTGCTGAATATTGCCTATACAAAATGCCTTTACAGTACACGCTGAATACAATATCTCGGGTGGGAATATATTGTTGGGGGGATTTGCTTCGCTTCGTCCATGACTCACACACAAAAACACACACACACACACACACATTCATTTCAGATAAATTTTTCGCTCTATCTGTAGGCAGTTTTTTTATGTTTGATTATTTAAATTACAAACGTGGAGCTGGTTAGAGAAGGGGAGGGTAGAGTGCATAGTCCATTTGAATAGGGAGTGGCGGACAGGGGTCCTGGGTTCGACGAAGGGTTTGGGTACGCTTGATGCAGTGGTAGGGTGAGGAGAGCATAAGAGTGAGACAGCCGATAAAATTGAATGATTTGTATTGGTTGATCGTCATCATCATCGTCATCATTGGCTAGAAGAGTCATCGAGAATTGTTCGGCCATTTTGGATCTCCCTAACTAGGGGGTGTGAAGTTACCATAGTACAATTCTGTAGGAGTGTTATGCTCGTGTGCAGAGGAAAGGGGGTTTAATACTTTGCCACCCCGATATAGAAGATAACTCCACCCATTTCCCCTCCCCTCACCCCCATCCCTCTAAAAGCTGCTGCAACATGTCCATGGGCGGGAATCGAACCCCGTACCCTTTTCCCCGCGCTCCTCAGCACATTCGTGCCTCTCTCCCCCCGGTACAAGCGAGTCACCACGCGTTGTCTCCGTGTTTACTGTATGACTGGTTTCAATGTTCGAATCACCATGATCAGCATCAGCAGCAGCACGATGCAAAATAACGCTCTTATACGTACACAATAGTCTGTTTCCAATAGACCCACAAGTACGGCGTCCATGTACCCTTGAATGCACTACCAGATTCAGAAGGGCCCCCTGTATTTGTCTGGCTTCCCCCTGCTTCAGCCGCAAGTCCTCTGTACAAATAGTGAGAGCAGAAACTTACATGTTGTTCTCTGGAACCGAATGGAAATAGATTTATATTTACGTATCGAGTGCCAGGACAGAAAATTTGTAATTTGTTAATCAACGACGCATATGTTAGGGTAATAAGGAGGATTTTAGAGAAATATAATATGAAGTTGTAGACTTGATGCGGTTTGCAGATTTCAGGATTCAATGGTATCAGACTGTAGACACGCTAATAGAACTGCGTTTACATACACGGAAACAGTTGATCAGATAAACACGTAACAGCGTTCCAACATAATAGTAATAATAATAATAATAGCAGTAACCTAGGAACAACTTAGCAAATCGTGTCCGAATAAATAGTCGAATAGGATTATTGTTCTTCTGTTGCTTGACATGGGCGTGATACTTTGTCTCTTACACGAAGCAAAGAACGCATAGGTTGCTAATGTAAGAGAATAGGGTGATGAGATAAATAATTGGAAATAGGAAGAAACAGTAAAGTGGAGACTATTGCGAAATGAAGAACTCCATAATATGTATTACTCGCCAGAAGGAGTTTCAGGTGATCAAAACAAGGAGAGTAGATAAGCACGGCATACGGCACGTGTGGGGGAGAAGAAAAATGCATACAGAATTTTGATGGGAAAACGTAAAGGGAACAGGTCACTTGGAAGACCTTACAGAGGGTAATATGGGAATCGATCTTGAAGAAATAGGATTACAGGGCACGAAATGTTTTCGTGTGGCTCAACGTATGGACAAGTGGCGGTCTCTTGTAACCACGGTATTAAATCTCCGGGTTTCGTAATATTCTACTGAGAACCGTGTTTAGTTTTTGTGGAATTACTAACTTTTCACCAAGGACTCTGCTCTATGGAGACAGACGGAGCAGAACAAAAAATAAGCCGAAAGGCAGAATAAAAAGAAGAATGAAGAGCTGAAAGGTAGGAAGGAAAGACGAGAGTCTTAGTAAGACAAAGTGGAAAACAAGAAGAAGGGAACGAGAAGGGAAAAATGAAATGGAAAACGGGAGAAAGTTTAGGGAAAGAAAAGGTAAAAGAGAAGAATAAAGTAGAGGTGACGGAAAAAATATAAATTCTTGATTTTATGGACAATGTACTTAGTGGTCGGTTCATTTGACAAGATTATACTCGTATATAACAAAGCTGACAGCTTTATAATCAACATTTGATACACCTTATAGTGGGAAAGTGATGTTCCTAAAATATTCTGGAAGCAGCCTCAATTACGGGTTTAAACCGCTTTCTCACGACGGTGGAGGATTTTAATGCTATGTGTTGCTTTGTGTCGCTCTGTTTTTGCTGGCAAGATATATAAAATAAATAAAAATGGAGCAAAAAAATTCAAGAAAACAAATATATTTCTGAATTGTCACTCCTCCTCTTCAGGTAGTCGGCATATCTTATGATACATATCTTGTTGCCGTAAAAGTGGTCTATGTACTCTACCTTACTTTCGTGCACGATTAAGCGTATTCTGCGTCACCTGCACACGCCGAAACCATTACAGACGGCTTGAATCCGATTGTATGGGATTCTGACCATATAGTATTAAATTTTGAATAATTTACTTTAAAAACGGTAGGTATCAAGGCCAGACGAGAAGGTTTTTACACGTTTTCTCTTTTCCTCCTGTTCCCCGAACCAAAGTATCCGGATAAAAAACCTCTCCCAATACCCCTTTGTCTGTCACAAATCTCACATGGACAGAGCCGGTGTCGAACTCGACCCTCCACTCTAAGCCGGCGACTAACCCCCTGAGCCGTGACACAGCCACTAACAAATAAAATTAACCAGAGTTTTAGTAAAAGATTCGGCTCGTACCGCACAGTAAACAATCCTTCCATGTTATAGAAACCAGTCAATTGTGTGTACAAAAATAATCACTGTTTGTTCTGAGATCCATACAAACACCTAAGTCCACTCTGGGAATGATGTATAAATTGTGAAAATTAAGCCTGGTGGTACAGTAAGCTACCACAAAGTTTTAAAGGGGCTTATTAAGCACGACTCCATGACCTTTTACTGGAGATTCGATGTAGAGTTTCGCACATTTTTAAACTTGGCACTAAATAGAGATGAGTGGGTAGATTCGAGCCCAGGCAGGTAGGTCTAATGTCTGTTGGATAGGAGGCTGAGCGGGCGTCACAGCCAGCGTATTTGCTGTGGAGAACAAAAAATCTCTGCCCCCTGCTTAGAATCGATCCCGGTTTCCCGATCATATAGCACTTTGCCTAGTTATGATGTCCTACGTACTGAGTAAAATATTCTGGCTCGGTATCGACTAAACAGACTTATCTCTTGCTTTCTAAATTCCTGTACGAGAAGTAGGGTCGTCCAGCGTAACCGTCATACGACCTTGATAAGTTACGAAATTTTTATGGATATAAACCCCATACTTGAAAAGTATGCAAATTTTCATAATGCATTTAGAGATATAAATTAAAAATAAGGCGTCAGGCATATATATTTTGATAAATCGGGCTAATATATAGTAGGTGTGGACATGTGACACTCAAAATCCTGAAGGTCTGTAGCAGTTTGTTCTGAATAGCAGTGACGATAGGAAGCACCAAACCTTACCCAAACCAGCCCGCACCTACACCTGTCGTGTGAGGAGCAAGTGGCAAAATCGTACCACCATACTGCCTAATCTCTTGTCACTTGCAACACTTCAATATATTAATACACGTACAGTCTTAAATTCTTTTATATTAATTGGTTATTCATAACATCCGAAATGGTAGGTGTTATGAATAGACGAATGAGATGGTGCAATAAATATGAATGTGAGTAGAAGAGTACTTGAAAGCAGACGGTTTTGCCTATGCTACTCTGATATTGTCCCTTTGACATTGACGTGAACCGCAAAAAATTTTCAATAAAATCCCTGCCAACATGACTGATACAGAAACCTGGTTTTTCTCGACTATGTACCTGGAGCGTTACCATTAAAACTTGATAAGTAACTTTGAAATAAGTACCTAAATTAAATATGATGTTCGTGATTGCAGGTGTCCACCGCGATATTGATGAGATCTGCACCCTTAAGGGGTATCACGCAGCGTCGAATGGTAATCATTTACCGACGTTTCAAGACTTCTTGACCCTAGAAGATGGGACTGGTACGTTGTCCCGAAACGTCGGTAAAGGGTTACCATTCGACGCTGCGTAATACCCCAGAAGAGCGCAGATCTCATAGATATGATGTTATTAAAAATGTGTATAATGATTGAACTTTTCGTCATATGGTGTTGTGTACTATGGTATGTAAGAACTTTTGGTGGAAAGTGCTGCCCTCATCTTCATAGTTAGTACTCGCCTACCAGCATTCACAGCGTCATAAAGTAGAAACCCCCAATATGAGTCTTACCTCCGACATAACCTCAAATCGTGTGTGGCCAAGACACGTATTTCGATAAGTGTAATTCATTCGCAATAACGCTAGATCCCATAAAAAAATGTTGATATGTGTGACGCTGTGTTCATTGGTAAATAGTCTACGAGAAAAGCAGTACACTCAATAGGACTTCTTTGACCCTGAAGTTGAAAGTTCTACGATCTTTCGGAAAGTCAATATACCACGGCGAGAAATCCCAAATTACTTGAGTCTTCAGCAACGCTGTAATAGAATGTAAAATAGCTCATTCTGAGAATTAAATGAAATTCATATATACATTCTGTCGACGGAGTAAGTAGATTTTCAATGTTAAATAAGACGATAAATGTGGTAACAACTTTGTTTTAAATTATTAATTTATAAGGAAGATTTTTAATTGTCTTCAGGGCTATTTAACATGAGTAAAGTACATCACAATGGGTAACAGCGATTGCTCAGTTTCAAGTAGAGTTAAATCAAGGTGCACGAGCACTTAGTACAAAAAGAATAAGCACAGAAACGTCGTAAATTATATCTGTTCCAAGAATAATGTTAAAGTCATGATACTTTCAATGTTATGAATTTCATAGTTAACGTTCGAAATTTTCTCGGAAAGCAACGAGGCCCGCGAAGATTCTAACTCAGACTAATCAGTTTTCTACAAGGCTGGAGGTCTTTTTCAATTAAATGGCACTTATTGAGCCCAGTATGAACGTCGTCAATCACAGTACCCTAAACCTCCTTCTAATCCTGTGGCATAGGAAAGAATTAACAAAAAAAGGATTAAAAATTGTACCCTAAATATCGCGAGAATAAATCACTTCTGAATGTTGACACGAAATTCCTTATCTCTTTCAGTTCTAAAAATGAAAGTTGTGTAACTAAATCCATCTGTTTTGGAAAATCTTCTCTCTACTCAAAGTTGAAAAATCCTGACCTCAAATTGTGAGAATTTTGACTGCTGGAAAACCTGATTGCCGCCTAGCTATAGTTACTGTTCATAGCTATATGCTGTCTAATTGAGCGTAGTAGGTTATATAACTCGCAATCTAAGAAAAAATCAACAAATGCCACGTAGAGTTTATAAAAATTCATATATGCCGTCATTAGAATTAATAGATTAACATAAAATACTAATACTAATAACAAAACAGGTCTTAAATGAAGCCAAATAAATATCAAGGAATTCGAGTTTTTGGGCTTTCGAAGCGGAGCAGTTGAGGTCTCCGTTCTGCTGTGATATGGTGCCGCGTCGCTTGATGATGGGGCCACCAACCTGTCCCGAAACGTCGAACAACTATCACCCACTGACGCAGCGCCGCATCACAGCAGGAAGGAGACCTCAAATTTCAAGAAATTATAATAACACACAAAAGCTAAGGTACATCTTGTAACCAGTAGACTTACAAATACAGAACGTAAAAAAATATGAACCGAATTGTTAATAATAACCACGATATTTTTTCCCTGGCATTGTTTAAAGGTATATAGACGGCCTACCTTCACTTTATTTTAAAGAAAGAAAACACGCTAAAGCGGATTTAATATCTCTGTTCTCCGTTGCGGGTGTTATCACTTTTTATTCCAGTAACAGGCCCTGCTTTCGCCTAATTTTGCAAATATTTTCGCGGACTACGCTTTGAGAACCTGTACTGCAAACTCTTGTTTATGACACAGTATTCTTCGTGACCTCAGCCGGTGTTATCTGTCCCTGGTCACTAATCATAATGGTACTGACCAATTAAAATACAGCAACAGAATCTACACTTCCGGAGTTTAGAGAAAAGCCCCCAGAAAAACAAACACACCCAAATCCATGTTATCGCATCCGAGTATCAACCCTTATCAATGTTCAGCTACATCCCCTACATGTTGAAAAAAGGAACGCAACTCTTATATTCAATTTGCAAATGTTCCGATTTCGAACTTTTTGATGGGTGGGGCTGCACAGCCAAACATTGTACATGCATTCGATTTTCTTTTAATTACAAATAACCCCCTTCCCCATTCCTCCCGCATCCCCTTTTCTCTGGCCAGGCCTATGCAATGTAATTTTTCTTTAATTACGCTAATAGGCCCAGGACAGGCAGTAGCAGTAAACTGAAGTATGTATCGTCCATTGGTGAACCCCTTACCTCAGGCTATAATCATCCAGGTCGATAAAGTATTGGGGTTTCCAGTCAATCACTATAGGCACATGTAGCAAGGAATAGCGACATTAGTTTCGAAATTGAATTGAGTGATTCGAAATGTCAGTGATAAAATGGGGTGATTATGTTAATTAAAATCTCTTAAATTGGGTTCCTGAAACATGTTGGGAAGGAATGAGGTGGTTGAAAGCGTAGAAAAGAAATAAGTAATGCATAATGTAAGCACTTTGACTGAAAGGAGGGCAGAAGATAAAGGACATAATGGATTCATGACATTCGAAGAAAGAAATATGAAATCAGAAAGATACGTGAAGGAATACTAATATACGAGATTTCTAGGAATGATCAGAGTTTGGCGCGAGAGACAATCGAGAAACACAATTAGTGATGTGAAAGAAGAGGATTAAGAGGAGCAGGTTAAGAAGAGAAATCTTGTTATTATTCAGTAGAATAAGAAAATGGAAACGCCATATCTTACTTCCATATTAATAGATACGTACTTGTTCCTGCTGCATTATGTGTTGGACAGAAACTGTCCCTGAGGCTGCGGATGTTTGAAAACAGTGAAAAGGCCTATATTTGGACTTAAGAGAAAAGTGTCAAAGCACTGGAGAAAACTACATAAACTGCAGTTTACGCGCCATGTATTTTGTGATAAATTTACGAAGAGTAAGAAGGACAGTCCGTTGAGCACATGGGAGAAATGAGATAATTCGTGGCAAGAAAGTCTTCAACAGAAGGAATCATTTCGTAGACTACCGAAAGATAATAACAAAACGGACTGTAGAGAAATATGGCTCGGCCGAGAGTCCACTAATTAACTTCCATGCAGATGAGTCTTACAGAACTAAGATATTTAAATCTTAGCATGATTCATGACTCCTAATTGTTCACGACGTGACTCCTAATTGTCAAGTGACTCCTAATTGCTGAAGAATTGACTCCTAATTGCTGAATAATACGACGGTGTCAATTATAAATTTTGTATTGAATAGATCGATAACCTGTTTTATTTTATTAAGGAATACAACGAGTTACACTAGGTGAAAAGTCTTAGCGACTCTTCATGTAGCATCTTAGTAAGAGACCACTTTGGGAGATCCCATCTGTTGAATTCGTTGGGCGTGTGACAACACAATGCCGACGAGGATATTTGGACCTGAGAAGGAGGAAGAACTAGGAGCGTGGAAAAATAACAAAAATAGAAATTCCATAAATTGGACTGTTCACCTAATATTATCTGGGGAATTAAATCAAGGAAAATTAGATGACAGGGACATGGGACACGCGCTGAAAAAGTAAAAAATTCACTTAGAATTTTTTGGAGAACTTCAAGAAAGGAAACTACTATAGCTTGTATAGCAAAGCAGAACCAACTTACGCACAATCTTATTGTTTATTTATTTAACCTTTGTCTTTTAGTTCATCTCCGCTACATGTTTCGGCAATAACTATGCCATTATCAAGGGGGCTTCATCGAATTTCTTAAGATGTGCATTAAAATATGAATTATAAAATGTTAGAATTGTTGAATATGTTAAAAATCTTCCATAAAAATTTTAAAAATTTATGCTGCAGAAGACAAAGACAACTAAAAGACAAACGTTAAATAAATAAACAATAATTTAATATGTACCATGCCCGTGAACTGTATTATACGAAGTAATAAGACCAACTAATGCACCAAAAATATATATAATTTTATTCTTAAAAATCTCCTACGTGTTTCGGCCCTGCTGGGCCATCTTCAGGGAGAATAATGTTGATACACTATGGTTGCGTTTATATAGTTAAGGTCGAATGTGCCCTGGGCTGAATATCATTGTCCCTGAAGATGGCCCAGCAGGGCCGAAACACGTAGGAGGTTTTTAAGAATAAAATCATATATATCCTTTGGTGCATTAATTGGTGTTATTATTTCGTAAATAAACAATTATATTGTGCATAAGTTAGTTCTGCTTTGCTATATTGATCATATGCACGGAAATGAATAACATACAATTTAATATAGCTTAGTTTTACTAACCGTAATAAAATCTGTCTTAGAAGAAAAAAGTATGTTGTGACTGAATTTAAATATGGTGATTTTTCCATTCGTCTGGGAAGTGATCCCGCTTTAGTGGATAATCGATTCTGGACGTTTAGATATAACGTAATGGTCTCATTCTCGAAGGTGGAAATGCACAAGAAAATAAATAGGGACATTATAACCTCACTGATTGAAATATTTCCTCAGCGGTCCCGTAGAAGTCTTTTGACTACACCGTGACGAAACTTCGAATCTCGCGAAAGCAAGAATTTTTCTTGACTGAGTATCTATCAACTTTTCAAGCAAAGCTACACAATCAGTTTAACCCTTTAAAGATGAAGCGTGTCTCTTTTATATAAGGACTCATTGCGTACCGCGCTGTAAACACTCTCCACTTCTGTTATAAAAACCAGTCTCTTAATGTTTTATAAGGCAAATGTTGCTGTTTGTTCTGAGATCCGTACAAAACACATAAACGCAATGTGGGCACCACGCAGAATTTTTTAATGATAAACCTGTTTGTATGTAAAGTTACCGCTAGGCTTTAAAGGTTAATTATTTTCTATCATTCAAAATTACCTGCAGAAAAATATCAACTTTTGATATTCTTGACCAGCATATCTTGTATCTACGAGCTGATTGTACTCAAACAGTTGTATGTAAATGATGTGTGATCTATCTTTTGGGTCTCCCTATGCTTTGTGTTATTGAACAGAGGCAGCTGCAATGAGCAAGTACGCCATCTTCTGTCTGAGTAATATAAGGATACAATAAATACAAAACAACAGTTTTAAAATGGTCAGAAACGGGGAGTTGGAAGGGGGAGTTTGACCAGTGGATAAAGAAGGCAAGTTGTGGGGGAGGCTGCAGTGCTTCACCTGCATGCATCACTGGTGCAAGTCACTGTACGCCTGCGAATAAGTCAGTGAGTTACATTTTTTTAATCCGAGAGTGAAAAACATGTTTATCCTTCAATGTGTAATATATTTGGAATACAATTCCGTAAATAAGGGCTCTTTATTCAAAGTAAAATAGGACATTTCCTGCTTGTGAAATCCAGTTCATATGTTGACATCGTGTTTCTCATTAGAACTATTCCGCCGAGTACGTCTGGTTATCGGAAATTGTCTCCTCCCTAGAGACATTCCGACAGAAAGGATTTATGATTGTTGTTACAGGAGAAGTGTGTCAAGGTGTAGTGAGACAGTGCAGTGACTGTGCTGGATACAGCACACATCACAACAGCACCTTCTATGCACACACACATTACAAGCGACAGGTGTATGAAGTCCAAGAGTCTTGTGACGCTATCAGTTTTACAGTCTTTTTTGAATGTGACGCCGCGAAGCTGGAGGCAGCAGGTACGTCCAAGATTTTGCACCTCTTTACAAAATGACACGGCATGTGTCCGTTTTGTCTGTACTGTAGCTACTGTGCGCTCAGTACTAGCTGAAGTTACATTCCGGGAATGTGCAAGAGACATTTCTCTTCTCCGCATTTTTTAAACCTCTTTGGGTATAATTCAATTTCCTACTCACTGGCTTGGAAGTACAAGTACTTCGATCTAATACCGGAATTAAGAATTCGTGGAGCTATACCTCCGCCCAATACACTTTTACGGTGTGGTACTTAAGTACACCTAAAACTTTTCCTTCAGGGGAAACTGTGGGACAACATTTTGAATTGTATTCCGATTGAATGCTTCCACGTACTTAATACCATTTATGGCATTTTCCGCTTCTTGCGTTACGTCTAAATTTGAAATAGTGTCGTTTGTATTCTAAGAATCATTTCTATAGGCTTTCACAATGGCAGATTTACTTTCCGTTTTCGTTGCACCCGCTACAGAAATAAGGACGGTTCGTAATAAACAGTGTTTTCCCCTCCCTAATTGTAGTCTCCCACGCCAACAGCAGGCCCAGGTGTGTGTGCTTGACATAGGCCACTCTTGCTTTGAATAGCCTCAGTTCATGTGGCCAGCACACAGGATGCAGGCCGACTGCGTTCACTACTTACATATTATACACTTTGTTTGGCTGACGGAGATCTGGTCTCGTACAGACGATGTTGGGGCACAAGTCCTAACCTGCTATTGCCACGTTTACGTCATCGTAGTAACGAGATATGTTGCGTAATAATTTTAGCGTTATCTGAATGGATTTTAGGAGGCTATGATGGGCTGAACGTTTAGAATCAAGGTAGGTTAAACAGGACTGTATAGAGAGTGGTGATAAATAAACCGCTTAGGGAGGAGTCACGTGGAAAACCGAAGAAACTGAAGGATAAAGTTAATGTAGATTTTATGGACATTAACATTTTAAAGCCTAGCGGTAAGTTTACGTACCACCAGGTTTAACATTAAAAAATTCTACGTGGTGCCCACATTGCGTTTATGTGTTTTGTACGGATCTCAGAGCAAAGAGCAACTTTTGACTTATAAAACATTAAGGGACTGGTTTTTATAACCGAAGTGGAGAGTGTTTACAGCGCGGTACGCACTGAGTCCTTATATAAAACAGATACGCTACGACTTTAAAGGGTTAATTATGGCAAGAAATGGTAGATGGAAGTGGACCAGGATGAACGTAAAGTTGTGGAATTTAGTATTGATGGTGTTATACTTTGTTTCTTGGTCAGTGCATTTTTTATTGCATCTGAAATGACAAAACGATTAAGTCTAAATTCTGTTGTATGAAAAATACGTTACACGAGAAACGATAATTAGTTTATGGTTTAAGAACTGAAGATTACATTTCAACTGGAAGTTCTGAGTGACGCAGAAGAACGAAGAAAATAAGCATACTATAATAATCTTAACAAATTGCCATTTCCTTCATTTAACATTACGGTAATAATTTTAGGGAATTTTAACATACCGTCGATATATACATGTATATGCATATCTGACACACATAAAAGAAACAAGAGTTAATTCTATAATACTTTCGTTGAATATTACAGCAGACAGAATTTCTCCAAACCGAGACAAATCTTGGGTGATAATATTATCATCAGCAGCAGAATCAAGTGTTTAAGCCACTTTGTAGCTTGTCATGCTTTCGTGAATAAATAGAGCATATCTTCAAGGAACAGGTTTTGAAGACATTGAAGTCACTGATGAAGGTGACTGGATTGTTGAAGATATTGAATATTTGGATCGGGCTTTCAGATCTAGCCTGAAATCTAGATGTGTGTCAACGTAGGTTCTCTGCTGTCTTCCTTACAGGTAGGTCTTGCGATAGCCTGATTCCCTGTCATAGGTATCCTGCCTTGTATACCCGAACTTTTAATTACGAGCTGGAACGGTCACAGTTCACAACAGAGTGGCAGTCTTTATAAAAGTGGTGACCATCCTTTTTTAACGAAGTAAATATCGACTTTTTTTAATGTGTTCCATGTCCGTGCACTATATTATACAAAAATACTAATCACCAACAAATGCACAAAAAGAGTTTTATCATCAATCGTAACACACTCCTACATGTTTCGACCCTGCTGGACCATCTTCAGGGAGAACTTTTTTGTTATCTTTACACTAAGGTTGCATTTTATAGCTGAGTGAGAATATGGTGTTGACAGTGTACTGCGTTGTTTTCGGAGGCGTGAACTCTCTGCGGTTCCGGCCTCCGAAAACAACGCAGTACGCAATCAACAGCACATTCTCACTGAACTATAAAATGCAACCTTAGTGTAACGATAAGAAGAAAGTTCTCCCTGAAGATGAGCCAGCAGGGTCGAAACATGTAGGAGTGTGTTACGATTGATGTTAAAACTCTCTTTGTGCATTTGTTGGTGATTAGTGTTTTTGTAAATATCGACTGCTTAGTGTAGATCTTACATTTCATAAGCCTGTATAATCTATACTTCAGTGTTGCAGGTTCATTGGAAAATCTGCCCCTTTATCTCAACCCTATCAGCTACTTGCATTGTCCATATCCCCTTGGAGTATAAAGACATTACTAATTCATAGAACCTTTTTTCTTGAAATTGTATTCCAGCAGTGTAAACACTGCAGACCTCACCCTCCGTGGCACTGAACTGTCTCTTTATTAACTCCTTGTAGCACAGTTGTAGCTGTTAGCCTTTAAAGCAGGATGGATGCAATATTTATCTGTACGGCTAGTTTCAACAATAAAAACTCCGAATTCTTCCACACAGTGTTTGTGTAAACCGCGTAATTCTTATAACAAAGGGTCACTATTTGGTTAAATATCATTTAATGTTTTTTTTTCATTCAAACGGCAAAACACTGGTTTCTTTGTAAAGTAAAACCTGAATTTTTATATATTAATATTAATACTTTTTTTCAAATTATGCGTTTTAGCATTAAGCACTAAATCAAAATTCTGCGACACTTATTTCAAGTCACTGACTTTAGCCAATCTAAGACTTTTAATTTTCCTGCTGCTCTATCAGATGGACAAGAGGGCGAAGCCTGGAAACTTGCTAACACAGAGATTCTCTTTCTCCCGCTCCTCTCAACGAAATAGAGTCTCTCACTTCCCCTGCGACGTGCCCTTTCGCCCCCGTCTCTCGCTGTCTGTCTAGTCTTCAAGACGTTAATGTTCATAAATTTGTGTTTTGTACGCACAACATGTTTAAAAGTTCATTGTAACATTCAGAATAAACATCATTAATTGTTTGGTTTTTGCAGACTTTTTAATAGGAAAAAGTGTGTTATCCGTGAACCAGAAACTTGATCTTTTAGTATTGTTTAGATAGAATTCAGAATCCACAAGGTTAAACGGAATGTTAAGTCACACAGTAATACGATCTATTGAAAAATAACGCGAACTATCCCCAAGTAACCAGTCGCCATTTTTTGGGATTGTAATTTTTGAGGCTTTGTCGTCGAAGTAATAATATGGCGGCCGTGCAAACTTATGTGATAGTAGCAATGTTGACTCCTTTAACTGTAAAGTGATGATCCAGGTGTACGGTGGCAAGTAATTAAAATTTATTTATTCTCATCCCGAAGTTTTTCTTCAGGATTTTGGAACATAAGAATATTTTGGTGATGAAAAATGACGAATCATTCCAAATTTTCGTGTGAATTTTTTAAAGTGCTAACCAATTAATTAACCAGCCAATCAGGTAACTAAATTAGACACCCAAAAAATTCTACTATAACAGATGAGTGTTAAAAAACTAGCAAATTTTCTGTTTATTTGTGTTTTATTTAAAGATACTTCCGATTTCTCGAATTACATGACGTTAAAATATAGTTGCTTAGTGAATAATAAATTAGAATGTGAAAAGTAGCGGTAGTGGCCCAATTTTAAGGTACTATATCGACATTTTCCTGGACGGATTAAGAATAAGCATGAAAAGCATTAGCCAAAGTAGTCACTTTCAGGACTAAGGCGGGAGTCCAGTCCACAAGAGGTCTGAAGTGAATCACAAGGACGAGAGAGCTTTAGTAGGCCCACTAATTTCGGGCTGGGTTTTCCTTCCTGTTTGGTGAAGTGCGCATATTTTGCCTTGTTGTCGAGGTAATTTCACGATATGACGCCGTGTCGTGATTAGCTGTCAGATTTGTCACCTGCCGGTAATTGCGAAACTTACAGCTTCCGTGTGGTGAAAGTCACAAATTTCTCTGCCTTCGGTCGCATGTCATATGCACCCATTAATTAATCTTTCGCACATGGGTTTTGCAGTTTCGCTTTCTTTATTACCGCGTGAGGTCAGGTTTCCACCGCGACGTAGATGAGATCTGCCCTCTTGTGGAATATTGCTCAGCATAGAGTGGTAATTCTTTACCCAACTTCCGGGATAACATATCAGTCCCAGGTTGCTCCGAAATTTCGGTACAGTATTACCAATCTACGCTGCATAGTATCTCGGAAGAGGGCAGATCTCACCTTCATTCCTATGTCTTTTTATTATTGTATTACCTTTTTATCTGCGTCCTTCATTCTTTCGTCCCTTTTCTTTCACCTACATTTTCTATTCCTTCTTTCTGTCTGTCTGTCTGCACTTATCTATACACGCTGCTAGATATAAGGCAGCCAGAGAGTAAATATATTTTGTAACTGGTGGAAAGTTTAGTAATATCTCCACCATCTCATAAATTCTTCATAAGAGAACTTTGTTCCTCAAGTAGTGCAGTCATTTCCTTACTTTTATCTCCATTGCAAAGATTCGAAGCCATGCCTTTGCGTCAGGAAGTGCTGGCTACTGTCGTGTGCAGAGGGCTTGAAGTGAAAGCAGCTGGGTGTACGTACGTACGTATGTATGTATGTACACTATCTGATGTCCATATGTGCTTTGTTTGAGAGGGGGGATTTCTCTTCATTGTTAAAAATTGGTAGATGGATGTTGCACTGTCAAGAGGTTATCAAGTGTACACTCAGGTACAAGAATTTGACCGTCTTTGTTTAAGCATCCTCTGAAAAGTCTGATGTTCAACTGGGCCGGTTAAAGACATTTATGGGCCTCATGCAAAAGTAAATTTTGGAAACCTACCTACCCGTATTACTGAACTGACAATGCAATTAAAACAAAGCAAGAATCTACGTACAAAATATATTGGACACAAAATCTTCAAAATAACCACATTTATCGAAAGGACCCATGCAGCCACACAGACTACAGTGGTCTAGACAGAACCTGATGACGATTGCAAACAGGCCGTGTTTCGTTCAGTGATTGTGTCAGACATCGTTTACATGTGTACCAAATAGGCCATTGCGTCTAAGCGAGACGTACGTAAATAGGATATCATCTTGACTTGATAACTGAAGATGGTGTTAGGTTTCTAATTCTGAATGTATTAATATCAGAGCTATTACTAAAAGAACCACATACTGCATATTAGCAGGCCAAGATGATTTCTAAGCAATTAATGTACCATCCACGCCAGTCCACACCCATTCATAACGATACTTCATATTTGTTTGTTGGGTTCTAAGTTCTATGAACCGGACAAATACCGGTATATGGACGGACGCGCGCACGCACGCACGCGCGCACGCATACACACACACACGCGTTATTCAACCACGAGATCGTCTTTAAGAAAACTCGACTGGCAACACATTAGTATTCACTCCACCATACATAGTCACCAAGCCATCAGTGCTCAGAAAGTTCAGTGTTCGATTTAGTGTCATTAAATACACAGCTTCAGCATGCCGCAGTATGAATTTTTAAGCGTAACAAAAGTATTCAGCATTTCTCCTCAACTTCCGTCAGTGAAAGGGAGACGGAATAACAGCCAGTAAAACAACTAGGCTAGGGGCCGAAGGACCTGGCAGGCCGGGGGGGGGGGGTTGTTATTTCGTCTCCAGATCGTCCAGACAGACTCATGGGCACCCGAGCTTCCTATGTAAGGGACACTGGGAACGCTTTCCTCGGGGGTAATGCAGCCGGGGCGTGACGCTAACCATTCACCGCCATCTAGTGCATATGTTAAGAATGAGTGTAGCTATACCTTCACCCCCTCTATATAGTTTCATGACGTGTACACGGACACTTTACTTTACTTTACTTTACTTTACTTTACTTTACCTTTTACTGGCAAAAAAACCTCTACGTACAAATAAGAAAGTTGAGGCAGAAATTACGCTTTTCCATTTTGTCGTATTTTCTAGACCTGAATATGATTTATGTTCTCTTTAAGTTGATAAGGATCTGTATTTACAGCCCTCTGAGGTGCTTCACGCGGTACACGATTCTTTACTCATTTAATTGACTAATTCAGTAAAGTGAACTTAATAAAAAAGAGCACCATATATGTCCCTTTTGCATCAATATCTCCAACACTGTTCAGTCCCTCTCCACTTTTTATTTGCCCCCTTTTTTAACATCAGGATTTCAGGGCCATTTGGTCATTATCCCTTCCCACTCATCTCCACAGAGGTTTCTGACCTAACCCCGCCAGCATCGTCGTGTCAAAGTGCGTAACTTGGCCACGCATGTCTGTGTTTTCTTTCATATCAACTCCACGTGGACCGCCCTTTGTTCACTGTGGTTTACGCACACGTGTGAGAGAGATTTCAACTAAGAACGGATGCAGTACGCACATGTTTAAAGCAGTTACGTTTTCTCTAAGGTCAGTAATGCCAGTTAAGTTTGTCAGCCTTCATAAAAACGTAAATATTTTAAAGTATTTTTCCGAAGCCACGGTTGCTCTAAGAAGGCTTGATATATGATATTGTTCGAGGTTTGAGTAAATAGTTAGTACATAGTCTAATATCCTTAAATTTACGTGTTCACGAAATCATTGAGGAAAATCGCTGTAGCTTCCGACGCAATCAAATGCTAGCCGTTTATTCTCCTTAAATGTTATAGAAAAAGCAGAAAAACAGCGGGAATGCAGATCAGTTCTTATAGACTTTAAGATATCTGACTCCCTACGTTCCTTCATAACAAGGTACTTTATAACAGTGTCGTACTTTTTGACTTGTTGTTTGCCCACTTTTCCTTAATAGCTCCTGAACCAAGTAAAAATTTTGAAAATTCCATCTCAGCACTTCATAAGCTTCCTACATTCAATAATGTCAAAGTTAGATTCTCGCAGGTTTTTAGGTGGTAGAGACAATTGTGTCATTTAGTGGAAGTTCCTGACACTGTATGCCATTACAGATTTGAACACTTTGTGGCTAGATAAATAGTATGTGCTTTGCTTTTAGTCTGTCTCCTGTAACTACCGAATAATTAAAGCCTGAAAATTTATATTTAGTGTAAATATATTTTGCCATTAAAACACAAATTTCGTACGAAATATTTCTTCATACTTAACCTCAAAAAATGGGAAAATTTTAAGAGGAAATACGAATACAAATTACTGGGTCTTTATATTAATAGACGTAATATTTGAAATTTTCTTTGCTGTGATTATTCCCATTGTCTTGGGTGCGACAGCGTGCAGTCTGCTAAATGTGCCCACCACGTTATGCACGCCATAAAACAGAAGGGTTTAATTCGTTGGCTGATATTAATGACGTACAAAAGTATGTCACTAGGTCTATATTTTAAGGCATTATTTATCAAATGAAGGAAAAACAAAAGATATTGTTCGAGCAGGTGAACCAAAAGTGGTACACATTTCGACCCTTGCACCTGGCCTTGCGTAGACTCATTGAATTTTTCCTCAGTCGTTAAATTTTCACAAAAACTAGGCATTTGCCACCATTTTGAAAGACTTTAATCCAGTTGATTCCTTATTTTTATAGATCCATTGTGGTACTATTCTCCCATCTTCTCGTTTATGTCTCAGAAATCATATTTCACCTTTATGTTTTTGCCGTCTGTTACATGTTACACCAATCCCTTAATTCTTCTTTTAATCACCATAAGAGTAGACGAAATTTTTAAACCCCTCATTAAGTAACTGTGTCCATCTTACTCTTACTTCTTGCTTATCTGACATTCAGTAACGTATGCGATGAGTACACTCTCATTAACTAACCCTCATTTCCCTAGCCATTAGAAGATTCGATGCGTGAAGCTAAGGTCAGTGTATATAGGGCAGCAGCGTGCATCTGGAATTGGGCAGAACGCGTTTCATTCGGGAGTAAGGCAACGTTCTGTCTACTGTGGGTTGTTTTTGAATAATCGTGGGCAGGTCTGTGGAGCCCAGATCAATTCTATGTGGGATAATAGAGGGAAACATTTTCAGTTTCTTATCGAGAATCATAGGCAAGCTGGCAAGTACGTGTATAATATAGGTCTAACTGGGTTTTCTTTTAATTCGTAACTTCTGTGCTTACTGGTCTGTAACTAATTTTGCAATGTACTTGACACCGAGACACTTCACACACGGCCAACACGGATGATTCCGTTTGTAAAAATGGCACAAATCTCGAAACCAAGATTAGCACAACAATAAAATCACGCAAAAATACAGAAATATTGTACGAATTTTAGAGGATTTAAATATTTTAAGAATATTTTAACAGTAGTAAGAACAGCACATTTTAATGTCGTAAGTGTTTTACATAACAAAGTGATCTATTCCTCCCTGAAGATGGCAGCTCGCCGAGACATGTTGGAGGAAAAATAGAGAATAAAACGTAATAAATAAGTGAAAAATTGTGCATTATTTGGTCTTCATTTCTGAAATTGGTTTTAGTGCACGGAGATGTACAATATAAATTTTGCAATGTAAGGTTTGGCGCTCATTCTTCGCTTTTAAATGGTTCCGATTTCAAATGTCACCCAAAATATAAATTTTTAGGTATTAACCGCGACTTCTTCAAACCCTATGTGATAATAAAAAGTTGTTATTTTGACAAATATCTGTCCCCATTTCCTGTTGACTTGTTTATCGTATTGACGTCGCTCACTTAACCCACACGCGCGGAGCAGTAAAGGCAAAAAGTGACAAAATGTAGTTGTCTGATAAAATTAAGAAGCTTGTACTTTAAATAACCACTGACTCGCTTCCTTCCACATAATTCAAAATTTATCGTTCCTTATCTTGCAGTTGGCTCCTCAGTGTCGGTGACTGCACCTACATGAGGAAACAAAACCAGGAACTAGTAACTTGTATTCTGGACGTGCCACATTCAAATCCCAGCTAAGAAACTGACTTTCTTCACTGCGGATTTTCCGTTCCTCCACGCAAATGTCGAGAAAGTACTTATATAAACAGGCCACGGTTATTTTATTGTTCACTCATCTCCCTATCATTGGACGGAAGGTAGACTGACATTTTGGCAGCGCCATTAAACAAATCATAAAGTAAAAGTAAACAATCAACAGAGATCAAAATATCACGGTCTTTATAAAAAAAAGTGCATGTTGTAAAAAACTGCACGGAAAATGTATAATATTAAGTATAAGACGGTCTTTTTTATACTTGAGCCCTTACAGCGCTATAGTTAAGCATTCAGTTCTTCTGGGATGTTACACAATATCGATTGGTAAACAATTGCAGAATTTCTGAATGATTACATTGCCTTCACCTTCATGTTCAGCTTTTCTTGGACTGCCTGAGGCACAATGATCCATCGAAACATCTGTCGGTATTTACAAAGTGACACAAAGTAACAACCCTGAAGAACTAGAATCTGCAACATGACGCTTGTTTTTTTTTTTTACTTCCATGCCATTTTATTCTCTTCCTTGAGATCCGATGTTCCAGCTAATGCCATCTATGAGATGTGCGGTGAACTTTCTCCATCACCCCTGAGCTGGAGCATGTGAAACGACCAGAGAAAAGTGTGGAGGGGAGAGGAGTGTACACAGTGTGCAGAGCGGGAAGTCTGAGAAACTTCCGCTGGGCTGTAGCAAAAGCTATTGTGTGGCAATGTAGCATATGCGGATGAATCGATGTGAAATATTCTGATACTGCTGGTCCTTTTAACGCGCTAACAGACCATTGGGTTCCACAAAATAAAGGAAATTTCTTGACTACATGACAAGTTATTAGGTTCTCAATAATGACCCTGCTCAGTTTACTTAGTTATTTAATTAATTAGTTAGGTAGGTAGGTAGGTAGGTAAGTAAGTAGGTAGGTATGTGGGTGGGTGGGTAGGTAGGTAGGTAGGTGGGTAGGTAGGTAGGTAGGTGGGTGGGTGGGTAGGTAGGTAGGTAGGTAGGTAGGTAGGTAGGTAGGTAGGTAGGTAGGTAGGTAGGTAGGTAGGTAGGTAGGTAGGCAGGCAGGTAGGTAGGTAGGTAGGTAGGTAGGTAGGTAGGTAGGTTGGTAGGTAGTCAGTCAGTCATCATTCTGTCGTCAGTATGTAGGTATGCACACGTATATACGTATGTATGTATGTATGTATGTATATACGTATGTATTTCTTAGGCACGTATATGTAATTCGTACTTGTAACGGAAATGCACCAAGTAAAAGTCGTGAGTTAAACATCTGAATAGCGTGGGTGCTGTGTACCACCTGTTTTCCACTGAAACCCAGCATACTGTCCAAATATTCTCCGTTTATATATTCCGCTTAATTCTCAGAATAAGCAACAATATTTTCCTAAACAGGTTTAATCATCTCACTTTGGTTCTGGATATGTGTTTCATGGCTGGTAGGAACTGAAGTTTCAGATATTATTTACGTGCTTTTCAGGATTTGAAGCTCTAATTCAGTATACGTACGTATATGTATATATACATATATAGACACTCCCTGAATTACCTAAGTCTTCCGCGCCTGGAAATTTTACGTAACTCGAATTTCATGTAGGTGTGTTGGAATTCGATCCACTAGTCGCCAAACCTACACACATACATACATACATACATACATACATACATACATACATACATATATACACACATACGTACACACATACACACATACATACATACATACATACATACATACATACATATATACACACATACGTACACACATACACACATACATACATACATACATACATACATACATACATACATACATACATACATACATACATACATACATACATACATACATACATACATACATACATACATACATACATAATACATACATACATACATAGATACATACACACACACACACACACACACATACATACATGTACGAGTATATTTTTGTGTTCTGTTAATCCTATAACTTTCTACTGAAATAAATGCAAAACAATTTGTAATTGTGGTAAAATCTTAAGAAACTTCTGTTACAATAAAGAACACACTGGAAATAATGCAAATAAGTTCATGGAGACGAATACGTACGTTCGAGTTTGCGGAAGTCTGTCCTTACGTAACGCGTGCCGTGACCCTCAGACTGCTTTTTGTACTTGTTAACGCCACAAGAAAGACAAGTCACATGCCTTATATGAACTAACAGAAGTTTCAGCCGTGTGCTTTTGCTACTACTTATTCGTTCATTAATTCTAAGTTTCTTCAGTTGTGTAGCTTCAACTGCAAATACCGAGGTGGGAATGTAGCCTGCTACTTAATTGGGTAAGATCTTCCCTCTGAATAATTAGTCTAAGAAAAACACTATAAAAATATATGTGAGTGGAGGTACAGTGCCAAATATTCTTAATTTTGGCACTAGATGCAGCTCATTGGTCCTCAGCGACCGGCCATTCGCCCCACTCCCTCGGGAAATAGCCCTTGCTAACAATTTTACCAGAAAAGATCCGAAATTTTTACAGAGAATAAAACTTCTGTACCTCCCGGGAACTGAACCCTGACTCCTTCCTTGTCTACCTGCAGCCTAATTATTTTACTGTCTCATTTACCACAGCACAGAGCAGTGCATTAGCACCTTGCGAAGGCATCACCGTGTTTGATTCTACATCCCTAGGAAGATTCGAATATGGTATATCTGGAATAGGTCTTATTGCAGAGTGTTTCTGGTACCCCACACTGCTAGGTTAAATTAAAGTGAGATTCAAGAAGAAGCTTCGAATTGATGTTCGATTCTTCAAACCTGTGTCAATAGTACAGTTAACATTAACACATAAGAATCACATGTATGTGGGACTTGTATGCTACTTTGTATGGGTGCACAACTGGGTAGGTGACACGAGGGGAGGACACAGATTGGGAGTGTTTAAGGATATGGTGCTGAGACAGTACTGGGAGAAAAAAGGGTGAAAATTACTGAATGCTGGAAAAATTAGTATGAACCGGAACCGCAGAATCCGTAGCCTAGTTGTCGTAAATTACTGTTAGGCTTAACACAGAAAAATGTTTCTCACAACGGAATTTCTGAAGATTCAAGTCCTTTGGGATTCTAAGCCGCGTCAATAGGTGTGTTAGCAACCGAAGTTTGCAAGGCACTACGTTCCTTTAGAACGTCAGATAACCATTTTAAAACAACAGGATATAACATCCCAGAAGACGTGCCGTGCATCTTCTGAAACAAGGGAATTATAGAGCAGGAACGTATAAACACGTGGTACAGAAGGCAAATACGTAAAAAAGTTTTGATAGAAAAACCTAATTGACTTCTCAGACTTAGGCGTAGACGTGAGGGTAATCTTAAAACGGATGTTACAGAAATAAGATTTGAAGTGTGCGGAACGGATTTCTTTGGTTCAGATGAGGGACTGGCCGCGGGCGTTTGTGAATACGGTAGAAACATTTGGTAGTATGTCACACGTGGATGTTTCTGATTGGCTGAACAATTATTAAATTCTCACGAAAAACAATGCTCCATTATATAAGTAAAATATTAATTAATATAACCAGAATGAAGGAGTATGGGTTTCTTTAATGCTGTTTTACTTCTTCGGTCCTACTGCAAGTGAATCTTAAAAGAAAAACAAGTAAGAAATAAATAATAAAAAAGAAGAAATAAAGAAATAAAACAGAGAAAAAGGGCTCGTTAAACACAGTAAGTCGGTTGCCGTTGCAGGTTAGAATAGAAGTCATTCTACTTCATCTACCTTGAAGATGGAGGCACCAAGCTCTTCCGAAACATCCGTAACAATTACCAATAAACACGGCGTCATATCCCAAAAGACGGTTATCTGTATCACTTATTTTTATTTTTGTATCGATATTTTCCACAATATGATGTAGGGTCACAGTAAGACGAAAAGGTTTCGGCCATGTTCAGGTGGTAGGCCTATAGCTTAAATCTCCAGATAACACATTCAAGACGGGTTCATAAAAAAGTGAAATGCATTTTTACAGCCTTCAGGCCATCATTCGAAAGCCTTCTTAACCATGTACAATGCGGTACGGTTCGCGACCCACACTTTTACAATCTTGTAGCCTACACATGTGGTCTGTTATTTTTATGCAAAAAAATAAAAGATGTATGTTATTGCTGGAACATAAATATTCGGTCTCTGCGTCTGTAACTTGTATTTTTATTCTTTTTAAGTGCTAATATAAAAAGAGCTATTGGGTGAGGTCAGTTACCTCGGTCTGGTACCTCTGTCTCAGTCGCACGCCTCTCGTTTTCATTGGATCTGCGTTTGTCTGTTCGTCCGTTCGTCGACTCCCTCTTCGCGTATCCTCAGTTGTGTAACTGCTTCTACGGCTACATACATTACACCATTCCGGGCAAAAGGCGGCCAACTGCAGCTGTTGTCTCAGATATGGTTTTCTGAACAAAAGATCAATGTTTCGACTACCGAACGTCATGCTTCAACGACTGCGATTCCAGATTTGTACTTCGGGTTGCACGGCGTTTGAGCCTCATCCTGAAAGCCTGCTTCTATCCTAAGGATTTTCATGACTTTCCTCAGTCCCTCCCAGACAAATGCTTCAATAATATAGGCCATGTATCCGGCTCCAGATTTCTGTTGCTGTGGCCCGGCGTTTGAACTTCATCCTGAAAGCCTGCTTCTATCCTAAAGATTTTCATGGTTTTCCTCAGTCCCTCCCAGACAAATGCTTCTATAATATAGGTCATATATCCGGCGCCAGATTTCTGTTGCTGTGGCCCGGCGTTTGAACCTCATCCTGAAAGCCTGCTTCTATCCCAAGTGTTTTCATGACTTTACTTACCCTCTCACAGACAGATTTTGTTCTCAAGGGGAGAGGATTATAGTTACTGAAACTTGTGTTTCATTATATACTCTCTCCCAGGTAGCTGTTGGAATGTTATCTCAGAATAAGGTCCTGGCTTCGATTAATTTTCGCTCTCCCGTTCAGACCGTCTACACCAATACAGAACACTTCCTTCTACTGCTTTCCAAGTGCTTCACTTAGAATCACATCTACGCTATTTACCAGGTACGGAATGGACGGACCGGAGTTCAAGTCCTAGTCGGAGGAGGTCTTCTTACCTCCAAGTACGTCCATTAAGGCCCTGCTGCCCACACATCTTTCTATTTAGTCACTACCGCGGACCTTTCTCAGGGCCACGGCGCCTGGACCACTCACCTCCAGGTAGTGCAAGGTTCGGCCGTGCCATGGCTCAGGCGGTTAGCCGCAAGCCTCCCACCGCGGAGGCCCGGGTTCGATCCCGGGTCAGTCCATGTGGGATTTGTGTTGGACGAAGTGGTACTGGGACAGGTTTTTCTCCGAGTACTTCGGTTTTCCCCTGTCAATTTCATTCCACCGGTGCTCCGTTAGTAGGAAAAGTACAAAATAGTGCAAGGTTGAGACTTGAGTGGAATTGTAACTGTACCCCCCACTCTGTGCCTTCATGGTGCGTACGGGACAAATTAGCGTTTTGCCTTTCACTCTATGAAACAAGAGAAGCTGATGAAAAGCAGTTGAACACGTTAAAAAATAGAATTATGTTCTGTGTTCTTATAATAGTTGTAACCTAAAATAAGGAGCAGGCATTACTTCCGTCCCTTGTATACTCTGCAGCATGGCCCATGTCATTTTGCCTACTGCTTTGAGTTTTGAAAAGTAAAGCAGTTTGTAGCTTATGTGAGATGGAAATGTGCAAACTGAGTTCACTTTCTAGAACTGAGTCATCATCCCTTGCCTGTAACATGACGGCAGAATGAGAAATGTACAGGACCAAATCTCTTCGTTGAATTACGTCATGATCACAGGAGATAAATTCAACTCAGTTGTTGACAGAGGTAAAATAAATTGTCTTACCTGTAGACAAACCACCGGTATATAGGCCTAAGTACGGTATGCTACTTATATCCTTCTTCTGCCTACTAGATGTCATTACCCTGAGGATGTTGACGACTTCTCTTTGTCCTTCTTTGTTTCTTTCTTTCTTTCTTTCTGTCCTTCCCCCTGCCTGTCCCTTATTTATTTAACCCGTAGGTTATTTAGTAATGCTCTTCCAGCTATAGAAAAATTCAGATTTCACCCACACCATTCTTTAAGCATTTTATCAACACTGTCTCTCATAGTTTATCTTGCGTCTAACGGAGTAGTGATGTGTTTGCGATGATAATAAAACGAAAAGTATGGAACGTTGTTCTTCTCAGTTACAAAGTATGAGAATCGACCCAGCCAAATGAGATATCATCATGTTAATTAGAGTCAATCAGATATTCAGAACGAGGTGGTTTTAGTATGTTTTAGTGACTACTCCGACAGCCGTGTAGGGAATTCGAACTAAGGCATGAAAATCTTCAGTCAGGGTGCAGATCCTCAGCGCGAAGCTGCGAAGCGAGGATCACAGAAATAAGTATTAGAGCGACACTGTCAAAAGGACCTACTAGGTAGCTGAATAAATTAGTTAGGTAGTTAATTAATCATCCAGTTAGTGTATGAGTTAGTCATTCGATTGCCACGTAGTGAAAGTGTTAACTTGACTCAGCATGCACCTTGTGCCCCTGTTGCCCTGATGCTTGTACCGCTGCATATACAAATCCAACAGTCGCAAGACGCAGTATATTGAGGTAGGACCAGAACTCGTTAGTTGGCAACGCGAGTGTGTGTCCCACTTCTACATATAGAAACCACACGTCATTGCACTTTGCAGTATACACAGCAACCGGCCTGACCATGGACCAGAGTTCGCTATCCGTAAATTTTTCCATGGACCTCCATTGCAGCCGGTGCCCCTATGTAGACCTAGGTCGTGGCTTCGACTCCCTCTACTATCATAAGACGACGTAATATAGAAATGTTCAAGGAAATAATGACTGCATGTCCGAGGAACCGTGGCTAGATTCCCGGTGAGAGCAAAATATTTATTTCTTTTTCCAAAGCATCAAGACAGGATTCTGGCACCCTCCTAACCTCCCATTCACTGAGTTAGCTGGGGTCATTCCTAAGAGATAAATGCGAGAATCTGACAACTGCCCCATTTCGTGCCGAGGTTAAGGATGACAGGAACTGCAACTCCACTCCTCAGTGTGCCTTTATAGCATGTGCAGAGACAACTTTATCTTTTACGTTTACTTGTAAGGAAATATGGACCAAATTCTTAGTAAAGCTTGCCAAGAGAACATCTCTAACTGAATCCTACTTCTCGGTGGAATTCTAAGCCAGTGCTATTCAAGTCGTCCACTTAGGTTTATCCCTCCCATCTCCTCGAACAGGCTGCGTTCAGTGAGTATTCGCACAAAATTTCTTTTTGCATTTCGTGCTTCTCTCGTTGTGTTGCATGCCCAAACCATCCGAACCTCCTTCATTTCTCTACCCCAGAAGTCTTACAAATTTTATTATCTGGCGCGGCGCTCTTGCCTGGAGCTAAATTTGCTTGGAAACCGTGTAGAATGCAGCGTTATTTCAGGGTGCAAAACGGTGTAAATATTTTTAAGTAGTAAGGTTTTTTAATTTGAATAAAATAATTAGGCGCATTTACGAAAAACGAAATTGCGTTGTTGGTGATTTAAAGTAAAGATAAATTTGTAACGCCACTTGTGACCGAAGACGTGGGGAAAAATAAGAGGGTAAAATTAAAAATTCTGAAAATTATACTTATAAGTCGCTCGCAGAACCTTGGGGTTTCGCGGAGCACAGTGTGAATATCATGGCTCTGTCCTAAATGTAATAAGCTTGCGATGGGCAGATGTCTCCACTTTGGAGTCCTACCAATTGCCTTTGAACAAGACGCACAGAAACCGAGGTTTTGGGCCGCACGGGCCTTTTGCGCCATAAAAGAAGAAAAAGATCACTACTAATTTCATCCTTACGTTCCTGTAGCACCACTATTATACACAGATATCCTGCCTATTACTAACTGCACGGAACAGAGTTCTTCGTGAGAGGCCTTTAGTCTTTCACCTTTTAAGGAATTCCTCGCCATGTGGAGGGTGCGGAAGGACCAGGTAGCCTACCTTATTCTAAGCGCGATGGATCCGCCTAAACATCCTCTTCAACATCAATATTATCCTTTCATCTGCGTTCGAATAGCCCACTGTGTCTTTTCTCTCAGGTTTTGCCACCAAAACCTTGTATGAACATATTTTCCTCTTGACCATGCCTGCTAAATTTCATCCCCCACTAACACAATTCCTTTTTTATTGCTGGCTCTGGTAATATTAATATCCGGTGAAGCACACACGTTAAGAAACTTCTCATTAAGCAATTTTGTTTTACCTTCTGTAACTTTTCCCTTTTGTGCCCAAATCCTTCCGAGCACCTTGTTCTGGCACAACTTAAATACATCCCCTTGAATAGAGAGACCTGTTTTTTTAGGTCCATACAAAGTAACAAGAAAAATTATGGTTTCTGTAAGTGTATTCAAAAACGGATATTTGAGATCCTCAAGCGAAGAATATGAAGGTTGTTGCTTTTTAACTCTGAGACAAGAACAGAACCGTCTTGGCCACGGTGCGAACTTCTGAGGAGGAAGGAACACTACTGATATGATAAGAGATATTGGAGACGTAACTTAGACAATGCTCTTGATGTGATTGAGTCACTCCCTGGTTGCCACCTTTACCTGAGACCCGAATTACCAAGGTTATTACAGAGGTTGAACACTGCCTTCTTTGTGAGGTACGCTCTGAGGCCGAAGAAATAGTACTAATAACTGAGATATGTATTCTGTGTGAGGTATGGATTGAAGCTGAAGACAAAGCACGTAATCAAGAATATAATACAATATAGCACAAACAGACAGCAGCAAGCCGATAGACGAAATTAGCTGTTGGTTTGCTCTTAAAAAAAACTCGGTAAAGGATGTAGTGGAGTAGTGAGTGGATATCAGTGCAGCCGATTTATGATGTGCACGTGGCTCGCATGTTTACGAAACCAAAAATCCTGTGAAGATTATTGCGGTATATTTCAGGAAAAACCAAAAGAAAAACATTATGACAGTGCGAAATATTATGGCGTGATGACCTTAAAAGATAAATCATTGTGACTTGCCACGTGAAACTGATGTGGTAAAGTGTTTAGTGCTTTTAAAGTCTAGAGTTTTTTGTAGCTGTTCAAGATGAACTATCATAACTGAAACGAACTGAAATACTTTTAAATACGGATACCGAGCAGGATTCACAGAACTATCACAAAGCTATCTTCATAAAAGCAGACTACGGTGTGGTGCCCTATTCTGTGTGAAATCCCATCTGATACAATTTGACTCTAACATCGATGTCCATACAATTTTAAACAGCGGTAAATAAAACTGCCTAACATTTATGACCATTCGCTACTCCGGACAAATGTCGATGGTCATTCCAGATATAGTGGCGAACAATTGTAATCAATTTACAATGCACTCTTTTCCTCACCCTAAATTGGGTTTGTAAACTATGGCGCACAATTTTCAGACTTCTAAGAAACTACAATTGTGCCGAAAACTTCAAAAAGAAACTCTAACCTGCGAGTAAAAGAACGCCATACTTTACGCTGTGTCTAAATGCTGTGGTATGATGGTCTATAACTTCTCTAAAGGGATAATGACTCATTATACTAAAATTAGTTTGGATTTATCCATTGTCTGATGTATAGTCTGTGTATAAGAATTGATTTAATCCTTAAGGCGTGAAATAAAACTGAATTATACTTAAATACTGAGATTGTACCGCGCAGTAAACATTCTCCTTCTCTGTTATAAAAGTCAGCCATATTATGCTGTGTTGGGAAATAATCGCTGGTTGTTCTGAGATTCGCATGGAACATAGAAGCTCATCTGTGAGTAGGATGTAGAATTACTGGATGTTAGAATTTGTGGCACATGTAGTAACCACTAGACTCTAAAGGTTTAATGGGTTAAGTATGCCTAAAATATCCTGAAGTTGGAGCCAGCATATTCGTCTGAAACCTTTAGAATTTGATGAAACTAGGGACGGTCACATTCCGGAAGGCTATGTATCACAGGCTCACCATGAACGTGCAGTACAGGCAATATGCAGAGATCTGTAGGTTGAACTAAGTGGCACATTCAGCAACCATTGTGCTTTAGAAGTCTGAAAATGCATGTAGTATTCCCTGTTGGACTGCAAGTTATGATGGCTCGGCTTAGAGATAATTTTATGCAAAGGACGCGTACTTACTTGACAGGCAGTTGCGTCAGAGGTGACGCATCTGTATTCGTTAAATATAGTTGATTATGCAAAAGGAGAACATGACTTTAAAATGTTTGAAGTCCGTCTTAATAGCGTCTGTCCAGACGTGTGTGACACAGATATGCCAATTGCTGTAATACTAAGCTGAAAACGTCACTCGTTTTTTTGCACCTAAATATTTATATCACGCTTCCATTACCTGTGAAGAAATTCACCTCTTATAATAAAGTGACAACAACGGAAGGATTAGTTACGAACCGAGTCATAGTCATTTTGTGTTTCTACTTTATCGAAAAATGACCTTTCATATCGGACTTCGAGAATCATACCGTAAGATTTATCACAAATTAACCTCGCATTTTTGCGACATTTGGGTCGGACATTCATGTGCAGGATCTGAGCTTCTTACGAAGATGAATATTATGATTATGAGTTTTGGAATGTGACGCCGTGTAGTATGGATAGGTACCAATATTTCGGAAAACTTGCTGCCTACATTTAAGGGTAGAAGAAGATATAAGCAGCACTGATCTCCCGAGAAATATTAGTATCTAATTAACTGCACTCTATCAGGTTCCATAAGAATTTAATCGTAATTAGTGTATAAATTTTTGCGATTACTGATTCGTATTTTATAGGTCGAGTGTTCGAAATTTGGCCTGAAATTTTTCACACCTTTCTTCCTCCAAGAAACCCCTTGGACAATGCTTTAACCTTTTAAAGCCTAGCGGTAAATTTACATACGACCAGGTTTAACATTAAAAAATTCTACGTGGTGCCCACACTGAGTTTATGTGTTTTGCACGGATCTCAGAACAAACAGCAACTTTTGCCTTATAAAACATTAAGAGATTGGTTTTTATAACCGAAGTGGAGAGTGTTTACAGCGCGGTACGGACTGAGTCCTTATATGAAACAAATACGCTTCGTCTTTAAAGGGTTAAAATAGGCCACAACTGCTTCAACATACTTGTCAATTCGTCATTCAGGATCGTGTTATCGTGAAACACCATGACCCTGCAACGACTGTGTACTGTAAGGACCCACCACGTAAAGCCAAGAATTATTCTATGTGCATTGTACATTGACACGCACATTTATTAATCGTAGGCACGAAACGGCGGCCTACCACGATTCAGTAATTGGACCTCCCCTGTAACTATAAGCGAAGTTACTCCCAGATATCATAAGCGGGATCCAGAAGACGGACTGCCTTCTGTCATATGAATGACGTTAAGTCTGGGAGAAACCACGATAAATTCTAATATTCTGTAAGTTTGGAGCCCCACCGAGATGCGGGGTCCGCAGGGGCACATTACACGCCACTCTTTACGTAAGATGTATATATACTTAGATATCCTGTGTTTTCTCAATTTGTTTCTAGGACAAAGCTCAAATATAGGCCCCTGAAAGCCTAATATCCTTATTAACAACGCGGAGTACAAATACTCAGACGAAAGTAACTGAAGTGAGATATGAACTCCAAAGTACGGGAGACTCACTCAGTACGAGATGATTTGTTATTTGATAAATGTTTTGCACGCTACGTTTGAGTCTGGAAAAATGGGAAGCAAGGTGCGTCTTAAATTCGAAGTAATACGGTATCTTGTCTGCGTCCAAGTTACACAAACGGCGCTCTCGGTGCAGATTTTTGTCCCGAAATATACGAATATATTTATTTATTCAAAACACTAATCACAAACAAATGCACAAAGAGAGTTTTATCATCAATCGTAACACACTCCTACATGTTTCGACCCCGCTGGGTCATCTTCAGGGAGAACTTTTTGTTATCGTTACACTATGGTTGCACTTTACGGTTGAGTGAGAATGTGCTGTTGACTGTGTACTGCGTTGTTTTTGGAGGCGTGAACTCCCGCCTGCAGGCCGGGACCGCAGAGAATTCACGCCTCCAAAAACAACGCAGTACACAGTCAACAGCACATTCTCACTCAACTGTAAAGTGCAACCCTAGTGTAACGGTAACGAAAAGTTCTCCCTGAAGATGACCCAGCAGGGTCGAAACATGTAAAGTATGTTACGATCAATGATAAAATTCTCTTTGTGCATTTGTTGGTGATTAGTGTTTTATATAATATAGTGCACGGACATGGAACACATTAAATATTTATTTATTGTTTCTGCAGTGGGACAACCACCTGGACTTATCACCAAAAAGGATACAGAAAGCGTATGAAATATAAAGTTCCCCTCAGAGTAATGTGCTTCGTTATTCTCCTTCTACAGTGACATACTTATGTACGTATATTTGTCCGTATTACAGGTACAGGCACTGTGTTAGCTCCGTAGAAATTAATACATTTTTTCAGTGGTCGAAGTGACATAAAGAGGAAACGCAGATAAATGTCGTGCAAGACAAGGAATGATATTGTGTAAGATCACGGTTTTCAAGGGTGTGACGCGAGGTACTTATCTACCAAAATACACGGCGCCACATACTACAATAACACATCCGCGATAACGTTAAATATAAAAGAAATTTCTTCTTTTTTCCACTGAAATCTTATCTCTTATCTTTGTTACTCTTTAAATAACGCCCAAGGCTTCTCTCCTATTCGTTAAAAGGACGGTTCTTATTAAAAAAAGCGTGTGACCTGTATCCGCTGTTGAAGTTTTTATTGGCTGACGTTTTCTTATCGCATGTACAAGTGGGAGAGAAGAATTGCCAAGTGATAAGAACACCAACGAATCTTATTGGCCGTTACGAACCGGTTTATAAAGTTGTAATATAAGAGCATTAGTGATTGGTGTGAAATTCTTTATGGAAATACATCTCTGAACGTACAGAAAGAGAAGATAAGTGTAGGCATATGGCATAGACATAAAATGTACTGAATGTGCTTCTTTTGTTAATTTTACTCACACTGTATACTTAAAGGGAAGCAACAAAAAAAATAGATTTATAATTCAGGGAAAGCCTGAAATACCCGTTTTCTGTGAGGTAGGAAACAGGAAATTGGAAACTTACATTCCTGCCTCCCAAAACGCCGTATTTCTCCATTACAGAAGCGCTCATTTAATGCTGTTTGGGGAAATTACCGCTATTTATTCCGACAAATGAACACTCTGGGTTTAAAGTGCGGAAGTTTTAAGTTTAAGTCATGTGTTATACACTGAAATCACTCGGCATGAGAGGATTAACCAGCATATGTGTGGGAAAGAAAGAATCTTCGATTACAGGGCTTGGAATTGGCCTAGAGTATGACTAAGGGTATGATTGTATGATTGTAAATTGTCGTAAATAAGTTTTTATGGTATACACAATATTTGAGGAGCTGGGCCAGACTTCGTCGTCAAGCCATGGCTTGTCATTATATTGATAATTTTGTTCTTCTTTTTATGTAAATGTGTCACTTTCGCTTGAAACTGGAGAAAAGGCCAAGGCCCGGTACACAGTATACAGTATATCAACTGTAACTGAAGATTATGAATACGGCGTAACATGGCGTTATGATTATATAATACGAATATAATGAACGAAATACCGTCCCAAAATCTAGAGAATCATTACAATATATGGATTTTTTTGCCACTTTCCGTCAGCACCAAAAAAAACCCCTCACGGCCACCAGCACGTGTCAACAATTTTTGGATTCATTCATGGGACACACAAAAATTCTACTCGCCGCACTTTTCTCCACAAGCCGCTTCTGCCCACGCCGTTAAAATTGTACCGCACCAGCCTGCTAACCGTCATATAACACGCACGCACACACCACACACACACACATGTAATACTCTCCTTTACGGTGTGTACACATATAATTTTACGTTTGATGTTGAACATCCCAGTTGGCGTCTGTACACAAGTATATATTTCAATTCCTCAGAGAGGAAATCAGTCTCGACCAACACTTTTCTTTGCTTTATTAAAAGTTACAGTAATTTTTAATAAAGCTTATGATTTTACGTTCAAATTTACTCTTTGGCATCTGTGGAGAGATCGAAAATTTGATTAGTTGATTATTTGATTTTTGATTATTTGATTATTTGATTATCAGCTATTAAATTTGAACGTATTTTAACTAATCAGTTCTGATTCTACTCTCGACAAAGATAATCAGACGAGAGCTTTCTTGAACCCTGTCCGTAATTTTACAACGTAAATATCTGGAGTGCAGTAGACCCAAGTACACATGGCGCGCCTAAAAATCCAGAAACTTTGGCTCTCTTCCTTACTTTGATAGTGCCCTCTTCAGTGTGACAGTGGCAAACCCAGCATGTAATACTGGGCATTATTTTTGTGACAGCTCAGCGCACAGCGTGATAAAACTAGTTCTGAAGTAGAGTCAATTTTAAGACTTCGTTCCGAAATAGGAGAAAGGAAGAAACCGTCTGTTTCTTTTAGGGATCTGGGATTCCAGCAAATGTATACAAGAGTTTTCGAACGCATTGCCAAGTCGGTCAGTGTAATTCTCAAGCGAATTGCTAAGAATAGACTGACATGGACACGAACTGTGAGATGGAGGCTGCAGACAGCTGCTTTATATGTTTAAAATAACGTGGATGGAAAGAAAATTTAGCCTTCTTTTTCTGAATAACTTAATACAGACATTTTCTACCAGCGCCCGCCATCCAGTAGGTTAGTTACTGGGGTGTCATGGCGTAGATCCAGTTTCGATTCCAGGCCAGTCGTTGTGGGTTTTGTGGTAGAGAAAGCAGGACTGGGAGAGGTTTTTCCCCGACTACTTCGACTTTATCGTGTGTGTCATTACACCATTAATATATACTCATATTTTATTCATTTGTCACCAACGCTGTATAGTCTAAGCAGTTCTCAACGCCGTTAAATAAAGCAGTCTTGTCACTGTCTCTCTACTTGCCGTATCCTGTATTGTCTTCCTTACTCCTACTCTCTTTAGATACGTACGTAGCTTGAAATCTGCACCCATCCGTATGATTTGCTATTCAAATGAACCAGATCGCAGACACAGGCCATTCACTGACATTTCCTGTGTTCGGTCTCGTGCAACATTAGTTTAACTTTATTTCCGGTTGAGTTTTAAATTTCTTTCCATTATTTTAGTTCATAGTGGAAAACAGAATTTTTACGTTAACATAGTCTTACGTGACTCAGTCATGATAAACCTGGAACAAGTCCAGGTATTTTAAGGATTCTTTGTACGAATACGTGACACCATTGTGTACTCTACTTTGCTTCCATCAGTAACAACGTGACGGCAATAATGGTTCTGGTAGGTCCTTGGAGAAAACTGAAGTTTACATTGATAAGCTGTCTTCAGTTCTGTGCTTCTGTTATGGCTGGCATAAGGCACATTCCAGAATAATCTTCACGTTTTAGTTATTTTATGGAATATGTTGGATGATGGATCTGTCAGAGAGTAAGAACCTATATGACACGATATAAGGTACAGGTTTTGGATAAGCGAAATGTGATATGAGGCAGGAATTTTATAGAAAGCGGGATTGTTTTGATGTACACGTATCTCTTAATAAGGTCTCAGCGATAACTCGGCGATGTCCCCACCGGACGCTCCACCTAATCCCAATATCAGCCTGAGAAGACCGTACAAATCGCGAAATATTTCAATCCAATTATCTGGAAGTGTCCTGGAATTTTATTCTCTTTGTATAAAAAAATTAAAAACAAGCAAGTTTTGGAATTTTTTTCCGTTATTACACTTACTGTCTTTTGGTATGTGTATCCGTATAATTTACTAAAGAAGTAACAAATTTCGAGGAAATATTCTGCTCATGTTCAGGGTAATCCGAAAAGATAAATTTTTGCTTGGAAACCTTGGTACATGCCTGCCAAACTTCAAGGCGTTTAGTCCAGGACGCCTTCACAAAGGCTGTAAGAACGTCATATATTTTTGTGTTTATGTACGGAAAATGTTAGGTATTAGAATTAGGAATTATTTATGTAGAGATATGGAAGGGGGGCACCTCCCTTATTCTTTTAATTATTAATTCATAAACGCGCTTGTTTCCTTAGACAGCCTTAAATAAGTAAAGACAATCATGATTAATACGTCCTTTCTAAACCCAACTTCTTCAGTTTTTGTACTATATAGTCGGACCGACCGTGTGAGAAATGAAGAAGTATTGCAAAGGGTCAAGAAGGAGAAGAATATCCTACAAAAAATAAAAAGAAGGAAGGTTAACTGGTTTGGTCACATCTTGCGTAGGAAGTGCCTCCTGAAACACATTATCGAAGGAAGGACAGAGGGAAAGTTAGAAGTGACGGGAATAAGAGGAAGAAGAAATAAGCAGCTACTGGATGACCTTAATGCCTAGAGAGGATGCTGAAAATTGAAAGACCAAGCACTAGATCGCACTGTGTGGAGAACTTGCTTCGGAAATGACTATGGACGCTTTGTAAGACAGACTACAGAATGAATGAATAACACCGCAACATCATTATGCCAGGTGATATCTCTTGGCAAGCTGCTTCTTAGGCAATCGAGAAGGAGACAGAAGAGTAAAATTGAAGTTGACCTTAGACAAACAGGCAGTGAGGGCATGAGTTGCACAAGGCTGGTTGCGGTCGCTGTGCATTGAATCCTTGCCTTGATATTCCCGGTTGGGGAACTACTGGGTTTGCTGCTGAACAGAAAAATATGTACGAGATTTGAGGTTACCACAGCTGTGCTGATGAATTTTCAAATTTCTGGGTTATTACTCCATGTAGATTGCATGCAGGTACAGACATTTTGGAGGACCATGCCCCCACGATTTTCTGGGAAATCAAAGAATATTTCTTGGTTTGTTGTTAAACATGTAAATCGTTCTTGGTTACGGCCGTCCTATTGTGTTATCAGGACTAAATGTTCAACAGATAGAAAAAGTCAAACACAGCTTTGTGTTTAGTGTAAAAACTGGTCTTCACATAAGCATGCAGCATGTTCCGGCCCTGCGGCCAGCATCAAGGATGTCTTCACAAGAATACGCAAAGTAAAGTAAAGTGAAAACCTGCCTGATGATGGCCGCACGGCCGAAATATGCAGGATGATTACGTGAAGAGCAGTTTGGATACCATAAATATGTAGGATGATTACGTGAAGAGCAGTTTGTATACCATAAATATGTAGGATGATTATGTGAAGAGCAGTTTGTATACCACAAATATTCAGTTGTGTTTATTTGTCTCTTAAATATTTAGGTAGAGTGTTATTGACTTAGTCCGCTAGTTAATAGTCGTTAGCATGTTACTGAAAGTAAATTAGTTAATGAATCAGTTATCCAATTAATTACTCAGCTAGTCTAAAAGTTAATTAAGCAGCTTCTTGTTAGTGCATTACTCTATCAGCTTATGCGACATATAAGTACATTTAGTGCGAAAAATATGTACTTAATATTAAATCTGGTGGTACCTATGCTAACCACTAACCTCTAAGGGCTAAGTGGTCCGTGTAACAAATAAATACAGAACAAAATGTGTCATTTCTAAAACAACTCCACTGCCCATAATTTTTTTGTAATGAGATTTCGACATTAACATGGAGTTTATCGCCATATTTTTATGTGACACACGATAATTTTGGCCCAAGGTGAACCTGTCGTAACCATGGTGTGTTGAGCACGGTACGCCTGCATGTTCCTGATCTTATGGCCGTGCGGTTGTTTGTGCTATTCATTAGTTCATCTGTTATTATCTGCATCAGCTGCAAAGGGTAGAGTGCCAGTATAATCATGCACTGTGAAGGCGTTTCAGGAAAAAGTGCTGAGGAAAGCTGCAGATTAAAAGTAGCAGCACAAAGAGGGTTTAATGTAACGACAATACTCATAAATTCTATTCTTCTTCGTCCTTACAAATAAGCCCTCTAGCCTGTTAAATCTCAGAATTAATTTCCTAAAGTAATTATTTTGTATGTGTTTGATGCGTTTTATTGAACGAGGGCCAGACACCTACATTTTTAGGCAGTTTGTAGCTTTTCTTGAAGGACGGATCGACACACTTGAAAGTCCTCTTTCTAGCAGGAAACCGTAGCACAGAACTGCCCTGGCAAATTCCATATCCAAGTGTAGAATTCTAACTCACGAACCCAGAGGCCGAAGACAACACGCACCTTCCACACCATGGCAACTGATCAGCAAAATTTATATTATTCATATTATATTTATTATTCGAGAGATTAAATCTACAAGGGTGAGATTTCTGGCTTTCTCCGCAATGTGTTGCTTGCTTACCGGCTGCTGGCCTTTCGAGACGACATACCACTCCCACGTGAAAGGGTCAAGCAGTCGGAGAAGAACGCCAGGAACAAGTGGCCGCCCACACCTTCCGCGATATATGCAAGGATCCACACGTTGCCGGCTTTCTTCTTTGATTGCTTGACCCTTGAGAATGGGACAAATTGGTTGTATCGAATCGTCGAAACCCGACCACCAACATAAAACGGGCAACATTCCAGAAGATTAAAGGAATATATCTAAGAGAATCTGATGAACGGGTCATGTAGCATCATGATGCTAACAAAAAATTTGTAAGAAATTTTCGTTAATGAAAGTCGAATGAAGAAATAATGCTGAAGACACAGGCTTAGATGGAAGGATAATATTACAAATGATCATAAAGAAGTCTATTGTGAAGATATGAGATGAATTGAACTGCCGTATTATAGACCCTAATTCTGTTTACGCGCTGAGCTATAGACAGTGGCATTAAATGAAACGGTAGAGTCCAATGACTGCATTTTGTTGTTATGGTTATAAACATATGGATTACGTAACAGTAGGGGCCTCACGATATGCTGCGTGAAAACCAGCTGCAATCAAGGAAGTCCTTGTACCTCGGCCGCTGTTGCTTCGCACACTATTTACTTTCACTTCACTTCTACAGCCAAGACAGAACTTCATAGCTGTGTTTTCGATTTTCAGAGCAGAGTCTTAATAGAAAACACATAAGTAAAAATTTTAATTTTATAAATGTTAAAATCTCCATCAAGTATATATTAATGAACATGTGAAATTAATAAATTATGTAGAGATTTTCTTGAAAATTTGGTATTCGCTGAACTACTCATAGGAATCCCCGATACACTGCAGAATCTCAGAGTATGGTTTTTAACATCTTGGTTTCATAGAAGCAATGTGTCATTCCTTACTGGATGTTAGATCCTCACAACAGTGCTGCAATCTTATGGGATGTTCCATTGCATCGGATGTTTCGAAGATCACTGTGTCTTCAAGGCTGCTTGAACCTGAAATTAAACGCACTACAATTTTTCGAAACGTCGAGAAATACTCGCCCAGTGACACAGCGTCACACCCCTGATGCCTAGAGTTTTCATGTACTTTGTTGACCAGCTAAATTGAATAATAACTTTTCCTGCAGAAGGAAACCCTGTACCATGCAGTCAGTGAAGCTTGCCGGACGTGTGTTTATCAGACGTTTGTGGCACCTGAGAAAGCGGTTTGACCTAATTATTCATACGTGAGTTTTTACTTGTTCCCTGAAACTTTATAAAATTGACTGAGATCGGCTATAAACCAGCGCATTTAATTGTAACTTTTCAAGACTAACTATAAATTTGTGTGTTGTTCAGTCATTGCTGGATATAAGTCTTTGTGCGCTGCTTATAGGTTCAGTGCCATACAAAACGGAATCGGCCACTCGTCTCTGATCATAGCCATATGAATCCAGTGCCCATTTTTATTCCCTATCTATTTCAGATCCTTTTGATATTACCTTCTCATCTACAATTAGACCATTTAGACTGTCTCTTCTATGTAGCTACGAGGCCGAAATTTTACGTATTTTGGCTGTTAGTCGCCGGTTTCTCACAGCGAAGAGTCAGATTCGATCTCAGAACGGCCCATGTGACATATGATACGCGCTCTTCTGCGATATTACGCAGCCTTGAGTGGTAGTAGTATATTGACGTTTTGGGACAACCTGTCGGTACTATCTTTAAGGGTGAAGAAGTCAAGGAAGAAAGCCAGGCTGTCTTCTTTCTTCGGGCTGTCTTCTTAGGCTTTCTTCTTGGACCTCTTGAACCTTGAAGATGGGACCGACAAGTGGTACCGAAACGTCAGTACACAACTACAACTCAACGCTGTGTGATATCCCAGAAGAGGGCAGATCTCATCTGCATTGCGGCGGAAGCCTGAAATCACGCATGTGAGTTTTGTTGTGAAAAAATTACACTTGAACAGGGTTCTTTCAGAATCCTTTGGCTTTCCTTTGTCATTCTCATTCCAGAAATACTCCATACTTGTATTTAATTTATCTACTGCCGATGCTACATAGCCCCAATAACTGAACGTTTTTAAATAAAACACCAATTTCTTTCATGTAACACATATACCGTACGTGCTGCAGGTCCGATTTCATCGCCGTAACATCATTTGATGAAGAGCAGCAAATATTCAGCGTCTCATTATGAAGTTTCCTCCAGCCTCCTTTATTTCCTTCTTCTTGGTATGCAAATATTTTCCCCAAGAAATATGTAGAGGCATGGAAAATTATTTGGCATTATAAATGTTCTGAAAACCCACACACACACACACACACACACACACACACACACGCGTGTTGAGATGTAATTATATTGAAATTATGCCAGTAGCGTACAAAGGCTTCAATCCAACAGTGAGAAAAAATAAAAAACAACAGCCAGAAATATGCAATACTCATTCTTCTCTTAGTTTTATTGGAATGTGTTGAAGAAAAAGTCATCCAAGTCAGTTTTATAATCTTGTTGAACACGAGTAAAAAGTCTTCCATGAATAACTGTGTTAATCTAAGTTCTCAGATGCTATAAATGTCTGGATTCATCACACACGCTGGGCAAGATTCCTTAAACAATTGCGATGGAATTTGTTTCGGTAAGCCAAACTAATAATTTTTCCACTGGTCAAAAACGTACACATTGCTTTCGTCAAATAAGGAAAATAAAAGGCGTATTTTCATATCTTTTATCATACCGTTGTGTTATATGAATTACTAAGGCAGTGGATATGAAACCAAACAATCATTATTCCATTCAATACCGACTTGTTTAAATCATAAAGGTCATAATTAGAGACAGCCGTACACTCAATAACGTTATCTATTGGAGGTTTACGCCAGGAAATATAATTATTTAGATTTATTATACGCATTTTGTATTTTTTGTAATTAAAACCAACAAAATACACAACTATAGTGTATAGTTTAATAATATACTTTATTCCTCCAACATGTTTCGGCTGATCGCCATCCTCAGGGAGGCGTACATCAATTATTATATAAAACCATTAAAACATTAAAATGTTATGTTGGTGCCAGTGTTCTAAAAATCTCCTTACACATCTTAAAATACTTCTGTTCTCTTCCGTAGATAGTATGGTGATATTTTGTAGGTGCTATAGGCTGGCTGGTGAACTATGTGGTTATTTACAGATGAATCGAGGTCTGTTGTCAGTGTCTGTATATCTTGGCGTCAGGCAGCAGACAGAAAGTTTATTATACATACATATACACAGACATGAGTTCTAATTATTAAACTACTCTCAAACACCTTTGAAAATCGATAACTGTTCTTTTGTTGCTCAAAAATTTCTTACATAATCTGCTTTCAGGTGCTTGCCCATAGTCGCAAAAATTTCCTGTTACCCTTGTCGTGTTCGTCCGTCTTTGTTTGTCTGTCCTTCTGTCCGCAGATATCACCGCGGCCTCCACTGGAAGGATTTTCGTGAAATTTGCTATTGCGGGCTGTCATGAAAATCTGTCGAGAAAACCCAAATTTCGTTAAAGTTGGGAGAAAATATCAGGTACATTACATGAAGACCTAAATAAGTTTTATTCTTCCAGTCAAAATTAAATCTCAATAAAAGCCCTGTCTTCGAGTGATATGGTATCGGGCTGTTAGGGTAGTCGGGTACTTACAAATGTTATGCGAACGAGATGCGATGTTACGGTATAAGTACATTGCCTAAATTTCTATGACATGGTTTTGCAGAAGCAACTCCATTGCTGATACTTTAGTCCAGTTTACATTGAAAGTTACTGACTCACAATCTCCTATTACTTGTGAGTCCAAATAACATATGTCTTCCAATTATACAAATAGGCAATTTAATTTTTAAAACAGATATAAGAATTGTAATATTCTGTAATTTTCTCTACTATTCATTTACACATCTCTCCTTCTGATGATAAACAAGAAGAAGAAAACTAATTCTCTGGAGGGCTATAGTGTCTTCTTAAGCTACTAGTTGCTCAGCTGCTCACGAAATTAATCCTTCTTTGAGCCGGAGATTTCTTACAGTCAGTTCTAAGGGAATTTGAAAATACGGTGTCATAGTTTACTTCAAAATCAGTAATCATCCTTCGAACGCAGTACATATGTGTTACAGAGGACTAAACGCTACACGTTTCGGCTTTCAACTAAGCCATCATCACACTGTACAATATATACGGTGATATGTTAAAGCAGAAACACGTGGCTGTTGATTTTCCATAACAAACACATTTTTTGTTCGATGGATACTTCTTGGTTTTTATAGTCTGTTTTTTATTTATTTATGTAATTAACACAATGGGATTAGCTACGCTAACTTCATACCTGGTATTTCTTTGTTTCTGGGTTTTGTGCATTATCTAGCACTCGGAACAGACCACAAAGTGTGGGAAGTGCCTACTCATTTCAGTACGATAGAAACCCTCAGTCTCTGAATAATATCGGCTGGACTTGTAAGGTGGTTAGTGGTTTTCTCAGTTTCTCCACCCAGATATTGGCCGGCTATATCAAATCCGTGTATGACGTCTTAACTCCACATACACTCAATTATATTCTTCAGTAATTTTCCTACCTTTCGATGACACTTTATCTTAACCACTGAAAATGTCACTAAATAAAACAAAAATTAGAAGAATATAAAGGCTAAATTGTCCCTGTGTTTAACTAGGCGTCATGTTATGGAGACACATGGAAGGATGCAGGCATAATTCCACGCATTCGTAAGCTAGGCATTACATTGATGTGAGTGTTAAATATCGCTCTCTTCGCTTTACCCAGAGAAAATGCCCCCAGAATCCATTGGATAGGGTGAGTACAGTTATGGGCATTGTGGTACATATCGAAAGGCCTTGTCTGTACTGGGAATCGAATCATAGAAATCGAGCCAATAGCCAGGCATTATACTGACTGAGCTATCCAGAAGAAGCTAATAAGAAATAAGTCTTAAAAAATATTGCAGTATTTTGGAGCAATACACCCTATTTCTTAAAGTGGACAAAATTATTGGAGAAGAAAGTACGGTGTTAAAATCTCTTCCGAGTTGTGAGTCACTTCCAAAAGTTGACAATTCCGGTAACATCACACAAAGTCGGTTTTTTTGTTCTTACACTGTAGATTTTTTTTTTCTACTTTCTGTTGTTTGTTTTCACTGTCGATTTGCTCCGTTTACACATTACGTCATTTGTCCATATCTGAGCAAATAACGAAGAGCAACGTTCACACACACACACACACACACACACACACATATCGAAGTCAGAGATGTTTCGTACATCCATTTGGCGGCAAAGATTTGAAGTGAAGTTACACGGACAGAAGACAAACTGTAGTCGTACACATGTTGCCACACGCAATAAGCATTGCGTGACACAACTTATACCGCCCACTGGAGTCCAAAACACGAACCCGTGCATAAATAAGAACTCCTTTAGGCCTATCCCACTTTTTATGTCCGCTGTAACATTTTCTCCTTTGGACAAAATTCCCTCCCACTTTCTGGTATTAGTTGGAAATCTGTAACAAGAGTTGCGAGCAAATTCACATGGCTTCCATCTGCTTGAGAGAGAACTCTTTAAAAGTGCTGTTCTTTTGGTTGTGTAGCTCAGCCAGGTATAAATTAAAGCCTTTGTTTAAGATTTGATGAAAGAGATTTAAAAGAGTGTGATGATTCGTGGTGAATAAAATCAACAAAGAAACCACAAAAGAACAACAATCTGTGCGGCAAGTTTCCATAAACGCTATTCAGAAACAGCCTTTTTTGCAAATTTTCTTATCCTTCATTCAGATATTGCACAAAGAAACAAAGAAAGAAGAAACGGATGAAGGTAGAAGTACACAAAAGGGAAAGTATGTGACTATTGTACTTGTGTACAAAAAGAGTGTCCAGCGAAGACTTCGAACACATAACCATATGGAAAGAAAATATTTAATTGTTTGATTAGAGCATGATGTTTTCGTTTCGTAGTCCTTCCCTCTTCTACGTACTTGTTCAGAGTAGGTGTAGAGATTTCTTTTTATTTTCACTTGATCACGTTCAACCACACACCACAGTAGGTAGGACCCCTCTGGACGAGGGATCGGCCCGTCGCAGAGACCTCTACCTGACAACACAAACACGGTACAAGACACAAACATCCATGCCCCCGGTGGGATTCGAACCCACGATCCCAGGAAGCGCTCGGCCGCAGACCTACGCCTTAGACCGCGCGGCCAATTAGGGCAGGATGTCTGAAGCAGAAACACTTCTGATTTATATACGAAAGGCGCTCAATTCTCGGTTGGGCCTCCGATTATGATAAGGGGTTTAATTATTTCCTTAATTCCTGGCGTAGGCCAGCATAATAATTCAAATGACACTTCCTTCCACGCTCCCTGCTCTCTGTTATTCACCAGCTTCAGTTACTGACATTGCCGTTAACCTAAACAATAAATAAGAAATGTATAAGTCATTGGATTGAGGCCTGATACTTTGCATTCCTTGAAGTTTTGTGTGCTTCATTAAAGCTGCTCGCGTAGTGCAAATACAGATCTAGCTTATCAAGATTATTGCACCACAGACTCCACACCGCACAGTCAAAGTTTTAAAAATCTGCTTCGATTTTAATGAAAATATATTCGAACACTTTTATAAGCATATAACATATTTTAGACACTGATCAGTTCCTGTGCATGTGCATAACATAAATGAACGCTGCATAGACTTTACATTCGGCGTAGAAAAAATATGATCCATCCTGGAATTTGAAGACCTATCGGTACACAAGCGGCAACGAAGCATTTTATGTTGATAATGGTATTAATTGAACGATATGGCATAAAATCTTATTTGACAATTTATGTTTATGATAGCATGTGGTCTTTCCACCAGAGTCAGTAAGGTCTAAACCGTTTGGAGATTAAACTAAGAAGAGAGAGCAATCCTATCGAAACGTCGATGAACTTATGTAAGGAAAAAACGGTGTTATCCGAGAAGGTAAAAGTGTTCGTAGTCACCTTCTCTAAAACCTCAAATCTCAAAAAATTTGGAAGCTTGAAAAGGTAATAACGAAATTTAATCTTCATTTTTAGCAGCACGAAAGGATGAAATTGTTTTTAAAAATCGACAAATTTTCACCAGTGTCTGTTGGGAACTGAATTGTTTTATTGGAAAGCAAAGTCCAAGAATGCTGATGAGTATAGTGGTAATGGTGAAAAAAAATACTTTGCAATGCCACTAAATATTGTACATCCGTGTTACTATTAAACCCATATTCATTACGTGTTACATATTCCACATTTCGCATGAATGATTTCAACATACATGGAGATAGTAACAGCAAGAAATAGAGAAGGAGAGAGATAAGGCGAAAGAGACAGTGCAATCTTGGTAGAACGCCAAAATGCAGTCTTGAACACTAGATGTTAGAAAGAGACAGCCTATTTTCTTTTTCCTAAGCCTTGCCTCGTGTGTGCTGTGGCTTGCTTGTTGACATTGCCTCCGTCGGCCATCTTGAATCGTAGGAAAGAGAAGGAGAGAGATAAAAAATATGCGATGCAATTTTTCTGACTGCACTAGTGTTCAAAGTGCTGCTGCATGTCTGCTGGACTGTTGCTTGCCTGCATATTCTAACCAGCACAGACTTCTGGTAGGTAACAACGATGCTTCCACAGCCTTGGGTTTCAGTTTTTTACGGTACTCGCTGCTGCCAAGCAGCGCCAACTATCTAGCACTAGTTTAGTAGTTGCTGGTGTACGAATGCACTATTATGCAAGCATTATTCTTCGTTGAGTTCTGTCATTCAGTGCTCGAAATGTGGAAGTTACTGTGAAAATATTGACAAATGTACAGTAAATAGAAATGTACATTTGGAAAATTTACCAAATTGTATTTTTGTATATTTTGTCAGACAAGCTATTATTCTCGTGGGTAATTTCTCGTAAATAATTTGCGACGGGATATAAATTTGCGAAAAGTTACAAGGTTTCAGGTGTTATGAAGGATATTTGTTGCCGTGAAGTTGGTAACATTGTGCTGATATTTTTATATAAATAGTTACAAGTGAAAGAGTCCAGTGTGTATATTAGTGATACAAGGAAGTGTGTATGCGTAACGGTTATAGTGGTGGTATTTCTTATTTGTGTCGTGCATCGCATACCTAATTTTTTGTTGTCGTTGTAAATTGCTACAAATGTGTTCATTAGGGACGAAACATTTTGTCTATTTCCGATAGAGCGTTTGGATTTAAGTGCAAGGTGTCTTGTCTGCCGCAAGTGTGGCTTCAGTTATTTTTGTATTCCTTCGTGCTGTGTTTCTAAAGTTGGAGATGGTGCCACAGGAAATTACGTAAGTTTATACCACTGCATGTATTCAAAGTTTAAAGAACTGCAAATATTAATTGTGCAAATATGTGCCATTTTTCTTTGCCGTAGTTAAAATTGCCTTTTTTGGCAATATCATACATGGGTTACTAAAGCAATCACTTTGAAATTCTTTTCAAAAATGTGTGACTATAATGCAGTAAAACATTTTATTTTAGGTGTAAAATTTAATTTTTGCAAAATGATAAACCATTGGTCCACAGTCTTTAAACAATGTATTTCCTCCTCTTATATAAAAATTATTTTAAAACATTGAATGCAGAAACTGATTGAGTGAATATACTAGTAAATAATCACCAGTAGGCCATATAGACAATTGTCAGTAACCTTATGATTTCCAAGTTCTTCTGTGCTTGCCGTTTCGCTCGCAGGAATTTATTACAACACCGTTACATAGTCTGTAATTACAGTTCGTTATTGCTTTTCCTCTGAAACCAAACCTGACCATTTAGATTAATTATCAGACCACTATATTAATAAATACTTAATGGATATGTGCCTTATAAATGCATTTCGGAGTGTATGGTGAATAAGGAAAGAACGTAATAGAAGCGTTACAATGTAGTCCTATGTAAGGAGCAGGATTACTTTTGACGCTATAAAATTCTTTTAACAATGTGAAGGGCTTAGAACGTGTCTTCAGTATTCTTTACTTCGTTTTTGTTACCATTTTACTAATATCAGAAGATTATGTACAAATTAATAAAGTTTTATGTGATTACACCTCAGTAAAACCGCTAGGCCTAAAATTTTTTCCATTAATTTGAGAAAATGACAGTTTATATATGCCTTATAAATATATTTCGCTTTGCACAATTTCTAAAGCCGATCAACTGAAAGTAAAATGCGTTAATAAACAAAAAAATTTGGTCAGATTTGTCGATGCAAATAATAAATTAACAATTTTAAATGTTTCCTGTAAGAGTTGACGGGAAAGTCACAGGCGTCTCTTCGTACTATAAATTCCTGTACCACTTAAGCTGCATGGACTTCAGATTTATGCTGTTTTAGAGGAATGATTGTAATAACAGTCTTTACATAGAAATGTTAAAGAATTATGTTACACAATTTTCACTGTAAACATTAAGTTGTATTTCAATGTGTGTAACAGATTACACCTTCTCATTTCCATAAATTTGTCGATACATGAACAGATCGTATTCTTTTAGAAACTTTGGTTGTGTAATTTGTAAAATGCTCTGTAGCTGCTGTTTGCCTTGGAGGTTTTATTGTAGTCCGCTAAGTATGGTGTAAGGTCATAGTAATCCACATTCATACGTAGTTGCAGTATATGGAATTTGCATACGTATGTGAATATCTTGCACCCAGAAACTTATAATTGTTTGTTATTTTGCTAATTTATTATCCCACTTACTTATATTTTGGGCTGTTAGCTATACTTATTAAACTACTCATAAGTTACTTTCCGACATTAAAAATGCCTAATCCAAGAAATAAGGTTTTCAGTTTTAGTACCACTACTTTTCATTTTGTGTCACTAATTTAAATTTTATCACGATCGTGGAAGTCGCCACATTGACAAAAATATGAAGAAACAAGATTATTGTTTTAAAAGTACAATAAACAAGCGAATCTGTTTAGCCTGCAAGTACAACTAAAAAATAAAAATATATTTTTATTCTAAATCCAGTCGTATGAAAGTACTTAGATAATGACGTGTTTAGACCCATGTTAGACCTGTTGGATTCGAACTCCCCAATGTATATCCATTATATGTTCTGTGGTTTTCTAAATTCCTCCGGCACTGCGAAGAAAGTCGTGGTGAGTTGGAAGGATTTAAAATTTTATTTGGCCTTCTGGTAATAAGCTTCTATTTTGGGTCTTTCGTAATCATTTCTCGAAGCATCAGCAATGAATTTGGAACGAACATACATTTCAGCTATAATCGGCATCCTGTTTAATTAAGCTGATTACAATTAGCTGTTGCAGTAGGATTTTACAGATTTCTAAGCAGTTTGTTGTGTGGTGGTCACAAAACCGGTAATGAGGAGGCCATAATTTGTTGTTAAAAATTTACCAGTTATTTAGAATGCACGAAATTATTAGATACTACTCACTGCCATGGTTACATAAAGACATTTTAAGTTGGCGGAATTTACATATTGATTTAGCATCTGTAACATAAGATTCTACATTTATTTCAGCAAACACATTTTTACTGTCATGGAAAAGATGTAAAGTAAGAAGAAACTACTCACAGATAACCATCAATAATCAAAGTTAAACGTAAATTGTCAGGGCCATTTTAACCTCTTTTAAGTCTACATTATTAGGCTTTATGTAAAGGTTGAATAATGTAGTATTACCACTTATCTACGTCCCGTTTACCTGAACAGATTCAAAGTAGGTCGCTGCTTGTTCTGTAAATAGGATCGGTAATGCTGGATTAACAGATGTTCTAGCATTAATCCGTTTCATTATCATGCGAACAGATTGTGAGTAGGACACAATTGATTCATATGCATGTGATCAATAATGCAGGACGTAGAGAATAGTTGGCAGTGATCTGTGTCGTATCATCTGATGCTCTTTCGGACAGATTAATTGCAGTAGGATGATCAGTATATGGTTTACATATGTTTTAGCATTAAACTGTATCACAACCATTTAAACAGGGTTTACTTAGAACAAAAATAATTCTGGAAATAGGCCCAGTAGTGTTGGATTATTGAGTACTGTTCAATTTTCTTTCCTTTGGCCTAACTTTCAATCAACTCCTGGTTGTCGCTATGGTAAATCCATCGCCAGAAATATTTACAAATCCTGTATCTTATTAAGCGATTTATTTTTGACATCGTCTAAATATCTACATAGAACTGTAAACAGGGCTTTTTAGTGAATTTTAGTAATTTCGTGTAAGCTAACTAATATAGTATTGAGAGATGAAGGATACTGCCTTTCCTGCTGGCGACGCCTCAGTTTAGTAGGTGTTTAGCAACATTTCGGAGGGTGTACTACCTCATTCATCTACCTTGAAAATTCAAGAAATATTTATCTCCGAAATTTCTGTCAATTTATTCCAGCCTTCACAGCAGCACATTAAAAAACGGTACTAGTCATTCTCTTCGAGAAGCTCAAATCTGACTCATGTTCAATAGAATTTTAATACTGTTCTGTGCACTGTCATTTAAAAAGCTTTAGAATTTACCACAATTAGTTCTAAAAACTAAATCACTATACAGGATTTACAGATGTTTGAGCACTGGTATCTTCCAAGATCATGTAAGCAGATTTTATAGGCCATAACTAGATCTCGCAGTAGGCTTAAAAGTACCTGATTTACTGACTTTTAACGTTGATCTCTGTTACGATCACGTAAGCACTCTTACACTTTAAGTAGATCATACTTAAGGAAGCAGGATCAGTTAGTTAGAATGTACTGGTGCTTGTAAATTCCTGTGTTCGTTTGATCTTTTGAATATATTCTAAGTGGGACAAAATTAATTTTGTAAATAGTGTCATCAATGTACGGTTTACTCATGCTTTAACACTTATCTGTCTCATCACCATAATGTGTTTGGTTTAGTTCACAATTGCTTAAGAATATAGGATCAATAATGCTGCGTTTGCTTACAGGCCCTTTAGATTTGATTCTTCAGGATCAGTACAATATTTATACGCAGCCCATACTTACATGTAAAGATTGGATCAGTGATTTAGGAAACTAGTTATGTTAGGATTCATGTGTTCATAATTATGTAAACTGATTTTCAGTGGATATGGAAGCAGGGTTATTATTGCAGGTTTTTGCAGATTATCTTAAAGCAAGTCTGTTTATGGGTACGTAAACTGATTCTGAGGAAGCTGTAATTGCGTTTGGAAATTTGGTCATTAAGTTAGGATTTACAGATTGTAAAATATTGATTTGTGTCATGATTAGTTAAACAGATATTAAGTAGGCCTGATTAGTCATGGAAATATCATAAGTAATGCAGGGATTAGAGATTTCTGATTATATAAACGGATACTAAGCAGGCCACACTTAATTCTTGAAATAGGATCTCTAATATACGATTTACAAATCTTTCAATGCTGATTTCTCTTTTTCTTACCTTGCTTTAATTAATTACGGAACTGTAATCAACAAATTTGCATTTATCCGCGGTCTTTGTGGCGATCTTAGAAAGTGATATTAGGTAGGGCATTATTTTTTCGTATATACAGTCATTAATGTAGGATTCACTTGTGTCCGTCTATGATGTTTGTCACAATGTAATCAGATTTCGAATTTACGTTAAATGGTTTTTGTAAACAGAATCGATAACAAAGGCCAGCCTAATCAATGAATATCAGGGTCTCTACGCCCGAGGTTAAAACGGCCGAGGTGTGACGTTGACCATCTCTGATCTAGTGTCGAATTTAAGAATGAGTGGAACTTTGCCTCTATTCCCCCATATGTTTTCATGGTGGGCACTTGGACAGCTTTGACTTTACTTTTCTAATCCTGTGGCAGTTGTGTCCCTTAAGATACTCAGGTTCATCTGTCACATTGTCCTTAGCATAACCTTGACATACGAGCTGTTTACACTCAAATGACATATTGCCCTTGTTACAGTACTAGCCTATCTTCTTAGGGTTCACAAATGTTTTCCGTTACTTTACTCCGTCTGCCATGCACTCTGCTTGTTGATCAGGTGTTCACAGGAAGAGATAACTTCTGTCGTTTTCTCTATCAGCCATCTTCAAGAAGGAGAGAAAGTGCGAGGTGTTACTAATATAATTTGGTTAATTTCAGATCTGTGAACCAATTTGCATTTAAATAACTCGCTTCGGGATGCTAGACTTGGGCAGTTCAAAGGCTGGTTTTGGTTAAAAATAATTATATGTATTTTTTGTAATTTATTACACATTTGGTGGGTTCAACAGACATGTTCCTGAGACATTTTCATCGATCTTCAGTACTCACAACTTATTTTTCTCTTACTTCCTCTTTTTTCTGGCATGTTATGGTTTTGAAGCTTTATCCGTTAGAATATTCCGTATAGTTTATCTCTTTCACCTGTCCTAGTCATATTCGCAGCCCATCATAATAAACCGTTGATTTCTCAATCCTAACAAAAGTATATTTTCGTATGAAATTGCTTGTTAGGAGCTGCTAACATAAAATACGTTGATATTTAGATAAACTCTTGTGGTCGTCAGCGTAATATTTGGTCACACTTTACTTACTTCACTAACATACTATATCAGTGAATATGCATCCTTCATTTACACTCATACGAATAAACTAAATGTCACAACGTAGGCACACATATCAGCGACGCTTCAGTGTAGGACTGAAAAAAAATTTCTGGCAAAGATGGACACCCCAATACCGACTCAACATACCTTCTGCTGTCTTTTATTGCTGCAATGTTCACTCGTTTCCGTAACTAGAGGGCTTATTGATCCGGATTGCTGACGTAGAGAATGACAAACAGTTGCTGGGGCCCAGTATGCCCCGGAGTCTGTATATTTGCTGTTTCGGTGAATATTGATATTGTGTTCTTCTGGGTTATGCCCCCGTGTGGTCTTGTAAGTTGGTTCCAGAGTTTTTGGAGAAAATAATTGCCTCCGTCTTTATGGGAGATTAAGCTAGAAGCAGTGTTATTCTCCGAAACATTGTTAAGAATCTACCAAATTAGACGGTGTCATATACAAGAAGAAAAGAATAGGAACTTTCCTCAGGACAATGCTTGAAATACTTGTGATTTGTTTTCCTTACACAGACTACAGCATTATGAAGTGTGTCAGAGGGTGCCGTACATTATGCCGGTTTATTTCGCCAGGTAACAAGTCATAGTCTGAGAAGTGTATAATCACTGATTTGATTCCAAGAACTGCTGTAGTTATACATACGATCACATGCCTCGACGAGGAAGGAACTGCAACTTCGACAAGACAGGCACTGTACGGGTGAAGTAACACTGAGTTGCGTTCGGATAACTATTTTTTCTGTGGAAAAGTATCAACTATTACATATTTTGAGTGTGTGTCAGTAGCCTTAATTATCCAGCATCCCACGCGCATGCGCCGTATTATGTCACCTATGGCCTGCCCCGCTCTAACATATTTCTTCACATTTTCTCATTTTCGAAAAAAAAAAAGGTTATTGAACAGAAAATGTGTTTTGATTTTTTATACAAATTTTGTCTGCAATATACCTCATTCTAAGGAAAATTCAGCGAGATATTGTGATACGTTTCCGTAGGTCTTCATGTAAAGACCAGTTATTGTCAGATTTTAATGAAATTTTATCGACAGATTTTCAAAAAAAAAAAAAAAAAGAAATACCGAAATATCAAAATTCATGAAAGCATTTCCAGCATTTTGCCTTATTATTCAACTTCATTTTCTATTTCGAGTTCAAGACGTAATTATGGTCTACTGAAAGTAGTATTGTACAAAATGTCTAAACAAATTATGCAGTTGAATTTATCAGCAGTCATCACAGAGGAGCAGGTACAAACGTTTTTGCATTGACAATGGCATAGGAGAAGACATAATTTACTGTTTGATGTTGTTCAATTTTTTATTATAATAAAAAATAATTTCTTTGCATCTTTTCTGTTGAAACGCCTTGTATTATTATGGCTGAAAAACATCAGTAAACCTCAACGTCGCAAAAATATAATCCCCAATCAGACCGGAATAAAAGCCCTTTTCTTAAACAAACACCGCGTCATAAAGGCGTATGGAGAATGGCAGTATAGCTCCACGCATTTTTAACCTTTGCACTATATACAGGTTAACATCCCGGCCACTGTACCACGGCGAAAGAGCCCCATGTATCCAGTCGATAGGAATTCAGTTGTGTCCCATAACCGGTCTGGAATAAGTGGCGAGAAGAAAAATGCATTTACCGGGAATCGATTCTCTATTTCCCCGTCGTGCGTAGAAATGCAGAGTCGTTGTAATGTCTAATAATTCTGAACGTTAGTAGACGCGAAATCGGCAGACTCCTGAGTAACAAAGAAGGCTGCTAACCACAGCATCGCGACTTGGCCAAGAGGAAGGTGGGTCAGTATTTCACATCCCCTCCCCGCCACACACACAACGTGCTCTCCTATGCATGCGGCTGCAGCACCGCGTGTGTGCACCGAACTGCGACCGTGCAAGGCGCAAGCGCGGAGAGCAAGTTGTAAAGGACGGCACGTGGAGTTAGAGATTTTACTTGAGGCACTTGAATTTCACACAAGGACAATTAGATTTAAAGTGCCAAACATTGCATTACTCTGACATCCGTTTTGCTCATATGTACTTGTAAGCATAGACTCGTAACCTCGTCTAGAAGTTCACACGTGTTAAAAAAGTTCGAGTTAAAAAATTCCATTAGCCAGCACTAAGTTTGTAACAGCCCGTCCTTCCGTTTCACATGTAGTCTCCAAAATTACACTTACGAAAACATAACATCAGACAACAGAGTAAAAATAAATACTGCAAACATTAATGGATCATAAACAACGTAGGTAATATACGTATGGCGTAACACAATGTGGCGCGTTCCAGTAACCATTCTTGGAATTGAAACGCAACAATTCATTCTGTGTATTGCTGGTACGTCACTGTGAACAATACAGAAATACTGAGTGTTGCACAAAAATACTTCTATTACAAATTTTTTGTTGCTGGCAACAAAAAACGTGATTAGATCGTCATGTAAATTGCACGACATTTTTGTCCGAGTTTAACCAAATTGGGATTTTGTCGACAAATTTTTATAAAAGTTGTCAATACGAAATTTCACGGAAATCCGTCCAGTGGGAACCTCTCCGATAAATGCGCATAGACGGACATGGCAAAGTAATAGGCTCTTTTCGCGACTACGCGGAAGCGCCTAAAATCAGATTTACGGACAATAAATAAGAATATATGATACATATAAAGGAAAGAAGGAAGAATTATTACTGATAACAACTTCAGTTCCTCGTAGTTCTTCTCAGTAATTTCAAAACTTAAGGTTACAGTGTTTTCGGATGTGATGCCTTGTATTTTTATAGATAAATACCAACGTTTGGAAGTATCGACTTTCCGGAAGAACTCTGCTCTCTGCAACTTAAATACCTACTTATCAAAGTACTATGCGTCACAGAATAATTTGTCTCACGTGCTACGTCCGAAAGGATGGTATTAACCTCCGTGGTTGTTTGTTGTCAGATTACAGACACCCACACTCTACGACCAAGTAGTCATCACTGTGAAAACCTCAAAGCGCAAACCAGTAACTGCCAGCTAGTTCAAAAAGGCACGTTGCACCAAGCACCTCTTTGGTTAGTTGCACATATTTCACTCACGTTCCTATTGCTGCAATAAATGAATAATATTTGCTAAGCGTATTCATGAAAGTTGAATATTGTCAAAGCTTTTAACACACTGTTTATAAAAGGTTCTACTGCACTGCGCTTTGTAGACAGTGCAGTAGACCAGACTCACAGTTGGTTTTATGATAAACATATTCTGAGTGTTGTCAAGTCACACCACGAAAACAGGTGACTGCAATGGAATATTTTAGATCTTCGAGCTTTTGAGATGTTGCGTTATGTAAACTTATTACCGTCGTTTCGGCACGGCTTGTCAATACCATCTTCAAGGGTCGTGATGTCCGAGAAGAATCATTCTTTTTGGGCATCATGACCCTTGAAAATTAAACTAACATAATGTCCCGAAACGTCAGTAAACAGCTACCCATTGAAGTTGAGTAACACCGAAAGAGTTCGAAGACTTCGGCTGACTGCATTGTTAGAAAACGGAGACATTTGGGACCAGCCTGCTTAATAACGTCAGTAGATCGAAGCAATAACGCTTAACAGGTCGAGTCACTACCGTTTTCCATTGTAATGACTGGTTGATGATACCTTACCATAAGTTTTGTGCAATTCTAACCTAACATTGAAAGTCTTTTCCTATTTAAGATTACAACATTTAAATCTAGAGAAAAAATTATAGATTTTGGAACACTTACAATACAACATAGCCACCATCTTCAGGGTGGGAGATGGAAACCGTAGTTTCTCCGAAACGTTGCTGCATATTACGAAACTACACGGCACCCATTCTACGCGACCCTAAAATTGATACGGCTGTGTGAAACTCAAATATAACGTCCATGAAGAAGGTTTCTAATAAAGGTATAGTAATCTACAACGTCTTGAAAGCCTATAATGGAAAGCTCCCACAGTTCTTGACTTTGGCATTCTCATGTTTTCCATGCAATATACATATTCGAATTAGACCCATATACCGCCTTATTAAGCCTTAGAACTATATTAATATGGTACGCATTACAAATTCAGAGGCTTTTAGCTATGCTATATCCTGCAGCTTTTATTGCACCATTGTGTTTAGTATTATTTATTTTACTCTTCGTTGACGTAAAAAAGTAAAGTTTTCCTTGTTCACAACATGGAAGGCGACAAGAAGTATAACTTCTCTTACTCTTAACTTCAGCACCAAATTGAGTTCAATGGTGAACCTCACGCCCCGACCACTTTACCTCCGGGATAGAACTACGGTCTCCAATTGAATAAGAGGCAGGGTGGGCCCCAGAGCCCCTCTGGACATTCTGATGAACAGAAAACCTCTTGTTCTTATCAGGATTCGAACCCCGGATCGGATAGCCCGTTATCTCGTCACTATATGGACTACGCTGTTTTGATCCGGTGTTTTACTAGTCAGTTTGCTCTTACACACTAAGAATTAAACACGAACAAACGTATAATTGCAATGACGTTTCTTTCCACCCCTGACAAAAACATGGGTCGAATTTCCGTGCAGTGGACTCAGTGGGTAGACAACATGACTTTGTAAAATGATCTGTTTGCATCTGAAGTATGTTCAAGATAATAGGAGAACAGACGCCTAACATACCTATTGTTAGCCTGGGATCCAAAACTCGCTTCGACATCTTATCTACACCACGTGCAAACTATTAAGCTAATGTTATGCAAGGGACGCTGTCGTTTTGCTGAGTGAAAAGTATTACATGTAACGCGTTTGGAAAATCCTTATTCTGCAAAACGGATTGCCGTTTTTCACTCTTGTTTCTGTTTCTGGTATTAACTGATTCTTTCTCGCCTTCAATGACGAAATGGTACGTGCCATTCCTTACACACTGACAGTGAACTACGAAACTGTTTTTGTCTGTTTGTGTGTTTGTTTGTTCTTTTGTTCGTTCATTTGTGTTACACTGCAGCTTTGATGCTTTTATAGTTCTAATACTTACAGCAGGATGCACATATAGACAGTGTCCAGTAAGGCCCAATTTTTTGTGTTATTTCTTAAACCGTGAATCGATATTTCGGTAGGTTCATGCTTATAAATTTTTCCTTCAAATCCTAGTCTAATTCGCCTCTTGGGGTTCTGTACGTTATTTGCTGACTCCTTCAGAAGTGAGTCTTAGCTCCTGCACTTTCCGCATGACCACTGTAGACGATACCTACATACATTCTCTAAAATATACAACTTCTAATTAATCTTGAAAAAGCTTTTTGGATGTGATATGTAGTATGTGTAATGGCGGAGTGTAAGACAAGGTAGAAAATGTAAGCACAGCGTAAACGTGCTGATTATCTTCTGTCGAATTATCAAAAAATAAATAAATAAATAAAAAGATAGTAGATATTTTGAATGTGAAGTATGTTTCAGTTCTCTGTGCGGCTGAAGATGAAAATATTTCTCAGTCTGATAAATATTTAGCGAGTGACGTAATAGTCGTGCACAGAAACGCATGTAGGTCCCTACGTAAAGGTTTCGCTCTCTCATTCATTTGTCGTTAAATATACAATCTGATTCTTTTACGCTTTTAGACCAGGACTTGTATGAGTTTTCTGTATCTCAATATTTGTATGACATGGCTTTCCTAACCCATCCTCTTTCGTTCTATCACCCTCATATGGTTTTCTGAAATCACAAAATTTGGAACTTCGTATTGTGCAATATTCCCCCCTTCCTGAACCTTCCACTATTTTTGTTCCCAATACTTTCCTTGGCGCACTGTTCTTATACTGTCTCCCTGTTCTTCGCTCAGTATGGTTGGTCAAGATTCCTGCCCATTCAAGCACACGTTTAAAATCAAGCTTTTCTTATATTTTTGTGTTCAGTTTTTTATAAACTACATGCGGCCATAGTACTGTCTAAACCATAGGACAGCACACAATCCTTGAATTTCATGTCTGTATTAAATATACAACGAAAATGTATGAATTATTTTATACAGTTCGTGTGTAATATCCTGTAAATTTCGAACCGAAATACAGCGATACAAACTCAAGTGCCTTCTGCCCATTCACATACCAGTAACATCCCAGTCGTCAGGTTTTGTGGTTTTCTTGATTGCCGCCAGAGGGGAGTTATGATCAGAGAAGGAAAATGACTACTACCTTAGCTGCATATATGCAGTAGGAAAGGGAAGAAGGGTGGAACGGTTCTGGCGCGTTTGGAAGCAGCAAAAGTGACATAAGTCTGTAGGAACAGAAGTAAGTAGAAGATACATAAATAATGCGAAGGAGTAAGACGATTGTAAAGAATGTCCGCTCAACATTTTCATATATGAGGTAACAATATGACGCAGACGAATCCCGGAATAATAAGCAATATGGAAAGTTTTATGAAACGGTCTGTCTTATGAAAAATCCCGACAAACAATTGCAGTAAGGATACTGGAGTTTAATAGCAAATTTTGAGAATGTGTTTTCGATTAGTTTATATCTTTTTAAAATAGATTTACAAAGAGTAATAAGTGATATCTCCTTGGAGTGCCATAAACTTATGTAAAATGCACTTTTGTATCTGCAGTAAATATGCCCCAATACCAATGAATTACAACACTGGAAATTTCAAAGAAGTGTTTCGGAAGATGTATGATTTCCAGTGAATGATTCATTCCACTAGCAGGCACAGAATATTATTTTAGTAAATTATTTGTCGTGACTCCGAGATTTGAAATTTCGTGTCTGGATTATTTGGGTTACTATTCCGATCCAATTACTGCAAGGACGAGAAGGATCTGGGTGTACAGTATTGGCATTTAAGAAGAAAAATAGGGAACTTTGTGGTTACAGGTTGAAGGAAATGGCTCAGAAACTTGTCCAGCGACAGACATTAGTAGTGCTCGATCTTCAGTACCGGTTATTGTGTACCTTCTTTCGCGGCAGGCTGTGTACGTTACCTAGTTGAGTCACGTTACTCACTGTGTTCCCTTCTCCGAGTGTCAAATAACTAATATGAAACCCGCGCACTTCAGAAATGACCAGCTGTAAAGCATTACAGCAGTTTCTTTATACTTCTTGTTATACTGAAGCACAGTTTGCTAGGACACATCGGTTTTGTTTGTCCAGTAAGGTAAAGATAACCTCTTCGCTCTTCTGGGATGTTACGCAGCATTGATTGGTAGTTAGTTACCGACGTTTCGGGACAGCCTGTCGGTCACATCTTCAAGAGTAAAGCAGTCCTTCAATCAACGCTGCATAACATCCCAGAAGAGCAAAGACCTGATTTACACTGCGGCGGGAGCCTGAGATCACGCTCAGTAAATATAATTTTGCCTCTCTCTTTAATAAGCACAATGCCGTAAGGGTACGTAGGGAAATGGATGCATACCTTCCTTCAAGAACGGCTCGTCCACAAGGCCTGCAGCCTTGCAGCCCTTGTGGAGAAACCGCCGCAGCCCCCACTCCTTTTTAGGCGTTCTCATGAGGTAAAGATGCCTCATGTGGAGGACACGATTATCCGTCCGTCCGTCCGTCCGTCCGTCCCTCTTTCAATCTGTCCGTGACCTAGCATCAGTGATTAAACTCTTCATCCAAATTCATCAAATTCAGGGTAAGAGGTCTTTAAAAATATTCTTGGAGCAGACTTGAGTTTCATAAAAATCGTCCTAGTGACAGTCATATTTTCTTGAAAGCGCACAAGAATTCCTTCCCTTTTTTCCACCGCGTCTTATGAAATTAGACGCAGGAGATGTCAGCGTAATGGCGCTGAACGGTTGAGAGTTTGAAGGAAATGTGTGCAGTGAAAGCTGTACTTAACTTCAGCGCGTAAAGGAAACGTTACCCCTATACTCTGTATTTTACATCAGATTTGGATTAAAAACAACCTATACAGGAAATGCCCACAAAAATTTATTTCGTTATTGTGAATTTCGCAAAAGTAGGCGCAGTGAGAGTCATACTTTATTTAGGGGCCAAAACAAACTTCTGTCCTCACTTTCCATATCATTTGCACAATTTAAGTGGAATAAGGTATCAGATTTCCTCACGTAGTCTTGTTGTGTATTTGTGAGTTTCATGAAAATCAGCGAAGTGGAGATCGTACTATTATTATGGGCGTAAATGAAATTACATTTAAACGAGCACAGTGGAAGCGTATGACATCTCGAAATTTGTTAAGGGTTGGGTAAAGTGTGGGTGCTGCGTCATGGATTACACCGTCTGCAATATTTGGGTAACTTCGGAGGTAAAATACAAGGGTAGACACACACTGTGCACGTAAAGTACATCTCAAGTAAGGGAAATACATTTACACTTAAATTTAGTTTATTATTAAAAAAGCCAAAGCCAGTCTGCTATATTTAGGTAGTATAAAGGTAACTATGTGATGGTTATCAGAAAGTGCATGGTTCGAATCTCCGATAGGCAAAAATTATTTCGTCTGGAAATTTCTACTCGTCTCTCTCAGTTCTTCCAGAGTATATCTGATAGATTATTTGAAGTAAGTCATATCGACTCCTTTCAAATCCATACTTTTTCGCAGTTCATTATTGCATGCCTCCTTATGCATATGACGCTGCTTAAATTTATTTTAAATAATGCTTTGTAATGATCAGTTAATTACTGTTTGACGTGCCTTCTTTCAGTCTGCACTACGTAAGAACATCATGTAACAAGTTTCAAGCGATTGGTTTTATGCAGCGTGAGAATACATTCTCACAAAAATGTCGCTTTAATTCCCGGTATGAAAATTGGCACAACTTGATTACACTTAGCTTCAGTTAAACAAAATCTCATAAGATTTTGCAGCCATGATTTTATAAAGCTTATGAGAATGCTTTAGAGCAACTGCAGTTTGCTACGAACCATATGCAACCGACGTGATTTCATGTTGTTTTGAAAGTTGTGTGTCATTCAGGGCCAGCGTGAGACATGTGGGTGCCCAGGGCAAGCCTTTAATTTTGCGCCCAATCATATTGATTTTATTTAAACTTTTTTTTTTTTGGCCTAGAACAGGGCTGGCGAAAATTATTGAGGGTGCGTAATTTTCGGAGAAATTATTTCGCTCAGGGCAGCTGACCAGCTGGCCCGCGCCCAAGTCCGATCCTGGTATCACAATGACTAAATACGATCCTGTTTATAGTAAGAAGATAGGGGAAACTGTACAAAGAGATTTCTGTCTTGTTTTTTTTTATTTTCGAACCCAACATCACAGAAATTACACGTTGTCATCGCCTGATATCTCTATTGCAACTCATCAAAAAACATTGTGCGTTGGTGTGCGGTAAAGGGTGAAAATGCTTTCATTAATCTACTTGTGTGTAACCTGTTGCTTAAAACCAGTTTCTTCAGTGTAGGCGCTGGCTGAAGCTACCGGCACACATGCGGAATCGAGTTCAGTCAAGTCGAATCGATTCTGACTCAGTAAAATGCTGCAAAGCGAGACCCTTAGCTTCACTCGACTGACTCCTGCAGTGAGACAGAAGTGTAGAACAATCTTGTGCAAAAGGAAGGGGTCTGCTTTGCGGCATATGAAGGAATCGCACACGACCCAACTTGACTGGACTCAGTTCGGCTGTTGGTCTAGCAGACTTTAACTCTTTAAACACTAGTGGTTACTCTATATTCCGCCAGGTTTAACATTAAAAAATTCTGCAGTCCTCCCTCTATAGTGCATTTATGTTCTGTAGTTTGCATTGATCTTAGGAAAAACGGCGACTAATACCCAACACAGCGTTAAGAGATTGGTGTGTACACTAACTAACTCCTAACTCCATGGAGCAGAGTCCTTCTTGGGAAGCTAACAGGTCCTCAAAAGAGCCCGCCACCTGTCCCTGTCCTGAGCCATATCAAACCAGTCCATACCGGGATCCCACTTCTTGAAGGTCATTTTTAATATCATCCTCATATCTACGCCTGGTTCTTCCAAGTGGTTTTGGTTTGTACAACTTAGGCGAAATGTGTTTACTGTGTACTACGAACTGAGTCTTTAAACATAAGTGAGGTTACTTTTCTTCTTCATAATATTAAGACGGCCGGATTGCTGGCTGGGAGAGGGACTTTCATTTTTATTGTCATATTCAGACTGACTTCATGACCCACCCACACGTCTGTCTAATAAAGACTGGAAGCTTTGTCTCCGGGGGTAAAGCGGACGGAATATTAGACTGAACACTTATCTGCAATTAATACCGGCATCACAGTCCTTTAAACTTTACCTCCACGACCCCTCAACACCCTCGTGATCAGACTTTTGTTTCAGGTGTGACCCTAGACTTGTACTATTCACAATTATCATTTGTAAGTTTCATCTGACATTCTGAAAATTCGTTTATCATAGTGTGATTATCTTTTTCTGTTACGGCTCTTAATCAGGCGTAATTCTGAAAGTCTTGTAACATATCTGTTAACATTCTTTGTACCGGAACTCGACGCTTAAGCAATCAGAATGCACAGTACAGAAAGACAAGGACATACTATATTTTTGAGTGGATTCGAAACCATATTTGTGGTTTTCGGGTGGACCAAGGCCAAATACAATGTACAGAACGGTAAGCCACACCTGATCGGCCCTGCATTATATTTTCGGTTCAAACGGTATCACTTATCTACGCTCCGCCTACTTTAGTGTGTGCCGGACAAGACGGTCATCTTGACTGTGTTGGTCTGATCACCTTCGGCCGGCTACCGCTGTTAATACCGTAGCGTATAACCCTTTGAAACACAGTGGCAGCTATACGTACCGCTGCTTCTGATTTGTCGCAAAATATGTCCGCTTTCTACAGAGTGCGGGTTTATACGTTTCTTATGATTCTCAGAATAAACAGCAGTTACTTCATTACATAACCAATAATTGGTTTTTGTAATGGAGGTTCCTTGTCTTCTCTGCAAAGTAGGAATGAATTTTTAAACATCATTTAGGTGACGTTCCGGAATCAAAGGGATCTAACATGTCATGAAAATTTTGTAGCTTTATAAAGAAGTCTTATACAGAGTGCTTTAATTATCTCTTGGTATTAGAACACAATACGAAAAACATTTTGAAATGTCAAATCGATATTTTCAGCAATGGTACTAGAATGGCACGAGGGACCGGACATGTGGAGAGGAGAAACAACGGGGTGCTTTAAGGGGGAGGGGAGGGTTGGTGGGGGCGGTGGAGGAGGAGGTGGTGGTAAAGACTAGGAGAGGGACTTCTTTAGGTTTTTGTTCTGAAGACGCAGAGTGTGCCTTTTACTATGCAGGTGTTCCTACGAGCCATCCAAATGGGTCCGAGTGTATTCTTATTCTGTACAGTATTATTAGGCCTATTTTTATTACTCAGATAATGCCATTGTGTCTAGTGTATGAAATTTATAACAAAGTAGTTATTTAAATGTGCGTGTTGGTAAACAGCCGGTGTTTTCTACGTGCATGATGTGTGTGACTTCCATTGTGTGTTCAGACGTATTTTTGACTCGGTGATAGATTTTTTCATGCATCGCTTTCAGTTGCTGTGTTATTTCACGAAAAACTTTCGTGACATTTATTTGACTGCTACCTGAAACAAAAATGGAGGGACTGTTCTTTATGTTATGTGAGTATAAATTATTTTTTATTCAGACTTAAGAGGATCGATCAGAAAATGAGTTTACAAAGTTTATGTATTGTGATTTTTATGTACAGCTGTAATAAGAACAGTTCAGGATGCATTAGCTCCCTACCCTACTATTTTCTGCATAGTTTCTACCACATTTGAGGGATTCGTCATATCGTGCTACGAGCTGTTCTGCTCCCTGTTGATAGAAGTCTGTGTCCTCTATTGTCAGTCATCGTGTCAACATAGATCCAAACTTGCGATCAACTTGAAATATTGAACGCCAGTATTTGGGAGAGAGATGATAACCGCTCGGGGGCAAATTCCTCTGAAATAATTAAAATAACTGTGGGTTCTTTGGTTATAATTTTTAAGCCTTGTAAAGTTACCTTCTGACCGATTCTCATATATGTATATATACACACGTGTATATAGATATACATAGACGTGTACATAGATATATGTACACACGCTAAATGAAATTGTGCCTCACTAACAAATTAGTAATAGTACGTGATATATGAATATAATGGGTGAAGACCTTCGGCCTATTTTTTCATTAAAAAGGAGATGAACATGGCTTTTAAAGAAATGCACACAGGTTGTGAATGTAGGTGAGCACTCTTTTTTGATATCCTGCAGTGACAGGGTTTTGCAGACACACTGTTTAAGCTTATAGTTCTAGGAAAACAAGGAGTTCCTTCACAAGTTGTAAATGCGAAACCCTTCAGCCTTGTCTGTTGAAAAGGAGTCAGTTATTTAGTTAAATTCTTGGCTAGTACTTTAACTGGTGAAGTGGTTGTCGGCTAATAATCAAGTAACTAAGAGTTTACTTAGTCTCTTAGTTAATAGGTCGGAGAGTTGGAAAATGAATAACCTAATAATAAATTTGTTTGTTTTTAATAGATGTATCGTAAGTGTGGGCACATACTTTTGTATACACCTTACGAGGGCTGTAGAGCGAATTCCATCCTGGTTGACTTTGACATTAAAATTATTATAGATAACCTCACCCTGAAATTATTTTCAAAATACTTCATATTAGAAGCATAGGTTATGTATTTCAGTAAATATTTATTGCATAACGGTAAGCCAAGCAAATATCATTTTCAAATTTTACGCAGATTATGTATACATATGCGCATATATATATATATATATATATCACAGTTATGATTTCTCTTTTCTCCACTTTGGTAAAGAACAAATCTTCAGAAACTCTGTGACTTTTGCTATTGAATTACGCTTTTGACAGGCACATATCGAGCAATGGTTACATGAATTTTATCGTAACGCCGTTCATCAGAAAGGACTTCTTTTCTAATTGTCATCGCATCCAAGTCAGTACTCATAAAGTTCGTGAACTGAAACCGTTACGTTTTAAAATATAATAATACTTGGAAGACATTTCTTTAAATGATTATTGGTTTTGTGAATTTTAGATACACTGATGCACGGACAGATTAGTCGTCGTACTTGAAACTAATCATTGCTATATTTTCTGCCTTTGTTGATCCAACAGCTTCGTTGACGACCATGTAAATGTGGCCGAATCATTTTGCTACAATACAGCGATGAATTTACGAAATCTTCAGCATGATTATCTTGTTACTTCAACCTTCTAACGTAGTTTCCTTATGTTGCGTAATTTATTTTTGTAATGGTTGTAAGTGCCTGAATTTGAGTGGTGTACCCACTGATATTTAAAAAATTTTTTCTTTTAATATTTTGCAAATTTTTTTTTGGATCGTAATATTTATTTCTCGCAGACACAACTATGTGACTGCACATGTGTAGTCACACTGGGGATAGGATACGTCGCACAATGTAAGAATTTATTTCTGCCTGTTATTTCATTAAATATTTACTATGCGAGAAAATATTTCAACTAAATTTATAAAAATTTCATTCTAAAGAATTCGGTAATGCTAAGTTCGTTATTTCCTAATTTATCAGTCTCCTTATCTACAAACACAGCGTCAGTGTAACTGGATTAGGGCTATACTAGATAGAGGGATTTTGTATTAGCAATGATGAAGGTTCAGGTTTCTTGCCAGGTAATAGTATTTATGTAGCTGAATGTTATCACTTCAGCAAATCATGTACCTCGGAGATTAGTAGGACATTAAGATTGAATATAATACGGAAAACAAATTACATGAATCATTATTTGTGGTTTAAGAAGTTTTGTTTCAGTTTGTTCGTTAACTCGAAAAAGTAAATACAGTCAGTGCTATAAATTTGCACAAGCTAGAAACTTAATTTCTAAAGATTGGCATGCTGAGACGTGAGGCGTACCAACGAAAGCAGGGAATTATCACTGTTTTTTACTGCAAGTATATTAACTTAAGTAGCCATTTTTCACTCAAATCCGCGACACGCTAAAGAAAATAAAGCTTTTCCTCCATTGCAAATATAATTTCGGATTCCCAGAGACTTTCAGTTACAAACGTTAGAAGGACATGCGTGACTTGTTCTTCGACAGAACTGATTGCACTTGTCCTACGTGGCTAGGCAGGGATTCGTGCATTTAGGTCTTATACGACCTTGAACTCCAGACGTGCTCCACTTCTTCTCACATAGGATACATTTCTTTACATTGGGGTCTTCTGGTAATGTTTCCCTTTAGCGAAACGTCCTAAAGTTTAAGGTTTTACAGTATGATTACAGAATGCATTCGAAACGAATAATTTAAAAATATGTTCCGAAATTACGATTACAGTAGATATAACAATTACGAAGTAAAGTTACGATTATATCGTCGTAAATCCCCCCCCCCCCTTTCCACTCCCCGCTGTTTTTTGTGTGTACGAACTTGCTTTCGTTTTCTGCGGAAAGAGTGAGACAGTATGGTTACTAAGGAAACATATTTTCTGGTGATATTAAAATAGGAGTTTCCTTGGGAGATGTATTCATAGACGAGTCTAACGCGTCAACGTGCATATTACAGAACTGAAGTGCGAAGGCGTAGACTGGATTTAGCTGGCAGAGGATTGAGTAAAATGGCACACAATAGCCAACATGATATAAAAACTTTGGTTTTCACAACAGCGGCGAACTTTGGACAAGCTGTGCTATTAGTGCCTTCAGAATAAAACGCTACACCAATGAATCGGTTTGGTTTCCTCAGTTTAGTTTTAAAAGTGACAATTACACGCATTTTAAAACAAAGCTGTGAGGAAAATATTCAATCCGAAGATCTTAAATTCACACTGAATAGGTTTTAATGTTGTGAATTTTTTAAAATTAAACCAATAAATGCACGGACTTGCTTGTAAGGATATACTATAACCTCTACATACGTTTCGGTAACCAAGTCACTATCCTCAGCGGGCGTAGATCAAAAATCACAAGCTCCTGAGGATGGTGACTTCGTTACTGCAACATGTGTAGGGGTGACAATACATACTTACAGACAAGTTTGTGCGTTTGTTGGTTTAGTGTAAACAATTTATAATATACACGGTGTATAAAATAGAAAAAAGGTGGAGTGTGTTACGACTGATGATAAAACTCTCTTTGTGCATTTGTTGGTGATTAGTGTTTTTGTATAGTATAGTGCACGGACATGGAACACATTAAATTTGCTTAAACAATGGTTTGTAATACCAGTACTTAATATGAGCAAGTAGGAAATAAATATTTTGTATAGGAACTTGTCCAATGTACATAACGGTGGTGCAAAATATGCAAAAAAGAAGCATATAGGATTAGTTACATCTGTCCGATCTTCCGTATATTTAAGCTCTAGAAGTGATCAAGGCTTTTAATGTAACTTTATATGAAATTTTTCCACTGAATTGCACATGAAATATGTAATTTTTTAAAATTACCTGAAAAGGGCAGGTTGGTAACAGTCGACAATAAAGACTTTAAAGACGAAGCATATCTGTTTTATATACGGACTCAGTGCGTACCGCGCTGTAAACACTCTCCACTTCGGTTATAAAAACCAATCTCTTAATGTTTTGTAAGGCAAAAGTTGCTGTTTGTTCTGAGATCCATACAAAACGCATAAACGCAATGTGGGCACCATGTAGAATTTTTTAATGTTAAACCTGGTCGTACATAAAATTACCGCTAGGCTTTAAAAGGTTAAAGAAGTAACAGCAAAGGTTCTGTTCACTCAACACCGTCAGTCAGTCAGTCAGTCACTCAGTTACGTAACATACATCTTGGTAAGTCTACAGTTCTTTAAGATTCTTGCCTCTTGTCTGCAGTACAATAAATGTACATAAAGACCACAAACTCATAACCGCGAATCAAGAGCCTCGAAAATTCATTTTGTGCTTAGAAATGTAGTGGATGATTTCCCGAAAAAAAAAACTATCAGAGAAGTGAAATGTGTTGTGCTGGGAAATGTGATGCCTTAATGTTATTTCTTGTCTACACATGAGGTAAACTAGTCTTCATAGTCTGCTTTCTCCCACACCAAAACATTTGTTTGTTTTGGGGGGGGGGGGGGGGGATTTTACCGAAGTGTTTTACACAAAGCCATAATGTCTAACCGACACGGGTGATGGAGCAGTCAGCTCCAGTTTTGTATCTGGAAGTTTCTCTACACAATCAGAACATCGAACCCGGATACCTCAGTCAGTACTTTGTCTAGTCTGTAGCCTAGAACACCGTGTTCGATTCCCAGCTGATCTTTAATGCAGGATCCAAAATGTCTTGGATCCAACCGTCTCCTCGTCCTATTGTACTAGCGCTTCTTTTGTCGGGTTAAAGCGGTCGGGACTTCAAGCTGACTAATCACATTCGTCTAACTAGTGCAGAGTTCAAAATTTCGTAGATCTGCAGCCCATCTCTATAAGCTTCACGAAGCTGTTCATAGTTAAATACAGGGGCTGTCAAAATACATTATAACAGACTACAGATTTACACAGTACTGTGATATTACACTTCGTAGTGATGTCATCAGGTACGTTACCAGTAAATGTAAGACCATGACTGGGGAACGAGAAGACACGATATCACGTGGGAAGAGGAAGGATTGGATTACGATAATGTTAAAATTGGTAGGTTTTACTAAGAGATTTCGATGCAACAGAAAGAAATCAAATTTCAGAACGAAATTTGAAAAAAAAAAGTTGTGATGGTTTTTATTATTATCACCAACTACTGCACAATAATTCTATGGAATTATTGTGCAGTAGTTGGTAATAATGATAGAAACCTATCTGTAGAAACAAATGCAAGGAATGTGTATACTATTAACTAAATCTGTGATGATGTTTTCTGTATTGAACTGACCCATAATGGACTCCAGCGACGCGATGTTATGCGTAAGGTGACGTCATTTCCTTCTCCATAAAAGCATGAAATATATTGACGTCTATAAATTATTCAGAGAAGATCTTGAAAAGAATATTTCGTTGGTTGCTTCGTTAATTTGCTATTTAGTTACTCAAAGGCAGTTAGTCGCAGAAAAACCGGTAAATGCAAAACAAGTCCGTGGAATAATGTGACGTAAAAGTAATGAGGCTGCTGTTTCGAACACGTCCCCGCTGCCTAGATCAGCTCTGTGCCGGAGAACTGCCCGCAACTCGCGATTGTGGGGTTAGTCTCTCTCTAACACCCTCACTCACCCTTTCGCAAACTCAGGCGGAGGGTGAGTCAGAACAGAAGGAAACTTCGTGTGGATCTCGACCCGTCACGCTTCCTCTTAAACGTAGAGATATTACGTTACACAGTTACAATTTTTTTTTTCGAAATGTACGATTCTTGGATTATTTAACCCCTTGATACTTGACCGTAATGGTGTTTAGATATAAGCATTCAGTCCATAGATCGCAGAAAACGTGCTGCATTCCATTAAAAAACCAGAATCTTACAGCTATCTATTCCGACAATTTTACGGATACTAAACGCAGCCTTCAAGGGCTAAAGAAGCTGTTAATCAGCATAATGTCGAATAAGACTGATGAATACGACTAAGGATTATAAGAATCAGGAAGGAAACGGCTGTATAATCCGGTTATATTACGAGTGAGTACACTCGATTTTACTCTTCTGGTAAAGTAAAAGTAAATTTGTAACTGCGCTTGCGATGAAATATATGGAAGAAATGGGGGCGTACTCCCCCCCCCCCTTTAGATTGCCAGGAATCGAACTACCACATCGGTTAATTTATCCCATCTTGAGCAAAATGCTTAATTGTATGGTTTAACTGCAACACACAGTTGTTTGTCTCGCTAAAATAGCGCTTATGCCCTGTGTATATTTCAGTTTAAAGTAGTAGTTGGCGGATGGAATACAGCACTACAGAGTGTACTGCTATTTTCTTAAATATAGTTTTGCAATTTAATTTGCATACTTTCGACCTTACCATACACACATGTGCCACATACATATCGCGTGCGTGCCACATCACTACATACACGCATATGTACGTACGCGTATGTGTGCATAGTAGCAAAGTGCACTTTAACCCTTAAAATTCACGGCTGTTTTCTCTGCGATTGGCTTATGAATGAAATGGCTGTTCACATGTAGAACGCTCCACCTTAGTGTCGGTCTCCTTTTTCTTGAACTCCCTCTGGTCATCGTCGTCGTGGCCACGGGTCGGCGTCTCCCTAACCCCAGATGCCGTACTCCTCCACTCCCCCTCCCCAAGCTGCAGTGGTCTTTTCCCTTCACACGACGTTCCCCTCTTCTTTTAGTCCCCCCACTTTCACCCTTACCTCGACTACATCTCGGCAACCAAAGGGGGAGGAGGGGGTAAAAAATATTCCCTACTATAGATGAAGGCAAGGCAAGTGAGGGTTTTTTATCCCTCTAGGGAAGGAAGGTAGAGAGGGGTGGCATAAGGAGGGGTGTTGGAGGGATGAGAAAAGGAGGGGTTGGAGCGTGGAAGGGTGCAAGCGTCGTGGAGAAAACGACGCCGCCGTAGCAGCCAAGTCTTGCCGACGCATCGCAAACGTCTGCGCACAAGCAAGTGCAAGTAAGGAAAATATATCTAGGAAGGGAAAGGGGCAGGATGAAAAGAGAAAAGATTTGAGAATAGGGGTTGCACCGCGCAGCGTCTAAGAGAGAGAAAGAGGAAAATATTTTCTCTCTCTCGAGGACTCACAGTGCCTTTTCCTTCTGCCCTTCTCTTCCTTCTGCTACGTCAGGAGGAAGAGGAGAGAAAAGGAATGAGAACGCGAGTTTCCTTTTGCTTCGTCAGTTTGTGTGACGCTCGCGGAGACGTCGGGCGTCGTTTTCTAAAGGGGGGCGTCGTCGTCGCGTCGTCCTCGTTTCTCTAGACGTTCGTCGTCACCGTCGCCGCCGTCGTCTCGGCCTTCTGATTTAGGAAGTATTATTCCTAAGCATTCCTTGCTGGCAGAAGGAGCTCACTGCCTGCGTCTTCGGGCCCCGTTGTCGTCCCCGCGGTACTTTGTTATAAGCTGCTTGTTGCCTTGAGACGTCGCATCAGTCACACTGTCGAGTTCTCTACGGGAACACCTCACGCGTAAATAGTGCTTTGTGGACTTTGTGACTTTCGACTTTAAGAGGTATGATTGGACTTGCATATCCGTCAAGACTTTGGAAATTTTCGAGTGTCTTAGGATGTTACTGTGTGACCATAACGAGTGTCTTGCTGCGATATTATATCTTTTTGTAGCCTGTTTATAAACTTTTGAACTTTGAAAATTTAATTAAGTGCATTTACTTTTATTCGAAATTTAAATGTCATTCTTTCTTTTTTTTAATTGGAGAAGGTACAGTGGAATTTATTTTCAGACTGAAACACGTACTTCGGACTTTTTTTAATTTAACAATGTTTATGGGACTTTGTTTTTGAAACTTAATAACGTTTATTGAACTTGCTTCATTAATTTAATCTGGTTTCTTACGTGTGGTTTAATAAGATTGTTTTAAAATATTAGCTTATTTTTCTTCGCATTCTTTAGCATGACAGTCTCCACTTTACTAAGCCGTGTTACAAATTTCTTCTTCAGTACTTTGGAATGACCCGTTTAACAACATGAGACCCTTCTAATATTTGTTGATTGGATTTCTTATCTGTATGCTAACTCTTCCCACTTTGTGCTTTCAGGTGTCACAACAATTACAACACAACAATACCTACAAGACACCCGATCGGCTGACCGAGAATTCCTCCTCTCTAGTTGATGTATTGAGGGGGTGTCCGCCGCTGTTGGTATTGTGGTTCTCAGGAACGCCGCTAGAGGGACGACAACCAATAGCAAACAGCTGCCTAACCGCTCGCCGCTTAACGAAAGAATTAAAAAGATGACGAAGTATTAAGGGGCTACGTAATAGCGACTTTTTACATCCGAAGCAGACAAGTTGTCCCGTGGCCGCTGTCGTTCTGCTTTTCCTTTTTGATTTATTTGAGGGAAAACATCACAAACTATCAATACTTTACCTTATACAAGAGGTTGCATACTGAGCAATTGTATTTATACATTGAAGAATGAGAACATTCTAAACGGTGTCAACCTGCAGGAATTACTGTGGCTGTAGTTAAACAAATCAGTTAACATCTTCTATGTGCATCAGGTGAAGTGAATGTTTGCGAAAGTAGATGAGAAGTGCAGCGAAGATTAGAAGAAAAGGAACAAACTCAAGAAATTACACGAATTTGATCAAGAAGTTGTATCCCAACTGAAGACATTAAGATAAACATCGGGCGCTATTATTCGTAAATGATCTTGAAGAGGAAAAAGAATTGCAGGAAAAGAATACTGACAACACAGAGAATAAAGACGTAATAACCAAACACGAGACAGTGCAGAAATAAATACAAGAATATAAGAGGTAGAAATACAGGAGACACACAATCTGGAAACTTTTACCTACAATATCTGCAATCGTTACATGATATTTGTACTGACCGGCAACTTTCCCATTTCTCACCCAATATCCTATTGAACAAGAATCCTACTGCCCTATTCCAGTGCTTACTGTCAAGAAACCAATTGCTGCTTTCCAAACTAGTGCTGGAAAGCAAAACAACCAATCACTCCAAACCCCAAATACGACGATATTAACTTCAACCAACGTCCATAAGATCGGTTTGTCGTGGATTTTCTACAGAGCAACGCCATCCTTAGCAGCAGCAGTAGCGGCAGCAACCGCACCTCCACCTTCAACAATTACTTCTGTGATTCGACACGGTTTTTTGACCACACACGCGTCAACATTACGGACATAACGACGACATACACGACGCCTTTAGACCTCCGAGCGACGCCGATACCCGACGCCTCCTCCATGTCGGCAGACGTGCAGCAGCAGTCGGCGCGGTCCGTCTTCAAGATGAACCCCGACTTCTGGCAGCAGGCGAGGGGACCGCCGTCAATACCCCCGGGGCTGAACCTGGGACAGCCGCCTGCCGGGGGTGGAGGTGGAGGTGGTGGAGGCGGAACTCCGTCTACAGCTACTGGGGGACCCACTCCCCCAGGCGCCGGTGGTGGTCTCAACAACACATCCAACAGTACAGGTGTCAACAACAACCAGGCTGGCGGTGGAAATGGGGGTGGAGGCGGTTCAACAACTCCAGAGTCTAAGATGATGGCAGACAAGATAGTCAACGAATTTCAGGTAAGAGGCGCGCCAGGAATGCATTTCCGCGCGCCGGCAATTTTGTATCTTTCTGTCCACATAAAGTATCGACTTTGTGCATGGGACTTATATGTAGGCCTGCACATGCCTGTGCTCTTTATTTACTTGCCATGTCAGACGCGTTCCTATTAATATTTGCTCTCGAATTAAATGCAAGTGATGAGTGTTGTCCTAACAGCGAACTCGCAAACTTCTCCTTATCTTTGTGTTACCATGCAATTCTCTGTATTTTGCATAAATATGATTACACATATAGTCATAAATTTTGGGGCTCAGTGTAAGTGTGTTTATGGCCTTGCTAATTCGGAAAATGTATTACCGAAATTTATAAAGTTTTGATTCAAATTCTGAACTACTAGATGTCAAATTGCACGACGTCAAAGAAACTGGGATTATTCCCTCCAAATGTGGGGCTTATTTAGTGGTTGAACGTCTTTATAAAGCTAAATGCTTTGTAAATTGTTTGTGCATGTATGTTATTTAGCCTACATAAACAGTGTCGTCGATTTTTCTTGTATGTCGTGTTTCGTAACGTCTGTTTGTAAATATGTCATTAAATAAGCGAATCATATAGACACTACACCGAATATGAGACTGACAATTTGAATGTGAACTATGAGTCTGTACATACTTGTGCACTTCTTTGATGCTTGTAATACGTATCTTCTGACGTTACAAACATTATCAGACGCTGAAACTGTAAAAAAAATTCAATTTGTTTAGTGCTAGGTATTTGAAAAACAGAGACTTGCAGAAGTTCGTACACGATACTCACTTGTGTCTGTTCAAACAACTTATCAGATCGGATTATTTGGAAAGAAGAAAATTGTAGTTTAAATCCTACATTATTATTATTGTACGCATTATGTTTTATATTTTCTTCCGTTTCTTTTAAAGAGCATTTCGTTGTTTCGTTGCACATCGTGAATATTGGCACTTTTCCGTATTGTTTATATAGGCCTGACTGCAGTTTTGTGTATATTAGTAATGCAGCGGGAGCAAAATTCGAATTTTCGATGAACGTCAACCAAGGTATTGAACACCCTTTTTATGGTAATTTACACAGACACTAATTTTTAGTCCTGCTTTTATTATAATCACAAAATCGGACAACTTTATTTATTCATTACGGAAAACAAAAACTGCAGTCACTTCCCTTGTAGTTCGCGTTGATCTGAACACCAGTTGTGTTAGGATTAGAAAGCCTCGTTGCGAGTAGTGGACTAGTGTATTCTAATAGTTTTGTTCGTGCGCGGGACAGCTGTTGCTGTTTTACCGGCGACTGAGTCTCCATCTACCGGCACAACCATATGCACGTTGGCGGACCACGCTTAGACTAATCGCCCTCTTCGACATTGCCAGCCATTCAGGCTGGAATTCAGCATCGATAGAGTTACAACGCATTCCTAACATTCCTAAATTAGGAAGTGCCAACTGACACTGAGAAACCAGTCGTCTTTGTTACTGGAACAAGTTCTTACCAATTCAAACTCCACTTCGCCTATTTGAATAAACAGCATAACGGTTACATTAAATGGCTCTATAAACTAGCGTGACTTCTAATGTCCTTCTTTACATTTACCCTAAATCCTTTTTATAAAACCTTATAATATACGTGCGCATAGTGAAATTGATAAGAATATTATAGAAACAGTACCAATGATTAATACTATTTTGCAAATTAAATTGTCGTATGTGAATATATTTTTGATCGTAGAAGTTTGTTTGCTTATGCTACGGTTTAAACATACTTAGCCCCTTTATTAATAGCTGCTGTGTTAGGAACGAGATATTTCCCTTACGAAAATTTCTCTCTATTTAATTGCCTTTGTTTTTTACGATATCAAGTAAACAAACCTACGAAGTAACATCTCATGCCTTCCGGCTAGTTAATAGGCATTTGTAGGTTTATTAAAATGAAATTATCACATACACGCATATATACATATATATAAGGAGAACTTCCTATTTATTAACAAAACTGGTGTTTCATATAGTTATTAATTTATTCTTTTATTTGTCCGAATAGAAGTTGTACCGAAACAGCAAAGTGTCTTTTTGCCAAAAGTTTGTAAAATCAGAGTCACATTTTGTAGGCTATAAATGAAAATAATTTATCGCAGGTTCACTACAAGAATTTGTCATTTTGAAATTTCATAAATTTGTCCAAAATGCAGTAATTCTATAAACACAATTTTTTCCTTTCAAAACTCTGTTGAAACTATCCGTAATTTCAGGCTTCCGCCGCGATGTTTATGAAATCTGCGCTCTTCTAGGGCGTTACGCAGCGTCGAGTGGTGATCCTTTACCGACTTTTGGGACAACGTGTCGGTCAAGGGTCAAGAAGTCCAAGAAGAACGCTTTGTAAGAAAGCTTTCTTCTTGGACTTCTTGACCCTTGAAGATGGGACCGAAACGTCGGTAAAGGATTACCACTCGACGCTGCGTAACTCCCCAGAAGAGCGCAAAGCTGTTGAAATTAATTATATGCAACATTTTATCCGTTAATAAAAAGTTGCATTTGGCATGGATAAAAGAGTTTCAGAAAATAGAGGAAGAATTTTCATTATTTCTTACACACTTCGCAGGTTTTTGCACCCCGCCCCCCCCCCGCCCCGCTCCCCAACGCCTTAACTGTAACGCTGTAGTGAAGTAACAGTTTATGAACATATGTACTCAGTATTTAGTGATTCTTTCATTACCCATTCCCTTCTGCATCCTAATTTTAAAAATCGATTTTATTTCTCATACTGAAATTTCTTTCTGGTCATTTTTCCCCTTCCCATCTACTTCTCCTACCGCAATACCACCTTTATATCCTCCTCCTTTTTCCCATCCCACCCTGTGCGAATTCTGTGTCCCTCTCTCTCTCTTCAGCTACATCAACTTCGTTGTTACATAACTATCCCCACTCTTCAACCCATCACCGACCCTCCAAAACTTCCCCTCTCCGCCTCGTGCGCGATTCCTTACATCGCCCCCTCACCCCCACTTACCACCTTCTTAGCCCCGCCACAGTCCTCCCTCACATGCCAAAGGTCCACAAGTATAGGGCTATAAATGTTTTTCACCTAAAATTTTTGGTATGTAAGGGGAGAAATGTATGAATGCAGTGATATTACGTTGTGCTTGTTTCGTTATTTCTGTTATTAAAATCCTTTTAACCCCCCCCCCAACCCTTCCTCCGCCTATTGAAATCCGCATTATGCTGAACCATAAAGCCTGCAATAGCGGACTAAGATTAGGGGTAAAAATATTTCCTTGTGGTAATTACAGTCTTACAGTGCTTCATATGTTGTTACTTCTTTCAATCAATAAATCGTTAACCACGGGCTTTGCTATCACTCGGTCTTCCTACACTTTACTAACCATAGAAAACATATCTGTACAAGGAATTAAGTAGTGTCTGAAATTTGTTATTATTATTACTATTATTATTATTATTACTATTTCCTCTGATTTTCACATAAATTGGACAGACACTGAAACAGCATGGACTTAATATATGCGAACTTTTGCCTTCGTCTGTAAATATTGTAACTGTTACGTTACAACGTGTTTGTGATAAGTTTTGCTGTAATGCGTTCTTCCAAAATCATTGGTCTCGATATGGACATGCGTTTTCGTTTTTATATCTTTAGTTAGTTAATGAGACTTCAGGGATTTATTGCTGTGGAAGGTGAAACCTATTCAGTTAACACATTTACTAAATTCTTTCGGCCACTACTGTGTTGGCATTCATTTTTTTGTTGAGTAACCTACAGAATATGATTTAGTGACAGTGCTGTATGTATAAAATCGACTTCCTTCCTCTGCTTATCGTAATGGGATATGTCTGAGCAGGTGGCCTGAATTTTTTAATCTTTCTGCCTCTGTCCCAGTATAATTTAAAGTGGTTATTAAACGTCAGTTAATTTTATTTATCACCACCACACACCATAATCATCATCATCATCATCATCATCATGAACGTCACGGTTGAACCTTTGCCACCCCTTTATGCGCGGAGGGTCCCTGATTTAAATCACGGCCCCCAGACAGGCTATGATTGTCGTGGTTATCCTCAGCACACCCATGCGAATGCCGGAAAGGCGCCCTAAAATAAACCACGTCCGCTTTATCAATGATCGTTTCGAGTTCATTATACACTAATCGTTTTTATAACTGAATGCTGTATGATGAGCCATTGAAAGTGTTGTTAAATACAAGACAAACAGAATGCACATGTGGCTTGCATTTGTATTTACACTCGGCGTGTAGCTAACTGCAGTGCGCGTGCCATAAACGCTGCATTGAGAATACACGATGGCTTTAAAATAGTGGATTTTAAATTAGATTCTTTGTCTATATTGATAGGTTCATATTAAGTTGATACTTGCTGTTTTACTGCTTATCAGCTGTGTTTACCGCAGCAACAAGCGTACACAGATCCTCAGTAACTTAAAATTTTGTGCACAAAATGTGATTATATGTGTTCATTTTGCTTCCTAGATACCAAAAAATATTAACTGGCTGACCCTTTGACAGGATTGTTAGTATATTTAGACAAGCATCGTGATCAGGAAGGGTAATCCTGTCGCATACGCTAGTGATTATCATCATCATCATCATCGTCGTCGTCGTCGTCGTCGTCGTCGTCACGATCGTGTTCATCATCATCATCATCATCATCATCATCATCATCATCATCATCAGGATCGTCATCATACTGATTTGTTTCTGTGTGTAGGCCTATTTCACTCTTACCTGAGCCTGCGTGCGATTCATTTTTGACGTACCCGTACCAAGTCACAAATATTATCTTTGCGTTAAGAATGTCTTGCTTTTTGGAAACTTTTACAAAGAACAGTTGCTAAACTCACTGCAGCGTGGGACTATTGTGCATGATAATATATCGATTTGCAATATTTGAGCTCTTTTTTGTAGTTGCTCTAAATTTAATTCAGTTTCAGACATAAATTAATCATAGTTAGTAGGTGTAGTGCTTGAAATACGTCTTTGTGAATCGCCTTAGGTAGTGGAAACAATTTACGAATTCTTCCATTAACTTGAGTTTTTCACAGCTCCAAATGTTTTTGTTTTGCGACATTCAATATTTTCGGCCATATATTGTCAAATTTAAGGATGACTGATGTAATTTATAGACTACCTTAGATGTTAAATCGTGTAGAACAACTCTGTTATGGTCTAATTGAAATAATATTCCGGAGTTTTGCAGGTGGAACTCAGTCATATTGCTTAAACTCTAGTCAACGTAAGCGTGCTGAGGTCAAAGATCGCACCAGCCACTTTCCTGACTAGAAATCTAAATCCTAACTGCTATACCAAAGTGACCAGGACGATAAATTTTAAAGTTAATTCATTTTGGGAAGTGGAACCGTGTGTAGTGTAGTAGATGGGTACAAACGCTTCGGAGGGTGATGGTGCCTCCATCTTCATGAAAAGAGATGGATGCAGGAGTTTGAAAACTTTGGTACCTTTCTACAAGACTACACGATGTCATCTTATAGAAGACCGAGGTTAACACTTTATCATTCTTATTTTCTGAATATTAGACCTTTAGTGTAACTGTTAAGACATTCATGTATATTGAATATTCTTTAAATTTATAAACTCAAAGCTCTGTCTTTTAACTTTATAAATGTTGTTCGCTTCTGCACCAAGGCTTGTGTTGATTATAGTCCGTGACTCACAATGTGGCAATAAAAGTTAATTTCAAAGAAACTGCCTCAACTGCTGACGATGAAAAACTGGATGCCGGCCCCTGGCTTACAAACGAGGAAGCATTTTTAAAACATGGGTCCCCCTCCTGCTCACGGTAACAAAGCTGTCGAAACCGGTTTTGTGTAACATCCTGTTTTACTTTATGATACCCACAGAACTGGATCGTTAAATTGTTTCTAACCATTACAACTTGAATTTGGTTTCAAATTAATACAAACTTCTGCGAATTATAAGTGTTCAGGCCTTAAAAGCGGGCGTTACGGAAGTTAAGGACTTCGTAATTTTATGGTGTGTAGATTAAAATATTTGTTTCGGAAGAAAGTGCTGCTTCTGTCATCAGGATGATTGAGTTTAAGGCTACGTAAGTCTGTAGAGGACGTTTTGTGACAAATGTGCACCTTCCGAACACTCCAGCTGTCCGCAGATTAATTTTATTCCAAAACTCCCACCGCATCCTACAATTTCCCCGAGTTCTTTCTGGCCTGAAAACAAGTTGTTCAACGTTATGAGACGTGTCGTCGCCTGGGACACTGAACCTTCTGTCCTGCACTTGCATCATATTTTTAGACCAGTTTAGGATCCTGTTCACAATTTAAACGCTTAGAATCAAATTTTTGTGACTTTTTGACAATTGCAATTATATGGTACCTTGAATGCGATTTTGTTGACGTCCAAGACAGCATTTGAAATATTGTACCAGGGTTTCTTGCAGTACGAGGGATCCATGTGGCTTCCATTTTGTTTTGTTCGCTTCTATAAAATATCTTTCCGTACTCCAAAATGTGGTCACTCTTTTACATTCTTTGAAAAGAGCGGCCAAACTCTTAGAAAAATTTTACGAAAAGAACTTTTGAAATGTTCCGTGTAGTAAGTTTTGTATCTAAAGAATAATACTGGACCATGGTCGTAGCAATATCCATACCTCTAGGCAATATTTAAGCGTCGTCGATCTCGAAATTTTGACGGCTTCGTTGTGTGCTGTGAAGTGTCGCGTTGCTGATCACTCGAATTAAGAAGACGGTTCAGTTTTTTTGCAAATTAGAGTAAAGATTTCCTCTGTTTTGTTAGACGCTAACTCAATGCACTCTTCTAATTTTGATACGCAACAATAAAATATATTAAAATGAAAGAACCTAAACCTCTCTGAACGCAGTGGGTTACATCCCTGTTTCTGTGTGTGTACTTCGAAAATCTGCTCACTGCAGGTTTGATCTTTGTGTCCGTGTAACGAGCAATAAAATATTAGAGCAAATGTGACCGGCGGGTGTGTCCCTAAGAAAGTTTGAGAACCCTGTTTGAGCCTATTATTACAGGTTGCAAGCTCATGGATTTTGAAACTGACAGTCACTGTAATCTGTTTAGTACAAAATAATTATCATGCGTATAAATATTTCTATTAATGAACCAAGCCACTTGTATTTCAACCAAGTAGCCAGCCTCTCACTGTAGGCCAAGCGATTTTCGTACATAACCCTCTGTCTTCATCAATAATAAGGATATACTCGGCCAGTAATTTTTAAATACGGTTTACATGAATAGCAACGTACATAAAACATGACGAAAGCATATATAATATTGTTATTGGGCTATGATAGAGAAGCATTATCAAGAACTGTTCAACTGTATTTCAGACCCCCCTTTCTTTAAACGCAGCGAATTACTTTAAACGCCGTCGTATAAATAAAATTAATACTGATGATGATGAAATTATTATTATTATTATTATTATTATTATTATTATTATTATTCCTACTTCCGTTATTGCAAAGTTAGTTCAATTCTTCGGATTTTTAACCCCCCTCCCCAATGTATTTGAATACACTTATTATTGCGGTTTCATTGGATGGATATTCCAAATTACCACCCGGCCAACATGCTTATAAAGCCTAGCAGACCTACACTACTTCAGAACTGACACCGAGCTTACGTAGAGTCGTATAATGAACACCCTGTGGAAGATCCGTATAAGATGAGACGTGTGTTTTAGACTATTCACATAACATGCTGTCGAAAAATGTTAAACAGCCAAGACAGTCTTTTTCCTCGAATACATGAAATTGTTGCTTCAGCTAAGCTAGATCCTTACATTTTCCTGAATTCTTTATTGCTAGGCCCTTAAAGCCTGCACTATTTCTGAAGTGGCTTTGAACATTCTGGCGGCTTTTTAGATGCCTTAGTTGTCTTTGGCACCCGATATGATATCACACGCCTTGTTTTCAGATCTTATTACTTCCGTGAGCCCAGTATGATTCTAATTCATATTATTAGTTATCTTATTATTATCTTAGTACTGAAGCGTAGCATTTTACGACGCTGTCAGCATCTCGAACTATGGATCTGTAATGCCGAACAGTAGAAGATATGTGCACAAATTTTCTAAAAATATAGGAGCCACCTCGAAATTCCAGGGCCCAGAGTGGTGACAGCAATCAAGTTCCTTATGGAGGAAACAGAAATATTACGCGTCGCAGAGTATTTAAGATGGCTGTGGTTTTTGACTGCGTACTAACTGAGAATGTGAATTCGATTCCCGCTCGAAGTGTGAATGGTTACTCGCCTTTTTCTGTGCTACGTTGTAACAGTAGAAACATAATTACATGATCAACAATTCAGGAATTCACAGGCACAATTTAGGAAGGCTATGGGTTATGGACCGAGCGACCGGTGTTTAATTGTCGGCAAGACATCATTACACTGCGATATCCATACCCGCTTTCTTTCCTATCCAGTCACATTGCGTAACTTCCTCACGGATAAATCAGATAGAGCGCTAGGCTGTCTATTCAACTGAATCTAATGCAGGGATTAAACGTCTAGAGACCTTTTACAGACCCGCCTATATGGATCTGATTTCCCACTGTTAAGCACAACGCCAGTTCTGCTTTTATCTACAACAGAGGAATCTTATGCTCGAATAGGGCCGTTCCTGCTTAACAGCTGCATCAAGAACCCTTATTGCAATTACCGTTTCATCCTGTTTGGTAGCCTTAGTTCTAATAGCACCTCTTCACTTATGCCGTAATGAATTGAAGGCGCACATGTTTTATTTCTGTTTCTCTTCTCACATTTCCTTCTTAAGTACAATAAACAACCCTTCATTTCTGCTCAAAATATCTTATATTTTGAGGATTTATATTTGTATATATATATATAAATACTATTGCTCACTAATAGCCTATTCATGTATGTAAATAAATAGATGTGTACCTAATTGGTAAGGAAAGTAAAGAGAATGGAAATATAAGCTCTTGAATCCTAGTGATTAATACATTTTACGGTTAAAAACTCGGAATTCTGCCCACTTACTGTGTTTATATGTTCCGTATGATTCGTTAAATAAAGAACCTTTTTTCCCGATGTACAACATAAACTGACTGCGCATTCTAATGTAGGCAAGCTGTGTTCTCCATTACGCACAGATATTATTTTTATATGCAATACAGATTCATGCTGAAGACTACATTCTTCTGGAATATTAGACCGTGTCACATTCCAGAAGAACGTAACCTTTAACCATACTGCCATGAAAACCTCAAAATTCGCAGATACATTTTAATCTTCAAACGGTTACAAAGTCCGATTTTAATTCAATTCAGTTCAGTCAACACGAATATAAAAAATGCGACATGCAAAAGACAAAACACACACAAAAAAATAATATGACATAAGAGATAAAATTAAAAAAGCATAAGGAAGGTAATTATCAGGTAAAACTCTGTGAACAATGTTTAAACATTAAATCTGTTAATGTGGAATTCTGTTGCTGCTTCGCTCCTTCCAGTGAAATCTCAGATGTTCCTTTTATGGAGTCCTCATCACGGAATAAGAACTAGGATTCTAGTAGACTTTCGAGGTTCTCATGGCTATGTGTCTGGGATGTGACACCGTATATATCAAAGTGTCCGGCATCTTATCCTAGATGGCCGTTACGGTAAGATGTGTAATTTTAACTTTTTTGAACTTAGAATTTTTGTTGCCAGGAAGGCAAAATTCAACTTAGGCGGCTGAACTGGTACCAGGTTAAGTGCTGGAAGCTAGAATAGAGCAAACAACATTTCGTGACTTGGAATTACCGTAGTGGCAACCTGTTTTTAAATTATATACTACGCGGACTACAAAGCTAAAAGACAAGCCGGTCGGTAAGACGAGATTTATTTGCGTGTAACAGCTCTTATTGGTCCTGGTGGTCGAGGAAATTTCGCTGGCTCGAACATTGAAATAAAGGGTCCGAATTCTTATGCGGACGCAAGTAATTGCTTGAAGTTTTCTGTTTACCACGCGCTTGTGCTGTAGAATTTCAGTCGACGATCTATTCCGCCGCTCAGATTATCCTAATGCAAAGGCTCAGAGCTGTTTACAGAGCCGAAGAAGAAGAAGAAGAAGAAGAAGAAGAAGAAGAAGAAGAAGAAGAAGAAGAAGAAGAAGAAGAAGAAGAAGACAGAAAGAATCAAAATCTTAACAATATATTATACGTATGGCTTACAAACCATGCGTTACTCACACACGGGTTATTCTTCTAGGTGATGGCTTTCGTACTTATGAAAAATGGCAGTAGTGTCCGAAGAAAATCTTTGCTATGGAGCAGTAAAGAGGTGCTTATTCGTCGGTCGGAATTGCAGTGTCGTGTTTTGCCGATAAAAACTGCCAAACTTTTTCTATAAAATGTTTCAATTTCACAACGCAGATATTAAGACAAATTATTATATCATAATACCCTTATATGGCTGTAATACTGAAGATCATATCAATTGAACGTTTGTCCGCGGAAATCACAACTAGAGGCGGGTATTGCCTAAATTTTTTGTTGCAATTTCAAGAAGAATTTTACTAGTCAATGAATAATTTAACCTTCTGGCTATAGACCTCGAAAGTCCTGCGCTACTAGCAACGAGGCTTTTAGTGTTTTTCTGTTGCTAAGTCTCTATCAAATGCAGACACTTTTGCAATAAGAATGTATCTCAGAGTATTCCAAATTGCTTAGTTTTGCAAACGTAAGTTTTCGTTTTTTAGGGGAGAGGGCTTAATAATTTTTAATAATTTCCAGCACGCGCTTTGTCGGGAATTGCTTGGGGTCGCTTACTTCGTTACTAATTTTAAAAATAATACATTTATCCTAGCGATTTTAATAAACGCATAACAAGAGAATGCATTTAGCTATAACCGGTAATTCTAGTTTCATTTCATTGCGTAATTCTGTGTTGCAATTTTGTGCGAAGCCAGGGACACAGTCAGCATCAGCTTACCATCAGCACACCATGATATTACTAAACACCTTAACTGACTGCAAGGGACACGTCGTTGTTTGATCAGTCGATAGCTATTTGATCAAATCGAGAAGAATAAGATGGCGGTGGTGTGTGGCACATGTGCAGGAAAACATAAATTCATACAGTGTTGGGGGGGGGGGGGAATATGAAAGAAAGAGAATGCATGGAAGACCTAGGAGTATATGGTAGCATTATATTAAAATTAAAATGGAATTTGAGGGCATGGACTCTATTAATGTGCCCCAGGATAGAGACAAGTGTTAGGCTGTTGTGAACACGGTATTAAAGCTTCGGGTTGTAAAAATTTCCGGCAGTTTATTGATAAGCTGGGGAACTACAGCCTTCTCAAGAAGGTGTCTAGTCCGTATGCAGTAGTCAGATAGACGTGCGGATGGACGGACGGACGGACAGATAGACAGAAGCACAGATAAATATTCACCTAATGAACAACGTCCATGCAGTTATGGAACCCAGTAGAGGCACACCGTTTTGGACAACGTCATACCATTGGGCCCCATTTTTGCCTAATATTGAGTTAACGCTTTTATAAAATATTTCTCTAAAATGAATCTATAAATTTCCAATTGCCCAAAAATCCTACGTAAGACTTAATTCAGCTTCCCCTGTTGATACTTTATAATCTTTATATTAAATGTTGAGAAGCTATCACACTGTTCGAGGATGACGGAGAAATTCTGTTCTCAATTGGCGCTGCTGTTGCCCAGTAAAATTTTATGAGTATCTTCCTGTTATACTTTCGAAGCACGAAATTCATTTGAGTAACATTTACAGACGCATTTCCTGCGACACAGGGAAAAGCTATATCCATTACAAAGCACAAGAATCTCTGCTGTGTGTAAAAATAATAGCTGTTTTTTCTTAGAGTAAAAAGAAACGCGTAAATACCCTTTGTGGGGAAAAATGTGGACGCTTGTAATGCTGAGCTTCTTGGTATATGCAGCTACCACTGTGTGTTTTGCTTTAACTAATGAACCAAATCATCTTAGTGAAAATCTGACAGAGTGCCTAATGATTTAAGTACCTTAATTGTACAGACTTTTTTTGACATGATTCATGTTTTTAGTCACTTAAAAACTGCCATATTATTTAAATCCGAATTTCCTTAGAAAAACAAGTTTAAATTTTTAAATGAAATCCAAATCGGAAACAGAAGTGTTTGACCAATATTTCTGTGGCATACATAAGCATTTATCTTCTCGTAACTGCTGTAAACCTGCTACCCTTGCGACACTTTATGAGCCATATATCTTTAAATGGCAGGGTAGTTACAAATAATTTGAAAAGGGGATGGAAGGAATCAACCGTGGTATATTTTAAAGGAATACTCTAGAACTGACCAGACTTTTCCGAGGAGAGACATGAAGATGCCTGTCAATAACGTCGATTTGATCACGGAACCCGCATGACTAGGAAGCAAGAATTGTTAACCACGTGAAAATATATGGTCAAGCAGTTACTTCCGGTTTTCAGAAAGAGTGACATGTCTTTCCTTGGAAAGAAAAATTTGAGTATTTCGTTCACAATTCTTTGATTTCTTGCATTTCTCTCTCTCATATACCAAATGTGAAACGTTATAACAACGTCAAGTCATAAAGGGGCCCATATTCTTTTCAAAATACGTATCGGTAAAACCGCAAGGAGTCACGTCCCAGAGTACTGCACTCTAACGTGTTTTAGTTTACTGGTTTTACAAGAACAATATTTATTCATTACGGAAAGCTCCTTTTCATTATTCTTCTATACAAATCGCCCACAAGTCACTTGTTGATGAAGCTGTCAGAATGACCTGCACTCTGCATTCCAGCCACATAGTTACAACCAGTTCTGCACTGCACAAAAAGTGGTTTTGCCTCAAAGACTGTCCATTCTGGTACCTGTGACTAACAAACGCACTTTTGCAATAGGCAGTTATTGACCATTACAGCTCCTTACTCAGTAGCTGCTATGTTCGAATCATATGCCAGTATTGTAAGTTAAAAGGCTACGAAATGGTGACCAGTGTTCGATTCCCGGTAACAGCAGTGGTGTCTGCCTCGGGTTCGTCCAGGGCAGCTCCGGGGTTCACAAACATTACCACAGATTTAGCGTCTGTGGTTAAGGGATCTTAATTTGATGTTGGTCACCTGTTTCCTTATACTGCCAAGTCGGTAACAACGTGAAGGCTTACCTCGGATCGTCGTATAGGTTTTCATGTTCTGGTGCCTAGGTATATGGACAAATTTACCATCATTCATCATATATGTCATCATGGCGTTTTGAACCGACATAACAGATGTGGCTATTAAAAAACGAGACCACTTTACAAAAGGGAGGCCGGGATATCATAGCCTGTATAGCCACTTGTTACGGGCTGGACGGTTCGGGGTTTGAATCCCGTTGGCGGTAAGAGATTTTCTCTTTTCCACACACCCGACCCAGATGGCTCTGCTGTCCACCCAGGCTACTGTTAAATTGGGTACCCGGACTTTTTCCCACGAATAAAGTGGCCGGGGCGTGGCTTTGGCCATCCACCCCACGCACCGCCGAGGTTAAGGAACGAGTAGAGCTGCACTACTGCTTTACTCGTTCTGTGCCTAGGTGTCTTGCTACGGCAAGTCCTTTACCTTTACTTTAAAAAATTACTTTAATTATAAATAAAATTATTTTATGTACGTGCTATTCCAGGGGCGCACAAACCCTGGAAGGCACGTCGGCATGGCAACTAAAGTACACAATATAAGATGGATACTAATATTTATGTGTTCTCAATGTGGAACTTGATTCATGTCACCCTTCTGGCGCCTAGAATATTCGCGTGGCTCCTATATTTTTAGGAAATTTGTGCACCCTTCTGCTGGTCCATTCAATCAAATTTCCATTGGAAGCTACACACTGCTCCATACGAACGTTCAAGCCCTTGAATCATCCCCTGAATTCATTATGTAAGAGCGATTTAAGTAAATGTGACTCTTCTCTGTTTATCTCACGTAATTTAGGAGTTGTGCTCGCAGCTGCACCTCGTATGTACAACTTCACCTCTACCATTTGCTTCTTTAAATCTTGCTTGTTACTTAAATCATCAAGAGTTCCGGGGGGGGGGGGACTGTTAACGTGTAACATGATGGCCTCTGGGCTCTTCTTTCTGGCACTGACACCTGGACGGTAAAGAACACAGAGGCATACGTGGCTACGTGGACGTCATAAGATTTGTCGCAAAATGTATCTGGAAATCCAGTTGGTGGGAAGGGAGAGGGTAAAATAAAGAATCTGTAAGAAAAACGTCCTGACCACAGAGATAAGTTACTACGGAATGGAGAGACAGTCTTCCCAGATCAGAGACAAATTACATACCAAATGGAAGAACAAACCACAGAAAATCCTTGAAAATACAAACCCAACTGAGAGCAGAACGGATTAGCAGGTGGACCAAATAAGCTACGTGAAGCTAATGGGGTTAAGCCGGTAAGAATTTTTCCCATGAATACCAAGAGGAGCTTGGTCTCTCCGTCATCCTTTTGGTCGTACCATACGGTATCTCATCGTCCCCTCGGCGGTAATGGAATGTCATTTACGGAAAGCAATCTCTTTTCATTCCTTCCAAACATTCTGTCGAATTTTTTGTTACCCGTGTGTTTCCTCAATCATATTTTAACTTCCAGTCTTTCTGTGATACAGATTTGTTAGCTCGTCTTCTGCACATAAGTCTAGAAATGATCTCAAAAACGTAGTTGCAACCCTCCCCGATTCACTGGAGTCGTCTTGGCTTAAGAAATAAATTTCACGTCTAAGAAAATGTATTTTTCTTGGTGTGATGTTACATCGGTCTAGTTCACTTTTATGGCACAATTATGTTCATTGTATATTTATAATTTTGTGTCATGTTTTCTCAATTTTCAAAATTATATTTTGTAAGTACGCACTTCCAGTTTTTTGTTACGTTACTTTCCCAAATAGTTTTGTTTTTATTATCCGAGTATTTATTCCACAAATTCTATGTAGGTAAGGTTTCGGAGTGAAGAATTTCGTACTTTGCCTACGGTTCTTTAGCTGTTGCTGTTTTTGTATTATTATTATAATTATTATCGTTATTATTAGTAGCAGTCGTAGTAATCGCAGTAGTAGTAGCAGTAGTAATAGTAGCAGTTCTGGTTTCACAATTTACATTTGTGCTGTTAAGCCAGGGCTTTAATCAACAAGAATTGAAAAATTGAAATTAAGAATTTAATTTTAAACGTTTGTTTCTGTGTCCCACTATATTACAGCTACACTCTCTATCAAGGAGGGTCAACCGTTGTCATTTAGGTTAATCACGTGACATTTTTATAGAAAGCACAATTGGAATTAAAGAATTATGTCAGTATCTTCCTGTAGTGCGGTTTGCAGTATGTCCGTCTTCCGAAATATTGTGCTGGAGTGTTTACTGGGCTTATCTTCCGAATATTTATAAGCCTTCAGACACACCTGTGTTTGCTAGAATCATTTCACTGTCCATATAGGCCGTATTTCGGTCAGTAGCTTGTTCTTCTTCAGTATCTTTCAGCCTCTTTCTGAAGTACATTTTTATGAGTTGGTACAGAAACTTCAGTCAACAAACGTGTGTTTTATCTCGGAATAAGGTGCCAAGTTTTTTTTACAGCGTGATCTGTCGCTTGCAATTTGTTGCTTTTGTAGTCCGACGATCTATTTAAAATTATTTTTGATATGCTTTAACATTTGCTCTTTCCGCTTCCACTTTTACTCTTCTCATTCTCCTTAAGCTTCAGTGACTGAATGCTAATGTATTCAAATATTTTAAAATCCATATTTTCGTGCAGTTTTTTTCCTTTTAAAATTATGCAAAGTTTGCTATTCTGCTATCTTACATAATATTTGATTTTTTCGGATTGTAAATCCAGAAATAAGGAAATATTCTCAGTTTTCATTCGCTTATTATTATCATTACTATTGTCATCGTCATCATTATCACCATCACCGTTATTATTATTATTTTGTGTGTATTGTTGCATTCAAGTTTTCACGAAGCAACTGACCTTTCTTTTCATAAATTTAATTGACTGGAATGCTACTGTCTATATACTCAAAAAATATGATTCCTTTTAACAAATTATGTTATTAATGCGCTTGTTTTAGGGTGTAATTTCTTATAATGTTTCTTCTGTGTTTTGTTTGTTGTGTGTATTTTCCTTATGTTCCTGTGCTATCTGTGTAATTGGCATTATGACTGTTGTGTCAGCACATTGGTAGTAACGAAATGAGTCATGTTAATTAACTGGCCTCTTTAATTGCAATAAGTTTAAATATTATCGTACCGATTTTTAAATAGTTGTTTATTGTCTGCTTGAGTGTAAGACTAACATTCCGGCCCTTGCCTGGAAGTATTGAGGGAAACCCTAAGCAGTCTTACTCAAAAACAGTATGCGAGGGGAGGAAAATATGAAAATGAATTTTGTAAAATATTAGGTAAAGATACTGACTTGATTAAACTCTCTCAGAATAGGATAAAATTGCGGCTTTTTGTGAGTACGTTAATGAAACTTAGTGTTCTATAAAAGTGGGAAATTACTTGATTATTGAATATAAACTTTTCATGAAATACACTAAAATAGACAGTGGATACATAAGTTATATATTCTTCAACATTAATACTGCATGAAAATAAATTGTTAAGTCATTCAGTCGAATTCCAAACACAGAAGGTTGAAATTGATTTAAACTGTATTTTATGTGCAAAAAATTTTCCGATTGACCTCGTAATTCCAGGCGCATGTCGAATGATCTTCCCAGCTTCCTTGTCAGACAGACGATTGAGCCGAAGAGGCAGTCTGCTAGGCGAGATATGATCCTATCTCGCTGACACTTAGAAGCCGGCTTCTCAATGTCTGTGTTTGTTAACAGATGTCACTAACATGCAAAATATTTTCGCGCTCTTACTTCTAACCAAGCAGTTGTCAGTCTTATCCAGTCTTTACGAGCAGTCTGCTGGTTCGTCCAGAGCATGTACGATAAATACTACGTTTGGCAGGAGAAAGATCAATAATAGTTCATGTTCCTTTGTCGGATCATACTCCGCATTCTTGTCAGTTTATACTGCGCCATCTCTTATTAACAGCTTGAACCACATCAGCGCCTGTAATGTCATAACGCATTAATGTCTGTTTGCCGAATGGGAAGTTTGCCGTGCTAGTAGAGAAGTATGACTGTTTTGAGAATGACTGTTTTGTACCTTCAGTGATGCAAGACGAATTATTTTCATCTAGGACTTAATTTTGGTTGGACTTCACAAGTAAGTGTATGTACCTTGGAAAATATCAGTTTAGTAAAAGGATTGGACATGATTTGGAAAATTAGCTCTTCGTTACGGGCAAAGGTACGTGCTTTAGAATTTAAATTGAGTTCCCACTTATCACGCCTGCTTAACAGACTGAAAAAAAAAAAGAATGTCTTTTGTGAATTTCACGTCTGTTAACCTCTTCTGTGACATAGTATCACCACCCACATACTGGACACGTTTTCTTTCAGTTCGACATTGGTGATTTTGAGTTTTAGTGAACCAAAATGAGCTGGGATAGCGTAGTCGGCGTAATGATTAGGGTAGGGGTTTTAGGACAGAGGAATCATCCTTCGATGCCCGGCAGACACAATGAGTTATTTTTTTCCAAAGCTTTCTGACCGGCCCTGGGGCCCACCCAGACCCTACTGTGTGGGTGCCAGGGGAAAAGCGGCATAGGCCTGTAGTTTACCGACCATTCATCTCTATTTCGTGCTGAGGTTAAGAATGAGTGGAGCTATTCCTCTACTCAATCCATACACCTGCGTGTCGTGTAAAGGGACACCTTTACCTTTCCTTTTCTTGAACCCATTGTACATATAGGCTTTTTAAGGCCAGAATGGGTAAACAGACCGCGAGAAAATCAAAAGGAAAAGAAAGCTGTTGTACACACGCTTCATACTTCTCTCCATGTCGTCAGTTATTGTCTACGGAAGATATGTAACAGATGAGTGAAATAGTGATGTCCTTCAGGTAAAGAAGCATGCGCAATAAAATCAAGTCTAATGCTCTGAATAAACAAGAAGCATTGCCCCATGTTCTTCATGCCTTCTGGATATAAATTTGACGTAAAACGTACTGGGTAGGCCTGCAGTTATTTGTTACACCAGTGCCAGTTCTTGCTGCTTGTTTGAGTTGCAACGCAAGGACATTAAGACAAGGACAGGTTAAATACTTACGCCTGTGTAAAAGCGAAAAGATGGATCAAATTTCTCTCAATTTACCATTCAAAATACTTAGGGAACACGGTCATTGGCATCAGCCATACCATGACTTGGGCAGTCAGCCGCCGCCCTCTCACCGCGGAGCCTCCGGTTCAGTCTCAGGCAAGTCCATGTGAGACCAGAGGTGGAGAAAGTGTCAATGAGTGGTGTTATATAAACTTGTGAATTGACAGCCTTGCTAAAGAACATTTAAAGTGGATCACTGACAGACAGCGGCGTTTAAATCGTTGATGCCTTAACTTCATATCATCAATAATTCAAAATGCATTCCTACCTCACACAGAAAGTACTCCTCCTCTATAAAGAACAATTATTGACGCTGTATAGGGAAATAATCGCTGTTTATTACTTGAATCATAAGCAACACACAAAGAAATTTTATGAAAAAGTACCAAGCTTTACCTTAAAGTGGGAGGTACACACAGATGTAATAGCGGTTGAGGTTGATGAAGTATTGTTTGGACATTAATTACATTTGGGCTATAAGTCAAAATTAAATTTAACGTGATAGTTTAACTGCCACGTCATGAGTATGCATAGGGTAAGTGGAGACTAAAATCCACAAATTCTTAACCTCTTCCATGCACTGAAATTATTGCTTGTCTCTGCACCATTCAGTCAATATATCAACGAACAAAATGAATCACATGCCATTAGTTTTGAAGTTGGACGATCGCTAGGACCGGTTTGGGGGAGATTTCCGTCAGAAAAATCCCTGCCCCTGGACTTTTTTGTTATAAATAAAGTAAAATTGTTCCTTTCCACACTCTGAGAGCATATAGGAGGAGTATGGGTATACCTCCACTTAATCTTAACCTCGGCACTGGGTAATGGAGGTGATGGTCAATTCACACCCCGGCCGTTTTACCCGTGGATACCCATTGAATAGTTTTTGAATGGGCTCCAGGGGCAATCCGGAAGCTTTTTAGAAAAAGAAAAACCTCTTCTCTGTCCCGACGCTTCAGCCCGTAGCGTAGTACGCTTTATTCTATGCTGTTATGGTTTTAGAAGGATACGTTCTTGTTGCGAGGGCATGCGGTAGCGCAGTTGGTTGAGACACTGCACTACAAGCAGTTAGGTCGCGGGTTCGATTCCCGGTGGTGTCACTGGAATTTTTAATCGACATAATCCTTCCGGTCGCACTGTGGCCCTGGGGTCGACTCAGCCTCTAACAGAAACGAGTGCCAGGGATATTTCCTGGGGAGGTAGAGCCGGCCGGCGCGTAAGGCTGACAACCTTACCACTTTCATGTGCCGATTGTCTTGAAATCTGGGAGCCTCAACCTCCTGGAACCCTCTGGGCCTGCCCAGGCCTGTAATGGGATTGCTTTACTTTACATTCGTGTTGCAAATTATATACGAATTTCAGTCAGGAGTTATGACACGGCCATCCAGAAAGAAGCCGTCCGTATTAATGACTAAGGCATCCTAACAAATGGAAATATTCTGATACCTGTTTTTCCTCGATTTTATGTTTTAGGCGTCTTTTGTATCACGTTTGTGAATTGAACACACAACATGAATTGATTAATATATTAAATCCATCATATATAACAAACACACAATAGTTCGTGACGTTATTGATTCTCTTGTTAAAGAAATATAATACGGACGTCATGATTGATTGTCTGTTCGTGTATAATGTCTGTCATGTCATTTAGCTGATTTCGATAACGAATGTTATGGAGGTCTTCATTAAAAGGTATAACGCAAACTATTTCTGTTTCGCGTCAGCCTACTATACCAGTCGTTTGTAACGCATATCAAATTTCTGAGACACAGCACATTCTGTATGATGTAAACTTGTTATCTTGGGAGAAGGTGGTACATGTGGGGGAAAAGCTAAATGCATACAGGATATTGGCTGGGAAACCTGGGGCAAAAAAGGTCGTTTGCAATATATGGGCGAAATTGAGAGGATAAACTTAGGATGGATCTTAGGGAAATAGTGCAAGATGGCGTGAACAATATTCATCTGGTTTAGGATAGGGATAAGTAGTTAGATTATTTTGAACACGATGAGGAACTTCGGGTCTTATACAGTTCGTGGAATTAATTGAATAGCTGAGAACCCTTCAGCTTATCAAGGAGGATTGTATTTTATGGATTTAGTTTGGCCTTTACATTTTTGAGTTGAAATATAAAAAGAGAAATTTTCGAGTCTTTGCATGCATTTGTTTAATTATGTAGATATTTAGGTACGTTTTTATTTAGCGACATTGTCAGTAGATCAGACTTTACAGCGTCGAAGGGTAGAATAATTAGCGAAAAATGGATTTTTAGAAGTATGGGAGAAAGTGTTCCTAATACTAATAGTGGTATCACTCCAGAATTTTACTGCAGGCAATGTGTAAGGCAACGAATTTGAAAAACCACAAGGGATTTCATGGTATCCTGTATCCAGGCCGGAATTTTGAGCCCGGGACCTCCCGATTAAGGGACGCGACTGCATTTTCGCTACGTTGTTTACGCCGTGCATGAACAGTGCGCATACAGCGCCGGCCGTGCTCTGTGGACATCACTTTCCGTTGAGTGACTCTGACGATGTGTACATGGCAAGAAGGACTTTACCTCACCATTGGTGGCTCAGCTTCCGGTGTGAAGTCCCTTGCGCGTGGGACCGCGGTGGCGCAGTTGGTTGAGGCACTTCACTACAAACCGGCAGGTCGCGGGTTCGATTCCCAATGGTGTCAGTGGATTTTTTCATTGGCATAATCCTGTCGGTCGCATGGAGTCGACTCAGCCTCTAACAGATATGAGTACGAGGAATATTTCCTGGGGGGTAAACGCGGCCGGTGCATATGGCTGACAACCTTACCAGCTTCATATGCCGATTCTCTAGAAATCTGGGAGCCTCGACCTCCTGGAACCCTCAGGGCCTGTCCAGGCCTGTAATGGGACTGCTTTTTTACTTTAGTCCCTCTCCCTGATGATGGTCGTATATATGTCGCCGAAACATGTCGGAGTGGAAGTGATCCTCTAAAGACTTTGTGTCACATATATTAAATCTCTGCATTACTGTTGGTACTTTTCTAGTAAATAAAACAGGACAGAGATTTGTTACTTCACGGAAGAACAGTTTGTTGTCCTGTTTTATAAAGAAATTGCTTTGGACGTAAGAAAAAAGGGCTAAGTATCCTCGGAGGTGTACTTTTATATGTGTACAACGAGGAGGTTAACGATTTATGGTCACCCAATATTGATCTTTATACGTAGTAAAATAGAGGAATTTTTTATGCCGCGCTCTGAATGAAATGGAAGAGAGAGTGAATACGGAATTTTGGCGGGGAACCGCATGGAAATCTGAGACTGGAGACACGTGTTACGCAACGAGCTCAACACATAACTTGCATTGAGGTGCATGACCGGAGTTGAAGCACTGACACGCAATTTTCTCTCCGCCACAACCGGTTTGTATCGTGTCTGAGAGCATATAGCTTATTTCTGATGGATAGCCGTGCGACTGGCTACTACGGAGTCTCAATTCCGAATTTATGGTTTTTCGTGGTTTTCTTAAGTCCATCCAGTCAGATGTTGGGCAAGCACGTCATCCTAGGCCACGATAACACCCAACCACATCCTTTCAAATTAATTATTCCTCATTCTCTCCACTCAGATGCTGGGGGATAATGAATCAAATCACGACCGCGATTGCTTCCTTACACATCCTTTCTAATTCATTATTCCTCAGTCTCTCTAAGCAAACTCCGGACAGTTCTTCAATATGACATAACCGCTTCCTTCCGCGAATTTGCTATTCATTATTAAGTAAAGGCAAAATTTAGGAGTATTTTAAAATAGATGCTTTCTTCCAAAAATGTTATCAGTTTATTGTTCCCAGTTCCAATACTGAAGGCCGTGTAGTACAATATGAAGATAGGAAATAAATTATTTTAAAGTGTGGCAAAATCCAAATATCTGGGAGACAGCGCGAACAGACCAAAATTACGTTCATGAAATCATTCAAACACTCTGAACCCGCTGAATGCCTGTTACAATTCGGTGCAGAATCTTCCGTCTTCCAGTTTACTGTCCAAAAATGTAAAGATTAAAATACATAGAATTATAATTTCGCCTGTTTTATATTAATGTGAATTTTGATCTCTTAAATTCAGGGAAGAATATATGCTAAGGGTGTTTGAGTATAGAGTGCTGAGGAAGATATTTGGGTCTAAGGGAGGCGAGGTAACAGAGGAGTGGAAGAGATTTAAAAATGAGAAGCTTCAATGTTTGTACTCATCAGATACTAATTAGACGATCAAATCAAAGTGAATGAGAAAGGCAGGATGCGTGACATGTATGGAGGAGAACAGAGAAGTGCATACAGTGTTTTGGTAGGGAAACCGGAGGGAAAGGACCACTTGGAAGTACTAGGCGTAGGTGGTAGGATAATATTAAAAAGGATCTTCAAGAAATCGTTTGGGTTTCGTGGACTGGGTTTATCTGGCTCAGGATAGGGTTATTATTATTATTTTTTTATTAATGAACTGTTGGCACAAAAGCCATAAGACCAATTACAGCCGCGGCAAGGAATGAGTAATAATAACTCAATGGCGTTTATTAACATGCAGGCTTAACAGCACAAGTGCCAATTACAAAGCCAGCATAAGAACACAGCTACAACACAAACCAGTACAAATACAAAAAAAACACTAAACAGACAAAACAAAACCAATATTGCAGAAAGTAACATAAAATTACTGGAGCAAAACCCCTATAAAGTGGAAAGACACAGATAAATTAATTTAAAAATGTGACAGATTAACGCAGAATCTGTTATAATAATAATAAATCATTAATTAAAACAGAACTACATTCAATATACAGCTATTCGTAATAACAATTACAATTCAATTTAATTGAATGCGCTTCAAAGGACACAAACAAAACACATCGTCACAAATACGGAACACAAAACACTAAACAGAACAAAACAAAACCAACATTGCAGGAAAAAAGTAATGTAAAAGTAATAATAATAATGATAATAATAATAATAATGAGAATAAGCGGAAGAGTAACTGACAAGAACAAGAACATCAACAACAACAACAACAACAACATTCTCGTCTTTACTTATTTCTAATAACATTTCCATATTGCTATGAATTTTTACATAAAGTCTCATTATTAAATTCCCAGAAGGTCATTTGTTGTTACAAACGGGTCTTTAAATATTCATAGTGGTCAACAGAACTGCCAAAAATAACTAACCACTGTAGCCAATATAGCGTCGTCAGACAGAAAAGCTTCGACTGAGCCGGTCGATGCGCGCGACAGCAGCAAGGTGCCAGCAAGGAGCGACACCTAGGAACTCTCGCGTCTCTTTTTGCACAATAAAACTACCACACGACGTGCGTCCAGCGTCGGCGTCGGTCGTCGCAGATGCCGGGAGAACGGCCCGGCGACGACACGTTGTGGGCAGCCGCGACCCTGGCGTTATTCGCCAGCTGCTTGTTAACCTGTAGGCGCGGTGTGTCCAGTTGCATGTTATCCCTCGGCGCGTGTGCTCAGTGCAAGTAGCGCAGAGTGGAATGGACACTAGTTTTATTTGGGAGAGAAACTTGGTAGCCTTGTCTTGTGAAATAGCAAAGATTATCATGCTTGAGGACAAATGCACAGGTGAAAAGTACATTAACCCAAGAAAATAAAGTAAGATGGGAAAGTAAAAATTATATGCTAAGCTGTTAAAGATGAAATTTAGTTTGCATTATATCTAAATATTCAGTTCGTACCAAGTGGTAAACATATTTCATCTGGAGTATAAAAACCGGTTTGTTAATGTTATAACTGTTGCTACTGAGGTCCATTAAAAACATAGAAATACGCTCTATAAGAAGAACATAGAATTTCTGATTGTTAAACCTGGTGGAACACAAAGTAACCAGTACACCCTCAGTGGTTAAGGACTTCAGAATTTATAGTCGCCGCTTAATATCATTAGGGACATTGAAATATATGATGAGATTGGCAAGAGATATAACACGCTTTCTAAGATAACTACGCACCAAATTCTGATCCGTTAACTTTGGAAAGAGGAGTCCATTTTGAGAACTAGGTGCAGATGGAAGGATAATATTAAAGTGAAGCTTAGATAATTTGACTTATAACAGCCTCAAGATGTACGTTGCTGTAAAAAGACCTTCAGCTCTTATAATGGCATGTAATTTCTTGACCAGCTGAGCGACTGGCCGTTTAGAAGCGTTCACATAGTCGCGAAAATCACCTATTAGATACGTCGTGTCCGTCGCTCCGTGTGCATGTATCGGCACTGCTCCCAATGGATATCCTTGAAATTCAATATTAGTAACTTTGTGAGGCTCTGTCAAGGACCTCAAATTTGTTTAAAACCGGGCAAAAATACCGGGCGTTTTACCTGAGCACCTAAGTAGGTTTTATTGTCCCCTGCGCCATAGATACGCCACAAAATACCTTTGTGCAACACGCAGTATTGCTATATTGTTGACAGTGACACGTACCTGAACAATACAGGCAGAACGCATTATTGTATTTTCAATGCAACAATGGTTGCTCGGAACAGACACAATTTTACGTTAAATGTGCAGCGCCTTTAATCACGCAATGAATAATATTAAATAAGCACAGCGCCTTTCTTTTGTAAATACTGTCCTGGATTTAGTTACGTGTAATGGAATGATCAAGTCTGTTTGCGTGTTTCATTTCCCAAACAATGTAATAATTTCTCATTGTACTTAGACAGGGATCATTACAGCATGGGGCGAACTTAATTTGGTTATTTCGATTCACGACAATCGTCTACTATTAAGTGAATACTGTGTCCACGTTTGTACGTTTTTAGAAAACTACCTACTTTGCAGTAAATATAACCATTACATAAAACATGTCTGTCACTAATACGTGTAAGGTTTATACGAGATTTTGTGTGGTTCATATCTGTGGAAGTATAAAGTAAAATTCTAAACCTCCAGCGTTGTACTTTAATGTTTATGTTAATCTTAAACTCACGGCAAAATTTAATCAAACACATTGAATGAAATATGGCATGATTGAAATGAACTGCGACTATGGTTTCTTGTAAAGCGGCGTTTGTTACGACTTGTTTAGCCTGCGAAACAGAACTTCGGTAATTTTTTGTATTCTATTTTTCGATCGCTCCTCTACAAAGAATTTCGAAAAACATTCTTACTAGTAGAAACAAGTTTCTATTTATCATATTGACATAATGTTAATTACTGAAGGACTGTATAGAACTCAATTCCATCCTTAGGCTTGGCCTCGGTTCCTCTGGAAGCTGTTGACGCACCCCATAGCCACCGCGCAACACAGTTTGAAAACCATGGCTATAAGCGTAATGCTTCTGGTATTGCTGACAGCACTAACTGACGTGACCCAAAACGTAAATTGTTAAGACAGACCTTACCATGTCTTCCATACATGACTTCATAAGAATGAGAAAAATGAAAAAGTTATAATAGTGAATTTTGATTGGTTTTCAGACTGACGGATCGTTATGGCTGAAATTTGCTGCACAAATTTTAGTGCTAGTCCCGTCAGCTGCATTTTATTAATATCTGCCCACTCAAAAAAAAAAAGAAACAAGTTTTATACGGATGAACGGAAATGTGTATCGAAAGTAGTGAGTAATATTAATTATTTAGATTAACTCTTTCGAAAGCCTTCTTTGTTATGTACATACGGGCTGCAGAAGTTAGGGAAATTGGTCACAAAATACGTTCACAATTCTTATACTTAGAATTTTTTATTTTTTGCTTTATTAATAGAACAGTTCAGATTTAACTGTAATGGTGGCCGACTAATCTTTGAAGAGATGTTGGCCACAGCTGAGGCATTTAGCATATAGTGGCAAGAAGGTTCTATCTCCTGTTGATATCAGTCGGTGTTCTGTATTTCAGCTATCGTGTCAGAATCCTTTCATGCTCGCAATCATCTTAACATGTGGTTGACACGCTTTAGCTCCGCAACGGGAAACAAATGAAAGTCCCTGAGACGAAATCCCCTGATATGATCACAATCAGCGCAGGTTCTTTGCTTTTACGTCTTGCACTCCGTGCCTTTTCTAAACTAATGAAGGCTTTCAGTAACATACCCTCTTAACACAGCTAGTCTGAATTGGTATATAGACTGACAGACAATCAGAAATTTTCTTTCAATCTGTATATATCAATAGAAACTGTGTTAAACGGGTACTTATTTACAAGTTCAGATGTTATTTGGTTACAAAATTGTAACTAAATAACTCCGTGGAGCAGAGGCCTTCTTGAGAAGCTAACAGTTTCTCAGCTAGTCAAGAAATTCCCCGCATTTTATGGAACCCGGAGGTTCATTACCGCATTCACAAGAGCCCGCCACCTGTCCCTATCCTGAGCCAGCATAATCCAGTCCATGCACCATCCCACTCCTTGAAGATCCATTTTTATATTATCCTCCCACCTACGCCTGGGTCTTCCAAGTGGTCGCCTTCCCTCAGGTCTTCCCACCAAAATCCTGTATGCACCTCGCTTTTCCCCCATACGTGTTACGTGCCCCGCCCATCTCATTCTTCTCGACAAAATTATATGCCATATCAATTTATTTTCCGACCGAACCTCTTAAATTACCGTGGAAGTATTCATATAGGTTTACTAAGAGACTTCTTTAAAAAAGACCAGCACAGTAGCGTTAATGATATGCAAGCGATAAGCATTTCCTTGACATGGCGCATAACGAACGAGTTATCCACGTTAATGTAAGAAGAGTTCTGATATATGGTGATTCATTGCTGTTTTTAGAAGTTTTGTGGGTCTGTGGGTTGTCAGTCATGATCTATAATTGTCACTCCAGTAGTGTAACGCAAAATAAGTGATTCGGTATTTTTTTGGTACCGCTTCCAATAATGGCATAATTTTGTGCTGAATTCCTGATATTACGAAGTATTTACGGCATCATTTTGAACGTCTGCCTCGCTAATATGTTTTGACGGATTGACAGATGTTAATGCAAATTGGCGTGACTGTCATAAGTACAGGTTACTCTATCATTTATCGTAGTGTCAGCATGTCCGGTGTGAGAACTTCTGAAATGGGACAGAAATTAGCACCACTTAATCCAGGGTGATCTTAAATATGTACAAACTTTTTTTTTGTAGGAAGTAAACCAAACTAATTACATGATATCTATATTTAGTTTTTCAGTTGAATGTTGATAAGCAAATTTTTTATAGCGGCACATCATAGAGACGTCTACAAGTTTCGTGTAAAACCTGTTTTGTGTGTATTAACAATACAAACATGATTACGGTTAGTATTTTGAGGTTATGCGACTGTTTGTAAATATAACTTAAGGTGGTCTGAATCCTTACGAATAGAAATTATTCACAGAAATTAATATATGAATTAATCATTTGTATTTATTTTTTGTCCACCCTCACGGATTTATGCATTTTGAAAAATGAAATCCAAACTCCAAGTTTTTCCCTAATCATGTGTCGCCTTTGATTTTTAAAATAATTTCGAATGCTCTTTATCAAGTTCCGAATTAAACATAGACATTTCGTCTAGTTACATAAGTTCTAATGTAGTCCGAAGTATATTCACATTAAAACTATCGTAATAGTTTCCTGAGCGTTCAGTGGGTAGTACCGAAAACTGTTTCCCGTAAACTTTCTTCGCAGTATTAAAATTATAATGCTGTGAGAAGGAAAAAAGATGATCCCAAAAAAGTACCATCGTCGTCGTCATCATCATCATCATCATCATTATCGTCGTCGTTGTCGTCTTCGTCATTTTTGGCTCTTGTTAAGCTTTTTCCTCTTGGTATTATTATTATTATTATTATTATTATTATTATTATTATTATTATTATTATCCGAATTTCTCACTTCTCAGCTTTAGCTGGGAAATATTCACCTATCCTGGGATGTATCATCAACAGGATTAGGCACGGTGGTCTTATGTGTAATTTAGGAAATTTCTTACAATTGAACATGTGCCAAGAATCACCACTTTTTGCATTTGTATATATGTGTTTGGGTGCAGGTTAAGTCTCTTTAAACTTCGTGACAGTGAGTTTGGAATTATTCCCGTAGCTGAAATTACTATCGGGACCACTTGTACTGCATCCTGCTTCCACATAACACGTATTATTATTATTATTATTATTATTATTATTGAGTCGAAATATTTCAGAATATGTGACTAGATTAAGCATATATTGAGATATATTTGTGATCCGTAATCGACTAAAGTCTGGACTGTGTTCTCCAAAAACGTCCGGACCGAATCTGGGGTCACTCAGTCTCCTATTCAGTGCGTGTTGGGTGCTCTTTCCTTGCGGAAAGAGGCCGGGACGTAACATTGACCAGTCCCTTCTAGTGTCGACGCTAAGTATGAGTGGAGCTGTACCTCCGGTCCTCCCATATATTACCTGGCGCGTGTATGGACAACTTCATATCTATTATTATTATTATTATTATTATTATTATTATTAATGACGAAGTTCAGGTGATGGGAAACGGCAGGTTCCGTGCCTAATTTAAATCCATTTACATAGAGTACCTCAAACAAAGGCAGGAAGTTTTCGTGTTGCGGCCGAAATTGGAACACGAAGGGGGAGGGCCTAGTGCCAAAACGACACGTGTGTCAGAGAAACAAGGCCGACTGCAAGGAAGTCAGGCGACTACAGGACCTATCAGTTGCACAGTGACTGCTAGAGATAAAGGTTCGCATAAACAGTTTTGTCACTGAAATGTTGAAATGCGTCTTCCTACCTACTGGGCCAGTTTTAAAAGTTCTCTGCAGAAGGATACAGTGCCTCATTCGATCACCACACCACAGCTTCTGTATTTTAATGGTTTTAGGACAAGCTACAGGGCAACAGATTTCCGGACATCGTTCTTGTTCATTCATAAATACATGGATGTAGTGTAGACAGGGCACACGGCTGATGTAGTACAAAATAAATAGAAAGGTAAAATGGTTTCTGTGCTGAATTAAATGTCACGGCCTTGAAGAGATGAGGAAAATGGTGGTATAGCTCCACATATTCTTGATATCTGCAGTGGATGGAGGTGAGTAATCAGCTTCACGGCCTGGCCGCTTTATCCGTGTGGGAACAGCCCCGGTATCTATTGAATAAGGAGCTTGGCAGACCCGGGGAATTGTTTGAACGCGTTAGATACTTGAAGGATCTCTTTCCTGCTGGAAACCACTCCAGGATTTCTTTGTTGTCCACCCTGTATCCTAGTTACTATAATGAGATATCCTGGCTATAAAGAGAGACAAGATAGGTGTATGGAGTTTTGATTGGGGAAACTTCTCTTAAACGATCGTTTGGAAAATGAGATGGCAGGGCAACTTTAAAATAGGTCTCAATGAAATAAGTTTTTAGAAGGCAAATTGGATAGAATTGGTTCGTGAACTTTTTAAATTTTGGACTGCGGTTGTAGCGAACTTAATCTTTTGGATTCTAGTAACTCCACCATAATATTAGGTGGTTAAGGAGTTACTGAAATTCATTAGTTTTGAATTATTTAATTATTTCGTATGATATGAAATTTGTGTATTATTCTTGTAGTTAGTTTTTATGGAATATTTTTATACAGTGCTTGGAAATTTGTTTTCCGACTTAAAATATTTACTTCCGTACGCCCAGGAGTAGAGTAACTTATTGGTGTTTACCACGTCACGAAAGTGCGGAACGTTGGAGTTAATACTCCACGTGTTTTTAAGCTTTGATATCAGACGTGGGCGTGCATTTTGCTTCACTCTGTGGCCAACTCGCCGATGAGAGCAGTGAATTAAACCTGTGGAGCCTGAAAATCCTCTGAACACAGCCAAATATTCGCAGCACAGGAATCACTACTTATTTTACATTTTTAAGTTCAGTTCTTTACTGCTGTTCAGGGCAGTAGTAGCCGTTTGTTCTAAAAATCTTAACGAAACATATAAACTCACACTGTGGGCAAAAATCAGAGCTTTTAAGCTATCAAACCCGGTCTCGGTTTAATATTTTACACGCCACCAGACCTTTTTGCACGGTAGTATCTCGAATATATTTAAGTGTAATATAGATTTAAATATCCCACACCCTGTCCTGAGATGTAGTTGGAATTTAAACTTCAGTGTCCCTGAGATGTTAATGTTAATGCAGAGCCTGGATTTTATACACGCAGTAAAGACGGCGTTTTAAGGTTTAAACTTCACTACAATCACACCAGGAATTTGTATTTATACTTCATTATAGCAGTACATTCTTACATTACAAGAGTGGCCAGCAATGAACCTAAAAGGAAATATTCGGTTTCCCATGTATTCACGAATAAAACCAAAAGGTATTAACATTAAAAAAGAATAAAGTATAGTTCAGCATAGAACAGGCTATTAAGGACCATCAGCGGAGTAGAGGTATCTTTTTCTTTTACCTCGGTGCTAGATGGGGTGACTGCTCAACACCACGCGCCGGCCGCTGTATCATCGGCAAGGAGACTGGGTGGCCCCAGGGCCTGTCTGAACGCGTACGGCAAATCTCGCGCATGACGGAATTCGGTCCCCGGACCGTCCAACACGTAGCGAGTCGTTATACCGACAACGCTATCCGGCCAACCTGCACGCTTCTCCACTTTGTCCGCATCAGCCCTGTTTTATGTTTCCCGAGGTGTAAATCTGCCATAGCTTGAAGCTAAATAAATTCCTTTAAGATGAAATGAGAAAATAAGTTACCATTTATCGAGGGTGGAAGAGGGGGACAGTCACCAACAGATTGTACTACAGATCATGAATACTTATAAATTTTTATGCTTATTCCAAACGTAGTGTGTGTCACAGACCATAAGCTTCCCTGTCACATGTGCAGCACCACACGCCTGAAACCGGTTACCAGGTCACATGCGGGAGGAGGAGTGCGTTATTGATAGCATAGCTTGGCTGTCATTGATTGGCTTAATTTTCATCACGTGACAATCACTGCTACGGCACAACTATCTTATTATCCGCCATCTTGCCTGGTATTTAGTATATTCCGTAGCAAAAGTGTAAGAATCTGAGAGCGTGAACTCCACTGTCCTATGCGATTTTGTGATCAGCTGCATGGACTTCGGTACGTTTAAATTTATAGCACAAACAAAAGTACCTGTTCTTCGTCAAGGGTACGGTTACGTTCTTCTTCAGTGCCACAAGGCGTATATAGCGTGTTGCAAAAGTCAACTTGACACTAAGACGCACCATGTTGATTGAAATTTACTGTCAGTTACGCAACGATAGACGCGTTGCCAACTGTGGCCATCCTCGCAAGAAGAAATTCTTTGCTGAAGATTTGGCAAAAAAGGAAAAGACTGCGATAATTGTGGTTTAGACGGCATTTCTTTTGTTAAGCATCGAATGTCAAGTAACTTTTCGTCACTCTGTAGTGTAATGTAACACTTTAAAAATGAAATAACACTCACATTAAGGAACTAAATTACGCTAATGTAATTAAAAATTCTGGAATTGAGGACTTACATCAGAAGCAAGAGACTTGCATCAGAAGCAAGAGATGTGCATGCAGATGGCTACCGTGTATTTTGACAAGGGTATGGACTAAATTTCTGCCCCTCGGTGGTCCCTGCTATGTCCGGTTTAGGGAAAAGAAACCAATAAAGTCACATTTATATTGAAAGTACATAGAATGAAAACGACAAAGGACGCATTCCCGAAAGGAGAAACTATTGACACGCACTGCATTTAGGATTCCTCCCTTCACAAGCATTCAGTTGCAGACTCCAAGAACCAGTTCTCCGCCCAGTGAAGCGCAAGTGGATAAATATTAAGGCCTTTATCCGCCATTAAAATTGGAGAGACATAGTCATCCACCCTGAATACTCAAAAGTAACGATTAAAAGAGAAAAATTATAATTTTGCCTGTTTTCTGTATGGTTGTGAAACTTGGTCTGTCTTTTTTTTATATTTTGCATATACACCGACGCATCTCTTTAATTAAATTTTTATCATCATTTTAAGAAGAACAGCAGTGATATTTTATTAATATAACAGGTGTATCATAGACTGTGACCAGTTTTTGTTACCGTGTTGTGATAGTGTGTAATTACTGACCGTACGACTCCCTGAAAATGAGCTCGGTGTTAGCTCGAAGCATGTAGGAGCAGTTTCCAAGACATGTCAATGTTAATAAAAGTGCATGTGTGGGTATCTAATTAACCCTTGGTCCGTCATATCTAGCGAAGGCTGATCACTGTGAGCTTTCGATAACAGAGTGGTGAGGGACGTTTTTGGACCTACGAGAGAGGAAGTAGTAGGATACTGGAGAAAATTGCACAGTGAAGAGCTTCATAATTTATTCTTACTAATGTTGTTACGGTGACTAAGTGAAAGAAGATGAGATTAGGGCACGCGGTTTTATTGAGGCACAGATAATTTCATGTGGATTGCGGGGGGCAAAACCTGAAAGAAAGAGCCGGTTGGAAGACCTAGGCCTAGGTGGATTGTAAGGAAATGGGTCTTAAAGGGATTGGAGTTGTAGAATTGTTTCAGTTGGGCTCCGGGTACGATAAAATGGTGAAGTTTCCGAACATGGTAATCGGCATTTTAAATTTATAATATTGTTTAAATTCTTGCCCACTAGAATAACTACTGCATAGTGAAGTTCAGCTACTGACATAAAGCCCCCAAAATTTTCCCATTAGACATGATATAGTCTTCGAGACATCACTGTAAAACATTTTCTCATATATGAAAAAATTTTAATGCATATTTGTTATATACGATGCATGGTTTCAGGCTTCTGCCGCGATTTAGATTACATGTACCCTCTTCTGGGATATTACGAGGGTAAAGAAGTCCAAAAACTCTTCTTTACCCTTGAAGATGGGACCGATAGGTTTCCCGAAACGTCGGTATAGAATTGCCACTCTACCGCTGCATAATATACCAGAAGAGCACAGATGTTGTTATTTACCCTTTTTATTATTGTGTCGGGTTTTCGTACACGCAAATGCACTATTGTGTCATCAGTTTTTTGCCTTTCGCTTTACGTTGTTTCTCTGTAACGTCGTGAAACTTGTAAGGAAATAAACTTTGTTTAGCGTGGTTCTGCTCAATATAACGTCGCTTCAGAAAACACTTAGTTCTTGGGGAATGAGTGAGTGAGTGGTTTCTAATATACGTAATTTTAACAGCCGCTAACAGTTCTTAGAAAGCCTTCCCACTGTAACTAGTGCACCGTCTGTAGGTGTATCAGTGAAGTCAGCTTCCGTCCTTAATAGTTGCCCCATGAAGACTTCGTTGTTTGGCGGAAAAGAAAGATTGTGTGAGATCTTCTGGGATCTGATGCAGTGTAATCTAGTACAAATTTACGACATGTTAGAAGAATTTTTTTACTTCCATCGTTCTGAATATTAGGGCAGCAGTTTGTTCAGGAAAACTAGTAAATTTCTACCAAAACACACGGCGCCATTTTCTAAAAACCAGTAGGCTACTCGTATTCAAACATCTGTGAGGATGTCAAATGTCAGATGTATAGGTTAAAACTTTTTTATAATCTTACTTCCTTCTTATTGCAGTACGCTAAACATACATTTAATTCGTCTTATAAAGCGGCGGTTCACGCCCAGCGCAGTTCAGAACTGAGTACCTTCCGTAAGTATTACGCATTATTAACCGCAAGTGGCTGCAACATCCGTTCGTCCGGAATTCAGGCCGGAGCGACATGCGTAATATCAGGCTTCCATCCCGGTAAAGTCAAGGCTTTCGCTGTCCTGGTATGTTATGCAGTAGAGGTTGGTAGTTGGTTAAAGACGTTTCGGTACAACCAGCACCACATGAACTCCAAAAGGAGCCTAAGCCACGCCAGGACATATATGAGGCGGCGGAAGTGTCTCGTGCGTTGTGTGAAGCAAGCTGAAAACAGTTCAGGCGCAACCACTTGTTTCATTGCCCGTGCAGATAAAATATCATGTTCTCCTAGACTGGTCGTTCTGCAGATAGTCATATAGGCTGCTAACATAACACCCATTCAAACTGCCTCGCTTGTCTGCGTAAAAACAGTTTTATATTACAGCCTTCGATTGACAGTCGAAGTACGATGGCACTGAATGTGCGGAGAAGCCAGGGTAACGTAGTCGGTGTAGCGACTTACTACTTGCTGCGCAATACGGGTTCGAAGGTTCGAATCCCGGTAGAGGCAATATATTTTTCCCTTCTCCAAAACCCCAGAAAAGGCTGTGCTCCCCCTCAGCCCCCTTTTCAATGGGTACCGGAACTCCTTAAACGTGAATAAAGCAGCTTGTCATGAAGTTGACCACTCACTTAGATCTAGTGCCAAGGTTAAGAATGAGTGGAGCTATACCTCAACGCTTCCTGTGTGTCTTCGTGGTATTGACAGGGATAGCTTTACCTTCTTACTGAATATTCACGCTAAAAGATAAAGTTGTCTTCGTGTTAAGCGCCACGCTGTGAAGGTATATGGAGATGTAGAGGTTCAGCTCCACTCGTTTTTAATGTGGCGGTAAATGATAGGGATATAAGTGATCAGCTTCATGCCACAACAACTTGAATTGTCCCCAGTAATCATTAGACAGGAGACCGCATGGAACACACATCCGCTCCGTCGCAGGGCATCAAAAGGCAGTACCTGGGTCGTCCGGCAGGAAGCTAGTCACTGCACAGACTGATGTGTGGGACAATGAAATTTTAAAGAAAGGCCGCTACATTTGCGGAACAGTATTAACCCTTTAAAGACGAAGCGTATCTGTTTTATATAAGGACTCAGTGCGTACCGCGCTGTAAACACTCTCCACTTCGGTTATAAAAACCAATCTCTTAATGTTTTATAAGGCAAAAGTTGCTGTTTGTTCTGAGATCCACACGAAATACACAAACGCAATGTGGGCACCACGTAGAATTTTTTAATCTTAAACGTGGTCGTATGTAAAGTTACCGCTAGACTTTGAAGGGTTAAACTTGATACAACGGCAGATTGCTTTAAGCACTGTTTCTATCTAATGCACTCTATGAGCTATTTTCGACAAAAGTAGACGTTGCAATTCCGACCCTAGCCCAAGTTTTGATGTCTTTTGTTTCTGCAGTCATATGCTTCTGTTCGTAAATAGTACGAGTACAAACTCTCACTGCCAACAAACTTAACAACAGCACAGCAAGCCTTAACGAATGTACAAAATGAAGACGCTGTGGGACAAATTCAACCTCCAAATGATTCCATATGTGAGGCCGGAATTTAAAATATGCAGTCGCAGACAGTTATCCAAATGTACTTACTTTTTGTTCATAAGCATCTTCTGGTATAGATTTTCTCTAGCTGAAATTTATCAAACATAATGTAAGAATTTCATTTCATTGCATATTTGCAACTTTTTAAACATATAATACAACTTTTAACAAAATTTGTATGTTTTTACGATGTCTCCATATAAATTTCTGCAAGTACATTTTTCATCTGTCATTGCCAATTAATAGTTTTCGTTATTATTAACTCTCTGCTATCCTGGGTACATTTATAGTTTCAGTTCCTACCGCAAAGTAAACACATCCCGCATCTGAGAGTGAAGATCAGTCAGATGAGACGGAATTAATTGTTGTTTGTTGCCAGAATCACAAGGAACTACATACACTACGTGGGCAAGATGTTTTAGTCCTAAAATTATTATTACTATCATCATCATCAGCAGCAGCAGCAGCAGCAGCATGATCTCCTTTATGCAGGGTATTCACACTTATATACCTGAAACAAACCACGTTTCTAGGGTATACAGTGTCGCAGCTATTCTGCGCGCACTGTTAATGGTGCATATAGCGCTGTCTTCAATATTAAACTCTTTTGTGCTTCTACATTAGCACTTTCCGCAGTATGTGTGCTGTGCCCAATATAGCTGTTTTCTGTAGTTCCTTGATATCGTGCTTTCCCGGTATGCTGCTCAAGTATTTTCTGAAGGATTTTGAAATGGTTCGAATTGCTCCTATTATTACTGGCGTCACCTTTGTTTTTACATTGCACATGCGCTGTATTTCTGTCATAAGGTCTTTATATTTTAGAATCTTCTCGGCTTCTTTCTTTATCATATTTCCGTTTCCCGGGATTGCTACGTCAATTAGCATACATGTTGCTTTTCCATTATCCCCGATTATGATGTCTGATTTAGTGTTGGGGATGGTTCTGTCGGTTTGCACTAAATTATTATTATTATTATTATTATTATTATTATTTTAATAAGGTTAAAGGAAGAGACAAATATAGTTTTTCGCAACCTCAAGTGATTAATACCTTCTATTCAACACGTATATATTTAACCAAATTTAGAGTTATTTTTATAGTTTTTGGAAAACAGTATATTACACGTTCCCACACCAAGCGCCATTTGTGTTGCTATGGCCTTAGATGTCCTCACTGTATACGTATTTGGTAGGCTTCGGTGGCGTGACATCGATAACAAGTTTCTTTGAAGTCCTTAACTTCGAAGTTACACGCTCAGAAACTCACACGCATATTATGATACCATTAACCCCGGTCTTTGGGAAGATAAGTGCGGTAAGATAATAACTATTTGTGAATGGATTAATTTATATGAATGTCACTTTACTGATGACTAGTTCATACTTCAGTGAAATTTAAAAGAGAAGTAGTTGAGCACAATATCTACTTATAAACCATTTTCTAAGTACATGCTGTGCTTCTTTTGCATACAAAAATAAACTTCCTCAGAAATATCTGATCTGACTGAAGGAGTTTCTAATCTACTTTAATCCCGAATATACAAGCTTTGTGAGCTACAGTTTGTGAGCTACAGGTATACTAAGACACGAAAGTAAATGCAATATCTATGGCACAGGCATTTTTTCCAGTTCCTTTTGCTTCTATTGCCGTCTGTTCCTATTCATAACTGCTACCAACTCTGCCACCTGCCACAAAGTTGTGGCTAACATATATGGCGGCATAGCAGCAAGCATATCCTGCCATCTTCTGATGGTATTTGTAACTAGTTGCTGCTTTCGGACCTAACAGTAGTTCAATAAATCTTAACTTATTACAAATTTAACTACGTTATTATTGTTATAATTCAGTTAAACAATACGCTGCTGGGTAAAAGAATTCTTGAATTGCAGGTGTAACAAATTAAAGGAAAGTATTACACGTTTACATAGAGGTGTAACCGTAAGTGATTTCTTGTAACTTAAGAAATTCTTCGAAATAATAAACATTCTCTAAATACGTTGTGAAAGAAAAAATATGCTGTTACTACCTCTTTGTAAAGCCTGATAATTATGCTGAAACATTTACATGCTATTTTTACTCCCATCTGCTCTCTGTAACATTCTACAAACTACTTTATAGTCAGACAAATACCATAACTCACATTATGAAGTGTCATGCATACTCTCCATCCCTCTCTCTGACGTCAGAAACATTAAGCAGCGAGTCTAACTTCGGTTTCCATGTCGAAAACCAAATTTGCTTGTAGCTGGAGTGGAATCGAGGAGCGCCTGGCGCGATTATGGGGAAGTAACGGACTGAAAGCGATGGCTTGCCGAGTCGACGACTTGTTCTGAAACAGAAAAATCGTCATCCCACTTTTTTATGCAAGAGTGCAGTTACTTTCCCAACCCACTGTAGTGCGTAACATTATCCGAGTTGGGGCAGGTCAAGAAACTTGCACTGTTGATAACGATAAGCAGAGAGCAAACAAGGGGCTCCCAAAGGGGACAGTCTGTCTTGTTAACATACATATTCTAATCCGCAGTGGAGACAGACTGTCCTTTTATATGCACAAACAATAAAGCTGAAGGCTGTTTGATAAGACAGCCGGTAAACATACCATCTTTGAGAAAGGAAGACAAAGAGAAACGATCTCAAAGAGAGAGAGAAGGGCGGAGAAATAAACCGAGACGTAAAGGAATAAACACGAAGATGGAAGAGAAATAAGGGAAGAAAGGAATAAAGTAATATGTGAAAAAACATGACTAAAGAGACAATAGCAGAGGGTACCTAATGTAAAGGCCCGCGGAGAAAATTTCAGTCCTTAAAGAATCCGTATTTGTGAAGAGTTTAGAGTCTAGAATCTTAATACAAAATATATGCCTAGGCCTAAGAGCCAGTCTCAACAATACCAAGCTCAATTTGTAAGCAATGGAATCTGACCGGTTGCATAATACATTTTTGAGGGGGGGGCCTGTCTTAACCTTCTAAAGCCTAGCGGTAACTTTACGTATCACCAGGTTTAACATTAAGAAATTCTACGTGGTGCCCACATTGCGTTTATGTGTTTTGTACGGATCTCAGAACAAACAGCAACTTTTGCCTTATAAAACGTTAAGAGATTGGTTTTTGTAACCGAAGTGGAGAGTGTTTACTGCGCGGTACGCACTGAGTCCTTATACGCTTCGTCTTTAAAGGGTTAAATAAACAAAGCCTATCGTATTAGTTTATTACCCAGGCCTACATTCACAAACAGGTCACTTTTAAAACATGGTGTGTCCACAGCAATGAATATTCGTAGCCATATCATCTGAATTACTACACCGTGCAGTCTGGTAAGTGGACACCAGCGTTTCGAGCAAACATACTGCAGTTTTCCTCAGACCATCGTGTAGACATACTCTTTATATACGTACGCCTGACAGTAAATATTCAAAACATTAACCCTTTAAAGACGAAGCGTATCTGTTTTATATAAGGACTCATTACGTACCGCGCTGTAAACACTCTCCACTTCGGTTATAAAAACCAATCTCTTAATGTTTTATAAGGCAAAAGTTACTGTTTGTTCTGAGATCCGTACAAAACACATAAACGCAATGTGAGCACCACGTAGAATTTCTTAATGTTAAACCTGGTGGTACGTGAAGTTACCGCCAGGCTTTAAAAGGTTAAAAATGTATGGAAGAAAACAATAATATGGTACGTGGATAAGTAACAGCAGTAGCTAGAGAACAGAAGATCTGAGTGGAGAAAACAGGCTAGGAGAATGAAGAAATTAGGAAGATAACCGTTTTCAGCGAAGTCACGCCGTGTAACCTGGCAGATGTATAATGATATTTTAGAGAAACCTGCTACCTCCCTCATTAGGGTGGACCTAACTTCAAGTCTCACATAAATTAGCAGAACAGTCGTCTTACAGTTGGTACGAATCACATCCAGTGACATATAATGGAACGTGTTTGTTTGTTTACTGCTCATGAAGTAGAGCATGCCTTGCGCTTAATTTGCAGCTGCACTACAGATTCAAACTAGAGGGGTCATTCGGTAATCCGGCCGCCGGTAGTCCGGAACCCCTGGTAGTCCGGAGAGTTTTGGGCCAAATGTAGCTCAAGATGTATTTCCAATTGAAGTAATTATTACTCTATATTATTATTATTATTATTATCATTATTATTATTATTATACTGTTAGGAACAGTATTCCGGCTTTAAGGAAATTTATCATTAGGCTTAAGTGATGACTTTTTTATGTTAACTGTACCACGGAATTCCCCCTCTGTGATCCGGATTCCTGGGTAACCGGATTCCTGTGTAATCCGGATCACCCTTGCCCCCATAATCCGGATGACCAGGAAGCTACTGTACCATCCGAATGATAGAGTATTGAAGACTGATGTTAGCTTCTCCTACTGTCCTTGCCTCTATCCGAACTGGTATAAGCTTGAAGCTTCATTTCTTCTGGGGTAGGACTCCGCGTCACATAGTAATTGGTTCCCGACGTTTCGAGACCACTATGTTTTCTCGAAACGTCGGGAATCACTTACCCTGTGTCTCTGTGTTTTATCTCAGAAGAACAGAAACCTCAGCTACACGGCTAAGAGATTCTAAAAGTCACATATTACGAAGTTCCTTCTCCTCACCCTTCACCACCGTCTGGTTTCATGACTCGGATAGTACACAGTATACATTACGTCTGTAAAATTTCTGCATCTTAGCCGTATATGTATATATGTATTTACGTAAAATGTTTCGTGCTAACGTAAGTATATTTTTGTATACAATTCCAAACAAAAATTTCCCGTACTTTATTAGCTGTCACGGTCCCAACGCAAGGGAAACATCGATTTGGCCACCATGTTAATTTACGAAGTTTGGATGATGCTTTTCGCATGTTCTTCACTTCATATTGCAATTATTTCTGTAATTTGTTGACGAGTTATTACTGGAGACTAAATAGAAGTCTCGGTTGTGCAATAAACTTCCCTAACGAAAAAACCGAAGACCCAAGTTTGTGAAAAAATTGGGCATTGAAAGATTTAATGTAATAAAGTATTGAGTGAATGTGCATTAGGTGTGCTTTTATATTTCTGTAGTACTGTGTCGCCTCATCAGGTTAAATAAGTAAAGAAAGACAGAAAATATAACAAATTTGATGTCTGTGTTACTACAGGCACATGATGTGTGTGTTGTAAACAAATTTTCAAAACACGTTATGCTTTGGTCACTTCAGAGTTGAGCATGGAAACTTGTTTGTATGATTCACCTAGAACTGTTGAAAGTTTAATTCGGAACAGTTTCATTGCTGGTATGATTTTGTACAGATATTAGAAGTCGTGTATACTGTTACATGCACAGAATGAAGCGTCAAGACACAAAGTAATGTAGTCACTACACGTGAGTTTTTTAATTAGAATAAAACGCAAAATTATACTTTTGTTTTGAATTAAGAAGTTTTAAAAGGTGCATGCATCGAACGACAAAGGCAGACGACTGGTTCTTCTTATGGCGTCCGACAAAACTTTTGGTTACATAACGAGAGCAGACAAGAATCAATACTTTCTACAAAATATTTTCGGGACTGTAGAGATGTACGCTGCATTGAAGACGTTGTTTTCGCACTTATTCTTGGGAATTTTGCATCCTGAGCTTTCCGGAAAGAAATTATATTACCACAGACCAAAACAAACTCGCAGATATTTTTCTGCATACATGCATGACTATCATGTAGTCTGCTGTCCCTATTTTATATGTAACTGTGAAATTGTACGTATAATCTAATGACGCTAAGGTTTTTTTTATTGTGTTACGCACTAGAAATTTTGAAAACGTAAATTTCCTAACCTGTAACTTTTGTGTTAATCAAGAATTTTTTTTCAGTAGGACGTAGCGCTTTTGGTAGCGGTAATGTGCAACAGATGTTGCAAGAGTCAGTCAGTCGTTCAGTCAGCCAGTCAGTCAGTCAATCAGTCAGTCAGTCAGTCAGTCAATCAGTCAGATGGTATTCATGGCAACGACATTGGGATTTCTGTCCCACGAAGGAATTCGTCGTCCTGTGGTTTGGTTTTTGAGGACGAAATATAATTCCCCACCGAAATCAACCGCCAGTTGTTACATGTATATGGTGATGGTGTAGTGAGAGTGTAGCAGGCATAAACTGGTCGCAAGGGTGTCGACGATGGTTGCGTCAGTCGCCCCAGCACGTTGAGGGTAGACAGGAAAGCAGACGGAATGGCGTGACCACGTCATATTGGAAAAGCGACGAGTAACTGAAATTGTCCATCTGAATTGTACACAGCACTGTCCATGATTGCAAGATCCCAGTTTCTACCGCGATGGAAATTTTGAAATTCTTGCCGGGATGGTACGAGTACGTCAATATACTCGACGATTACGTTGAAAATTACTGAAGATGCAGTGGAATAAATGACTAGATTTAACGTTATAATGACTTTCCATTTGATTTTATGATCTATGGAACCTTACGTAGTGACCATCTTTCATATATTTATTAGCAGATAGAGTGTTGATATTAGTTACCTACGAAGGTAATTGTCTGCAGTTTCCTATATTATTTGTAGATTTTGTCACGTATATAGCTTTATTTTTATTGTCGTTCCAAAGCAATGTAGTTTTGTCTCGACATTCAAAGGTTATTAGTAAATGCTGTAATACGGTATTTTATACAGTTCAGTGCCAAGTGAAAGAGTTCGCAATAAGATATATAGTCATGTGATTTACCTTTTAAAGCCTAGCGGTCACTTTACTTACCACGAGATTTAACATTCAAAACTTCTACATGGTGCTCACATTGCTTTTATGTGTTGTGTATGGATCTCAGAACAAACAGCGACTTTTGCCTCATACAATATTAAGAGATTGGTTTTGTATAAAAAAAATTGTAGAGTTTTTACTGCGCAGTATATTTTGAGACCTTATATGAAAACTACACGTTTCATCTCTGAAAGGTTGATTGTGCCGTTTATATCAATAAAATATTAAAAACCTTTGACGAATGGCAAGATCTAGCAGGCATAGAAATCAGCGTCCCAGGTTGGAAATTTCCAGTGGTTATTCTTTCTTTTACACGAACTCAAATTAGCAGTAATCAGAATCCAACCGTAAGCCGTAAGTCTCCTTGCCTGTTAGCATTTTTATATTCTCTTCGCTAACGTTCGATTGTCGGTGACAAAATTAATTCACAGCCAACGTATAAATAGTTTCGTGTCTTAAATGTGGATTTCTATCATTCTTGATCCTGGGTTTTAAAATGGTCAAAGCCGCAGCACCTCACTCAACCACCACCACCACCACCACCACCGACGACGACGACAACAGAACAAGGGCCAATATTGCAATAGTGTTACTTGAACCCCTCTAAGAGACAGCGGTGCCTGTGTCTACAAGAACATTACCTGTCGCTTGCAAGTCACTGAAAGAATTAGCGTATTTCCTTTGGGTCTGACAGTAAGCAGCGTGTATTTCCCTAAATACTAAGAGTCGATTTTAAAGTAGATACGGTATGATTTCTTGGAGATAGGAATGAAGTCTTTAAACGTTATTTGGACGCGTTTCGCTTTTAAATTTCCAAATTATGTTTCTTGTATACAGAAGGCATACTGAACTGTCCTCATTACATACAACACACTGGTAAAATGCCTTTTATGCTGGTTTTCTGGCTTCCTTTAGAAGGCCGGCTCTACACTTCTACACACACAGCCAAACCAGACACAAGTCGCCATTACGAAAACGTCGAATTTTGCATGTATGAACTTTCCACAGCTAAGTAGTTGAGAATTCCGTTGTTTTGGGATATGACACTACGTCAGTACGTAATCAGATCCTGACGTTTCGAAGCAAAGTACTGGTTGTATCTTCAACGGTGGAAATATCTCTTTTGACGTTTTGCCCTTGAATATAAGTACATTACATTGCCTCGAAATGTCGGTATCCGATAATGGATTGACGCAGCGCCCTTTCCAGAAGACGGGAATTCTCAGATCGACTTTCTTTTAATGATTGCTTTCAGAACATCACAAGTGATGGGTTGGAATGAAAAATTGTTTTATCTTCGTATGTTCTCTTCGCCTACATTTTCTTCTCTTTTTTTTTTTCCTTTTTCTATTTTCTTTCCTTCTCCACATGTAGGGCCACCACACTCAAATAGGAGGAATCTGAAAAGGGTAAAAAAAAGCATACACTTGTAATTCTAACTATTTGTATTTGAAGTTCACTGCGCACTGGTTTATTAGCAAGTGTTTTATTATGATTTTCCCATTCACACTTTTGTGAAGACGCGTATTTTAGGTAAAATTGAGGTACTTTCAAAAGCTGTAATTTCCAATACAGTATCTTTAGTAGCCTTTACCTTACGTTTAGTCTTTTACCGGGTGTATATTTACGCGCTGAACCGGCTGTCGGTATTACACTGCAGTGGCTCTATTGCCATGGCGAAGTCTATTTCTAGATTTCGGGGCGTGAAGAAGTATATAAATTCAGGTAAGACATTTCGTTACGTAGGTGAAAATGCTAGATTTAAGTACGTTAAAATGGCAACAAATGTCAATATAATTCGTATATGATAAATGAAGGGAGGAGGTTAAGATACAGAAGGCAAAAGGCAAAGACTGGAAGAAGTGGGGAATTAGAATGCAAAAGAGATTACTTTCCTTGTTGTTTGTTGTTTTTGACGGCCATTCGCTAGTCATCATCACTGTCACCAGGAGCAGCAGCCTCTTACGGTATAAGCCATTCCAAGCTTCCGTCTTCATGAGCGCGGCTTTGAGCCAGTCGGAGACTCTTATACGACAGTGATGCTGTATATTTCCTGATAATGTTGTTATTCTGTGATTAATTTTATGTACTTCAGGTAATTTAATATCAGTTGCCACACTAAGGCTTTTCAAACCATGTAGACGATATTATAAAAATATTACTGTATTTTATGGAATTCTGTTCTTGAAATAATACTTGTTCTTTTAGAACTGTTAAGAAGAAACTTCAAATTTGTGTCTCCGTTTTTCTTAAACAGTACTTTTCTCTGGTATGAACTAACATATGTCATGTCTTTTGTTTCTTGTGCTGCTTTGTGCTTTGGATTGGACCAGTCGCGTTCAAATTCCGCTATAAGCGACAGAACGCTTGAAGAATGCTGGTCGACGCTTCAACGAGTGAGTTGGCATCTCTTCCGTTGTGTATAGTATTCTTCCATTACTTATTACCATTATTATAATATAAGAATTATAAGGGTATTGTATCAATAACAGTTGTCTGTGTTGTGCGATTTGTGTTCGTCGCCTTTAGTTGCATGATATGTTTTATTCTTCTTACTTTAGCTTTGTAAATATTTTAAGACGCTGTACGAATTTGCCTCTCTGCTTTTGAGGGGAGGAAGTAGATTGAAATTTCAAATTGTGCGTCTTCTGGGTAGTAAATGTTTGTGGAAATGGAGTATCTCCATTGTCACAGTTCTCTCCACATCTAATGAATTTTAGAAGGTAATTTTGTAGATGGAAGCGATATGTTTCTTCGAAATGCTGATACCCTCTTTTCAAACTAAAACGTAGTGTCATGACTCAGAAGGCCAGGGTATGAAATTTCAGCCCCATAAAGACCTCAAATATTACGTGGAGATCGAAGGAGTTTGAGAACAAAACAAATTGCTGAGAAAGAAGGGCTCTTTAGAGTCTGTAACAGAAATATTACAAAAGGACGGCTATAAAAATTTAACGTAGAATTCCGCAGTTGTGTTATCCATTTTGTATCAGTAGGATAATTTTTTCGATAAGGGCAAACTATGCTTGACGTATGGGCCTGCTCGCCTTGGGTAAATATGGGAGTGGTACAAATTTTGTTAGGATTTTTTTTGGGGGAAAAGCGTTTCTGAGATCTAGGAAATGATGGTAGGATAACTTTCATATTAAAGCTGCGGAATGGATTAAGCTGGCTTGGGACAGGTTTTGATAGGTTTCTGAGAACATTTTGCTGAATACTCTAGTTTCATAAGGAGGAGGAAATTCTTTGACCGCAAAGTTTAAGTATTATGTAGATTTACTTTATTCAATATTTCAACATAATAACATTGTACATATGTCGTCCGTGCTCCATTTGAGACATCCTGATAGGTAGCGATCGAATTTAAACGGATCTGAGAACTTTGTTTTTTTAACGTAAAGGAATGCTTTCGCCCGTGGTTAAAGCACTTTGCTCTGATGACATGTAGATGACGTGGATATAAAGTGCCATGCATTCTTGGTCTCTATACAATATTGCAAAATTTAACGACTGTTTTGTCCGAATTCCTACGCATATTCGACTCTGTTTGTGTACCCCTATCTTCACAGGGGTTGAAATTGAATTCCGATGCTTGTAAATACCGATGACAGTCCTAATTTCATGCAATGACTTGGTGCTGTAGTTTTAATGTAGTGCTTACTACTGTTCGTGTAGGTAGTCTTTTATTATATGGACTTAGAAACGTAGATTATACGACAGGTCCATTTAGCTTTGAAAGTGTAGAGCCTACGACCTATAATTTATTACTTGAGGGTGAGTCGCAGGTAAGGTTTTAATAGTCGCATTTAATATATCATAATTTTTTGGATGTATTATATATATATTTATTTATTTATTGCATGTTTGTTGTGCAGTTGTGAAGGTAAGTGGAATGTGTTTTGTGTTAGGGAACATTAAGGTTACTCAGCTTTCGAGAAACTTCGAGCACCGCAAAAATAGCACAGTATGCGTAACAATTGTCATTAAATCAATATTTTGTACTCGATTTTCGCTCTCGAGTTTCTAACTGCAACACTTACCTTCCTAGATCTGTTATTTGCATCGTATTGAACTACAGGCTGTATTACACTCACATGATCACGTATAAAATATCCTAGCCTTTCTTTGTACGTTGTTCCTCGCGAATTACGTAGAAATGCTTTGTAGGTTAAAATTAAAAAATTCAGCAGTTTTTATACGCTTTGCTTGGATGCAACTGTGAAAACATAGAACTAATTTAGGGATTGTTTTTATAAAGTCTTATCTGCATTTGTTTGTTTTCTTTACGAATTCTGTCGCTATAGTTACAGAGGTAAAGCTTTTCTTGCTCGTTGTTTTGCTGTCTTTAAGCCTATTTTTGTTATGTTGGTTGTAGATTATTTTACGATCTTCTCTAAATTTTTCCCCATCTTGCAGGCCTCTCTTTGTCGTAATGTAACACAGCCCGTTTCGTAATTCCTCGCTTATTAATTCTCCCTTTGACGTATCTGCAGTAATATCACAGGAACCCATTGTCTGTATTTCTCGTTTTATTTTGCCATTGCCCAAATTTTGGTGGCAATAATTAGATGACTTTTAGCTGCTGCATAAAATGTATATCCTCCTTCTTGGTAATGACACATTTCCGACGTTTCGGAGTCCCTCATCTGCAGATTTCAAGGCAGCGGGACTTATCACTTGCCCCCATCAATGCATAAAATAGGTAGATCTAAATATAAATGACAACATTAACCTCGTACCCCCACCCTGGCCTAAAGTCTTCTGTTGTACATTTTACGTAAACCTATCCCACTTTTTGGCATATGTTATTTCATTATGTGGCACTGAACTTTCGCTACGAAATAGGACGTATCAACAAATTTGATAAGTTCATTCTCGTTTCAAGTGTGTTTCCTTCTGTTATTTTATGACATAATTTAACCCTGCATTTAATTACGAAATAATTAACCTTGCTAATGGAATACGAAAGTTCAACAGTGCTAAGGTACGATTTTAAGCAATTTCAAGGCGTGTATACTTCCCGCACTCAGAATTTCTGCTTTGACCAGTCATAATACTGTTACGAGGTTTTCGTCCCATCTTTTTAATAGATCTTCACAACAAAATATTTACACTTTCAAGTTCTTGTTCTATTTTCATTTAACGTTTTTATTTTTGTCACATCTGACGTTGTGATCGAAGGGGTAACATCTCTCTTTCTTGTCTGGGAGGTCCAAATTTCAAACCTCTGAATGGGGACTGACTCTTCCTGAATGAGGTTCTGCTTGGCCTTCCTCATTGAGTCTAGGGAGCTGTCTGGATAGTAACTCGGATTAGTTCGTAATGGCTGCTTCACATTTCATTCCGCTTTATGTTCCACCAAACACGCGAAGCTGCAGCGTATGTATATCCGCACTGGGCTACTGAAATTGTGGTTAATTAAAACATAAGTAATAAGTATAATATGTGTTGTCACTTGTGAAACACGCATTATGTGGTTACAGTAACGTACTTTTTAATTCAAATTTTTATCCTCATTGTAGGCTTGTAAGTAAAATTTAACGTAATCATATGTAGTTGATGTTGGGTTCATTAGCAGGTTAGTCCATTATAAGCGATAAGGCTTGTAATATTTCAATTTGTGTTTATACATTCATTCCTTTTGTCAAAGTCACTTTCCCCAAATAGATAAATGACATGACAATAATGACAGCAGGATAGACAGACAGATAGGCAGGGTCAGTTTGTGAACCTCGTAGTTTATATGGGTCTATATGTTTTTGTTTTATTTGCGTTCCTGTCTCATTTACATACTTAACCATTGTGACTAGTAAGTTGAAATTTGATAAAAATTATTAGCAGTATATTTTTGAAGACATGTTGATGAAGACTGGCACATGTAGGCTGCCTCACAAACGTGTTTACAGCTCCTCAATTGTGTTTTTTATTGTGTTATCGTATCTGCTGTTACCTAAAAACAGTAGTCTGCACTTTCCCTACCATGTCAACTTTCTCTGCTTTGTAAACAAACAAATACGTGTAATGAGGCATGCAAAAGTAGGCAAAATTCCTTACTAAAATGTGCCTTCTCTAAACAAAACTACGTGGTCGCCTCACTCGTTTAACCCGTCTTAACGGTTGTGCGTCTTCATCAGAAGGGTCTCTTTTCGAATTCCTGCCCATGTGAAATGTAATCGTGATAAGATTTTTATGCTTACCCTGAGGTCTTAAGCAGGAAATTCCTCCGAAGTGCTCGTACGTGCCTACCACCCTATAAGGCGTAATGTCCAAGAAGTTACTAATCTGCTGTGGCTTCATACCAACGTTTGGAATTTCGAATGCTAGATATTAGATGGGTAATTTGATAAATTAAACTTTATTCTGAAACCCTGTGCAGTTATTCTTTATGCACCTACTTACGTGTGCATTTCCTCTCGGTGGCAAACGGGCCTTCATGCACGCCTTCTCTCATATAATCGTTCTTCAATATATCCGTAATCTAAGAATACAAATTTTACAGTCTCCGCAAATTTTCATTTCAAAGGAGTGTACTCAACGTTTGTGCCCTCCTTATAACACAAGCTCCATATTCAAGAAGTACGTCCGGTATTTCAGTTTATTTGCGGTTTCGATACAGAATTGTTCTTTGCTTTGACGTTCGTAACTAAATATTTCGCTACAACCCTCAGCAGCTCTCTGTACTGAACGCAGTTGTAAAATCGTTTTCCCAAAATTAGTCACAACACCGTCTTCGTTATAAAATTTCATTTCAATATAAAAAATGTTTTTTATAAAACCTGTTATCCTGTGTTCTTGGAACCCCATGTGGGAGAACATATATTTATTTTCGAATTTTTTCTAACTAACTTCCAGCTTAGTGGTAATTGTGTTTAACACCTGCTTCAGTGATGAACAAATGTGTGTTATACTAACTAACTAACTAACTAACCAACTCCATGGAGCAGAGGCCTTCTTCAGAAGCTAACAGTTTCTCGGCTAGTCAAGAAATTCCCTGCATTTTATGGAACCCGGAAGTTCATTACCGCATTCACAAGAGCCCGCCACATGTCCCTATCCTGAGCCAGCTCAATCCAGTCCATGCCCCGTCCCACTTCTTGAAGGTCTATTTTAATATTATCCTCCCATCTACGCCTGGGTCTCCCAAGTGGTCGCTTTCCCTCAGGTCTCCCCACCAAAATCCTGTATGCACCTCCCTTTTCCCCCATACGTAATACGTGCCCCGCCCATCTCATGCTTCTCGATTTGATTACCCGAATAATTGTGTGTTATACACATCCGTTTAATGTTACGGTCCAATTCTTTGTTTCTCAGAATAAGCAGCGATTTTTTAAAAGACATCCAGTGACGCTTTTTTTTAATGCGGATGAGATTCCTTTGGTGGTAAGCACCTAATGTTTCAAATATCGTTAATATTAAATTTGCATGTAAGAAGGTTAATTACTAATACTGTTATTCACGTTCGAGCATAATTGGTGAGTAAATGTGATGTATATCGATTGTTTTGAAATACGTAGTCATAAATAGCGTGTAGGATAAATGTTGCATTTTGGACACGTAGCACGCAAACGTTGCATTTTGATGTTGTCATTTACGGTTAAGTGTAGTGTGTAGCATGTATCTGTATAACAGACAGGTAAGTAGAAGATATTTTGAAACATCTATATAATTAGTGTAAAGTATCACTGCATTCAGACAAGCATACTTGTTTATGGTCACTGAAGTTTTTCACAACCCAGGAACTTTGATTATCGGCCGATTATCCGCTCGAGAAAAGTTCCGCTGCTGGTGGAAAGAAGTCGACAGGAACGAGACGGGTGAGAGGCAATGCAAACACGGGTTTAAAGTTTAGTTTTCATCTTCAGCGGGCACAAAAAGGGGGTAGGATTAGGATGTAGCATAAAAAAGTGGTTTCGTAGGTAATTTAAATACGAAAGTTTCATAACAGGGATTCCCCAACATTGAATACTGCTTATGAGGTGTATCAAATTTAGTGGAATTCTTACTCTCTTGTTTTATTTTAATTCAACGTCACTCCTATTATTGTAAAGGAAAATATTTGGACTTTTCTAATAAGCTTTTTTCCCCCTTTATTTTGTTTAAAACACTTTGTCACGTACATCGGCCACATAATATACGACTGAACATTATGTTAAAGAGTGTTGCTGAACTGGTCTCGAGTTATTGCAAAAAATCAGGGATCCATTTTCTTGGAAGTACAGAAAAACTAACGAAAAACTTAGGTGGGGATAACCGGCCCCCTGCCCGAAATTCGAACCTGGAACCTCTCTGATTTGCAACAAGAATTGTAATAATAATAATAATAATAATAATAATAATAATAATAATAATAATANAACAAGAATTGTAATAATAATAATAATAATAATAATAATAATAATAATAATAATAATATCCAATAACTGTATCCGTCAGACACAACTTACATTTTGATCTAAAACCGATATCTATATTTTCGGATTTTTTACAGCAAGTCGTTATTAAGCTGTATAAGAATACAGCATAAAATGGTGTAAATTTACAACGGCATATGCAGAGCTATTCAAAGCTGAGATATGCACCTTGAGTAGTTCTGCATATGCCGTTATAAACTGGCAAGCTTAAAAGCCGAGACATATAGTTGTTATTTGCATATCAAAATGTAAGTTGTGTTTGAAAGATGTATTGATTGGTGTATTATATACTAACACAACGGCACGAGTCGCGTGAAGGTAATGGACCTTTTGTCTGTAAACTTCCGAATGAAAAAAGTTTCTGTCACAAAACTTTGTAACCACACTGAGATGACTGGACGTCACGTTTCGACTTGCTTGTGACCTCCTAGTGTTTCAGTCCCGTTAATCGGAGATTTTATCGTTAGAGTTTCGGTAAAAATCATCAGAAGCCCGTAAATGTTCCCTCTAAGCTGCGCGGGTGTGCGGCCGCGTAGCAACGGAAATGCTCCCGCGCACATCGAATTGTTGCCGCGCAGCTGAAATTTTCTTTTGAAAATGCTGCTGGAAGCACCGAGCATTCTTCAGGTCACGTAAAAATTTTCGGCTTAGAGCAGTAGCAGGCCCGCGCAGCTGTAAAAAAAAAAATTAGAGGGAACGTTGGACACCAGTAACGGATGAGTAGGGAGCTTAATAAACTTGAGCAATCTCTGTGACCTTATTTCCCAACCAACATTTGAAGCACCTTTTTCTGTAACGTTTTTGACTGAACTGTCCCGGGGTGAGTGGTTGACAGTGCTGAAGGATGTTATTGTTGCGTGAGCTGGAATGCTCTGGGAGAACGGCGGGGGGGGGGGGGGAGGAATTTTTTGGCACTCCCTCACATTAATTCCACCCACTTTACATCAGCCAATGACCAACTTGGGGCGTTGTGGCTCCGACTTTTTTTTTCTCAATAATCTCATTCAGGAAATTGGCGAATGAGGTGTCTGATTTTTTTTCTCCTTTCTACTAATTCGCTTAGAGCAGAACAGTTATATGTTGCATTACTGTGTGCAAATTTCGGGGAAACTTACTGCCCGTATCGTCACTGCAGAACAATCCAGTAGGTGGATTCTGAAAGTTTGTCCCAAACGTTGCTACATTTCTTCCAGAGTGCCCGATATCACATGCCAAAATGGAGTTGTCTTCATTGTCACTGCTTTGAGAATTTATAATCCAGCATTAGTCATTTTGATTGTGATGCCGATAGAGAATTATATGTTGTTTATATACTAAAGAAGAATTCTGTGTTTGTGTCTGCAATCTTGCCGGTTGCTAAGGGTGTAATGTGTTGACAAATCCTTCCCTTCCACTCGACCTCGCGTGCTACTTACTCTTACTGCAGGCCTGCCAGCTGGACAGTCATTTTTCTCATTCAAGTAGCTACGGTGATTGTCCTTCATATGCACAAGCGAACGTATGTATTGGAATCAAAAGTGGCGTACGAAGGGCAGCATGACGTCTAAAATTGTACTCCAAATACACGAAACGGGCCTACCCTTTACTCATCGAAATCTTATTTGAAATGAATTTTATGGCTTGCAGAAACAGTGAGATTTGTATTTAATATTTTTAATCATGCATTTTTATACATATGATCTCAACACATTTGCTTAAAGTAACCATTAGTTTCTTCATGTTTGTCCGTCTGTGTGCTTGGAACAAAGCAATTCCCAACGGAGAATTATGCCTAAAATTCGGTTTTTCTAAAATTTGTCGACGTATTTCGATTTTGTTTGAAGTAGGACGAAAATAACTTGCACACACTTTGAGCTGCATGAATATATGATCTTTTGTGAAGACTGGTTCTCACCATTCACACAGATTGTTGTCCGCGGCGCTAGCCGAGGCTGAAGAAAGGTTTGAGCAAAGAACATCTAACATAATCCGTTGTAGACTTCGGGTGTCGACTTTGGAGAGTGCCCTATTTTTGCAAAAGGGCTAGTAGTATACGCTTAGTGAAGTGTCTTGTATATATTTGTGCATCAGCATGTGTTATGAGAGCGCTGAAAATGGAATCTGATTAAATTTTTTGTTTGGTACATCATTGGAATTAGTTCTCTTATGCATAATAAATGTTGTTAGACACATAGGCTTATAATTTTGTTGGACACATAGGCTTATAATTTTGTTGGACACAGTTGCAGTAGGTTTTTAATTTTGCATAAATTTTATCTCCAATTCAGGTTATCAATTTTTAGCAATGTCTGTTCCCCTTAGATATTTTGTGCTTAAAACAAAACGTACCTGTCGGTAAGGTCTGGTTTAAAATTTTTCCATTTCGTGGCACACTCTATGAACAAGCGTTAAAGCTCAATGCAGATCACACGCGTAATTTCTTGCAGAATTTGCATAATGATGTCACTAAATAATTGAGGCTGTGAGGAATGTGGTTGTTTTGCACTATAAATTTTAATGGAAACGTTCACACGTAAAGTAAATTCAACGACGTGAGGTTTGGGTTTTCTACAGCGGTGTATTTGTGGATTCAGGTCTTGGGCTGTGACTCTTGTGTCGCTGGTAGAGGGGCTTATAACGTTTTGAAGGAACGCCGGAAGTTATTTACAAGGCAAAACAACCTTAAGCCCAAAAACACCTGAATCAAAAATTCAACGAATGGCGAGTATGAAGAAAGTAAATTTTCATCAATACACCAGATGTGTCCTCTTTATCAGGTCTGAAGCTCGAAATTTTTATCAACTAACGGAGTTGATTTTCAATTAAGTACGCAAATTCGCAACATGAATATTTGTAGCCCAAAGTAAGCTGTATGTACTAAATTCTACACCGGACCTGTCCTCAAATATTTTGTTCTGTTTGTAGCAAAACATTCAAAATACTACTATCCCTGTACCAGTGTCAGGCTGCCATAGGTCACTAACGAATAAAACATGTACAGTCGTCACTTGAAGCACGTCTAAATGGCTTTGCTGAGTTTTTATGTTTTGTTCGCTTTTTTTGTTCCCCTCCTCCATGTGCCATAACATAACGTGTCAAGATCAGAAGGGTGTGAACTGAACTGAAAGAAATGTTGTGTGGTGTGGAATGGGGGTGTTGAAAACTGGCCCTTGGCAAAGATTGAGTCACTTTATACGTGTTTTCGTATTGCTAGAAATGCATTGCACATCAGTCAAGGGCTGTTTTTAGTTTGAGGCCAACTCCCGCTGCAAAATAGGTGGGTCGATAAGAGTAAAGCTTTTCTTTTCTGAAACGATTTAATCCAGTGCCTGTTACGTAAAAAAAAAAAGTAAAATAAAAGTCGGTATTTGGTGTAAAACTTTTGGCTCCTACTTGTTGGTCTGATTTTGTCTGTGAGAATTCCATTGATCTCTCGACATTTGAAAGTGGGCTTCTGACAAAAGAAGTTGTACATCTGTATGGCAATACTCTATTAGCAAGGCTCTGTACCAATACAAGAGGCAACATTATTTGTGAATCTTCTTTCTCGGTTGATATTTCCGATATCTCCCTCACTACTTAAGCAGGCCAACATCACTCACTTGTGCTTACGCTGTAGACATATTCCCTCTGCTTTACGCCGTAGTGGTTATTTCAAACGTCGCATTTTCACTTGTGAAAATAAGTTATTATTATTATTATTATTGTGGTTATTTTCTTTATATAAGGTATTTACAATTATATGCCCGAAACAAACCGCTTTTCTAGAGTATATAATATTTCAGTTATTCTGTAGTTAAAATATGGGGTACATATAGTGTTATTTCCAAGAGAAACGTTTTGTACTTTTACAATAGTACTTTGCGGATTATGTACGCAGTGCCCAGTATGGCTGTTTTGTGTAGTTCCTTGTCGTCGTGTTTTCCAGGCGTGTTATTCAGATAATTTCTGAATGTTCTAAAAGGTTTTGATGATGGTGTATAATACTGTGTGGTGATGGTTTTATGGACTTTACCCATCGTTCGAAGAGTAAAATATTAAAAAAATTAAAAATTAAAATCACAACGTTTCGGAAGCTGGCTCTGCTTCCCTCCTCAGGTGAATGGAGGGGGAGAAGAGAAGAACACCTACTCAGTTGGGCCCCTTAGGCAGAGCTAGCCTCCATCACTGGACATCCAGTGATGGAGGCTAGGTGTTCCTCTCTTCTTCCCCTCCATTCAACTGAGGACGGAAGCAGAGCCAGCTTCCGAAACGTCGTGATTTTAATTTTTAATTCTTTAACATTTTACTCTTCGTACGATGAATAAAATCCATAAAGCCATCACCACACACAGTTTCTGAATGATTTTAAGATGGTTCCAGTTGGCCCTGTTATTACGGGTATCACTTTTGTTTTCCATTCCTTATAGGCTGTATTTTTATCGCAAGGTCTTTATGTCTTAAAATGTTTTCGGTACTTTCTTGATCATATTTCAATCTGCCGAAACTTCGGTGTCTATTAGCATACATGATCCTTTTTCATTGTCATGGATTATGGTGTCAGCTTTATTGTTATGTATTGTTCTGTCAGTTTTTGCTTTTATTATTATTGTCATCCTCATCATCACCATCTTTATCAAACTCTTAACGTTTGATTGAAACAAACCATAGCTACAAATTTGTTGTAAGTGAACATTTCATAACGTGGTCATATAGAAGAATCAGTAGTTGGTACAATAATATTAAAATAAACATTATGGAAGTCGTTTACTCGGGTGCTGGATAAATTAAATTTTTTCGCAGTAATTGACCGTGGTTTCGACAGCTGCGAAGTATAGGTTTTATTATCTGAAAGACAGTTAATCAAGTAGAAGGGTAGATAAGAAAATTTCTGCAGTATCTACACAGGAACAAATGTCATACAAAAAGGTTAAATGATCATTCAGTCCCATAAACATTCTGTCTTGGATCGCAAGAACACTGAGCCGATTCAATGCATGGATATTTGTCGGCACTTCTGTGACTTCTGCTGCCCTCTACAGGTAGACACCTTGCGACGGATATGTTCCTTTGTTACAGGACACCTACCAAGTGTGTAAGGATTCAGAATCACAGAATAAATTTTTAATGAGAATTGATCATTCTATTCTCTGCTGTGAAAACCTCAGATCCCAAAAATCTTGCACTCATTTCTCTTAGAGAGACTCTATTAGCGTAAGTTCGAAAAAGTCCTCACTTGGCGATGTTTTCCTCTCCACCCTCCCATCCGTGGTCAGGGGAAATGGGTGGATGTTCGCTGTTGCTTGGTTGCGAAGACGCGCCCAGTCCGTGTTAATGGGGAGAAAAAATTGCAAAGCGTCGGCGTATTGGATAAAAATTGTACGAAGCTGGGAATATCTGCTCAAGTAATTGTGGACAGAGAGGGAAGTATTAGTCTCTCCTCCCAACGGCAGACTGCGCAGATGCGTGCTGGCATCTGCATCTTTTACTGGTTCTCTTTTCTGCTTATACCGATATTTCTTACCACATTTTTGCGTGGATACTTATATCTACTACTTACGTTCCTTACTTTGTTATCTTAACGGAGAGTTCTTATGTCGGCTATTTGTTGCTGATATTTTCTTCTATGTGTAGTACTTGAAATATTTTTGTTTATAAATGTATAAAACATTTATTACTGTGTTGTTTGCATGAAGTCATTTAAGGTTAGAGTGTGTTTGTTACACTGCTGATAAAACCTGATGTGACAGGCTAAGACAAAATTCACGCGTTTCTCCGCGGCGTATTTTTCCTATCGTTGATTTCGTCAACAGAACTACTGCCAGCTTCTTGTGGTATGTAGTGTTGTTTGCGTGATGCTCAAATCTTTCTTCAGCCTCAGCTCGTACCTCGTACAGAACACAGTTGATATTCATCTGTGTCTTCTTCCTCAGTGTTTATTTCATGCAGTCTCTCTCAACCCCTCTTCTATACATGACAACTACCTCTTATTCTCGAGTATTATCGAAACTGATGCATTGCTGTACCCTCTATAATCAGTTTCTGTAAGTACTGTCGATTATTATATATCTGGCTCCGACTCGCTTGCTTACTCACACCCAGCCCATTATATGATTTAGATACTGAACTTCTTCTTCGTCCTCAATTTCCACGGCATCCTTCAGCGGTCCTTCCCTTATTTTCAGAGGAAAATATACGACGTCATTCCACCTGGTTGTACTCTGCCATACTCTGTGCTCAATGCTCAAATCTCTCTGCCTGAGCACGTACGTCATAGAGAACATGCACAGTCTCCCAACATGAAAGTTATGCGGCCTGCATACATTTGGCTGACGATAGGGGCGAGTGGCATGTTGATGCAAACACGTAATGAACTATTGGGTGCCATAAGATATGGGAAATTTTTTGACTAGCTGAGCAACTGTCAGTTCTTGAGAGAGGACTCCACTTCTCAGAGTTAGTAATTAAACAATAAATTGGTTAGTTATTTTGTTAATTCTTTCTTCTCTGTTCTGTATTGCTGAAGACCTTTTCTTGTGTGGCATTCCTGTCTCGTAGCGGTCTCTTGGCGGTGACCTAAAAACTTTATATATTATTGTTGTGTTTATTATTACTTCATTTATAATGGTTTTAGTAACGACAGTTACAACAAAAACTACGCATTTTGTATTCCTGAGGCTTCAAAAACTAAAGAGCCTGATTAAGAGAAAAAAAACCGCTGTAGTCATATTCGCATATATTTTCTTTGTTTAGGTAATTATTTAAAACAACAAGCAGAAGATATGTTTTAAGATATAAATACTTAGATTCACGTTTGAGAGTCGAGTCTTAGATTTTAAATCCCTTCCATGTGTTTGCTAAATAAGAATTGGGCATTTTTTTATGAGAAGTGTGAGGGGTAAAGGCAAAAGAACAAATAGAATTTTTTTCACGTTCAGTGGCGCCAAAATGTGTATGAATGACTCATCGTTATCTCTCTTCTTCAGAACGCGCTAGAATGATGATAAAAAAGCTGATTTGTGGGACTATTTGGAAGGTCAGTTTATTGAGCATAAAACACTTAGTAACTGGCTACAAGCTGTAGCTCAGCGGTCTTAGTTAAGTTTACTACGAAATGACCACAATTGCGTGATCTTAGGCTTCCGCCTCGCTGTCAATGACGTCTTAACTCCTTTGGGCTGATACACAGCGTTGATTAGTATTTGGATACCGAAGTTTCGGGACAACACAGCGTTGATTAGTATTTGGTTACCGAAGTTTCGGGACAACACAGCGTTGATTAGTATTTGGTTACCGAAGTTTCGGGACAACACAGCGTTGATTAGTATTTGGTTACCGAAGTTTCGGGACATCCTGTCGCTCCCAACTTTAAGGGTCATGCAGTCTTCTTTGACTGTTTGACCCTTGAAGTTGGGACTGATAGATTGTCCCGAAACGTCGGTAACTAACCACCACTCAGTGCTGCAGGACATCCCAGAGAAGTAAATATGTGACGAGTGTAATTATTATATTCTTTACCAACTCCAGTTGGACCCTGCTTTCGTGAAACTTGTTGTGAATATGCTTCTAAAGTTCTTGCGTTCACTATAAGCCTCAGAATTTAGGCGCTTTGGCAAGAGAAGAGGGACCCGAAATTCGACATGCCTGTCTGTTAGTCAGTCTGTCACCGCGTATCGAAAGGGGCGACTCCCATTAGATGAATTTTGGTAAAATTTCATATTTGGGATTTTAATTGAAATTTTTCGATACTTACACATTTTGGTTAAAACTTTAAAAATTATCAGACAGTTTACATGAAGGTTTCTCGCCGTGATTTATCTTCGTAATTGAAAGTGTTTTCTGCGAGGTATGCCCTGAGGACTAAGACACATGTCTACCTATTCTATGTCAGGTGCGAACTGAGCCTGAAGAAACAAAGGAGCATCGGTCAATATCCACTTAAACTTCGAGTATCGACTTTTATAAGACAATCGACTTTATAAAAAAACTACGATTGTAATATCTCCATGATGGATTTAAAATCTGTCATTACGGGGCGGAAAAATCGTACAGCGTGTTTTAAGATTCTCAACCTTTTCCTGGAAACTATTCGCAAATGTAAAATCTAGCGAAAGCGCCAGAAGCATTATACTCCACCTTAACTTACCTAGCGCAAACTTGGCGAAGAGTTGACCTGTGATGCAAAACATGATACCTGAGATTGTTTTTTTTTTTTTTGCCGCAGCTTTGAAGAACGTCGGAAGAATAACTCTGGAAATAAAGAGAGCTTGAATGTAAAGTCGAGATAGCTGATTACTTTAGCAATCCATAACAGCCTTCCGCCCGCTCTTTACCTACATAGTGGCGTGGTGCTTAGATATAAAAATTCATATTAATTGCCTTAGTTCATGAAAGTATTGTATTTTTGTTTGCCAAGTTTTTAAAGGATGGTTTTAAGTAAAGGGTTGAGAGTGCGGAGGGGAAAATTTGGGATGGGAGGGTTGTATAGTATTGGCGTCACGCATATGCGCCCCTCTCCGTGCATGATACAAAGAGGCTCCAGCACGGGGATATTTATGTAGTGAGGCAGTACTTGTATTTTGTACTTTGTGTACGCTGACCGGACTTCAAGGATGACCACTTAAGCCGTAAAGTGTGTTGGAAGATACTCAGCAGTCTGCACAAAGGACGATTATTTGTACAGTCTATTGTTTCTTAAAGCAAAGTTTAACAAAATAAATTTGTAAAAGGAATATAATTATGGAATTACTTTCAACGCATTTCGTGCATAAATAAAGTTTAAGTGGAACGGTTATACTAAAACTTATTAACTTTGTTTGAAAGCATGTAAGCGTACTCGTTTCTTGCGTTCTTAAATTTCACTTCCGTTTATTGAGAAATTTGTAGTAATTTCTTATTTATTCATTTTAGGTTTTGTGATTATTTTCTTTTCTATTCGACAATTTTTCTGCCGTTACCACCACCACCACCATTGTTGCTGCTGCTTCTGCTGCTGCTGCTGCTGCTGCTGCTGCTGCTGCTGCTGCTGCTGCTGCTGCTGCTGCTGCTGCTGCTAGTGCTGTTATCACATGGAGTTTCTAACAAGTTGTTGAGCAGGACAGAAAAATGCAACACAGGCGGTGTCATCGGACGCTGTGCAGCAACGATGTCGTCCGCTCTACAGAAGGGAGTCCCACGACAAACAGACGCTTTGTAAAATACATATTTTTGATGTACAATACGAGCGGGATCCTCTTTAACGCGGACATCCTAAATAAGACATATTACAATTGGTATACATTTAGGTGATGTGCACGGCGTTTTTTGGACATAATCTCCTGCCGTAATTACGTGGTTGGTTTTCATTATATGGACTTTTTTTTCAAATACAAAAGATTAATAGGATATATGCATATTGCTATTAAGGGAAAAACAAGACGTAGTTTAGATTTTCGCTGAGAAAATTGCCTTTACTTCTGCCAATCGGAAGTAACCAAAAGATTGACAGGAACGTCCCATATACGTTTGTCACACTTTGCGCTGAAAATGTGGGCAGAAATGTACATTTCCTGTAGATCTGTATATAAAGCGTCTCTGATTTTTGTCATATTTTAACTAAAATAGAAAGAGCTGTGAAAGTTCTCCAGAAATTTATGAAAATCCTTTCAGCGATTCTTGAGATTTTACGTTCGTACAGACAAAAGGACGGTCAGATCGATTTAAGCAGACGCTCTGAGGGAATACACACGTGCCTAAAAGTTAAATTTAGCCCTGCGCTTACTTAATTAAGCACCGTGTATTAAAACATTTAGGAGTGTTAAGATAGTCATATTCTGTGTTAAATTTTGATACCGGATGAAGGTAATTGGTGAGCTTCAGTCTCCTGCTGATTTACCCCCGGGAGAAAGAGAGAGAGAGCTGAAGGGGTACAGATCACATCTGGACGTGGTGGTAACGAGCCAAACACCTACCTCCACCAGAAAAAGAAAAGCTAGGTTTTACGTTTGCTCAGTCCGAGGCTTAGTTACTCTAGTGATTGAGACACATCGGTTTTTAGTAACAAATTAAACCAGTCGGTGCAATTCCATGAAGGTAATTTTATAAAGAAGTTGCCTTGAAATAGACTATGTCTAACTCTCCATTATTCTTTATGTTAACCGTTTTCTCCATATTTTATGTTTTGCACAAACCACAGATAGTTAGGCGAACCGTTAAGAGATGGCGCAATACATTTCTTTACTCACGTCACTCGCGAATAAATCCGCATGAGAAGGTTCCGTTCTTGTAATCGAAAGGTGTAAAGGACCGATTACGGAATTACCTCCACTTAACTTGGTTTTCATAGATAAAAGTAATATAAAAATAAAGTAAAATAAAAAAGTAAAATAAATAAATGTATTTTAACCGATCTTCTAAAACGTCGCTTTTCCTTTCGACGTTATATCTTCAGACAGGAGACAGAGGCCAAATAATCAGTCGTTATCGTCTGCGGTTGATAAGCACTTTAGTACGGTCACATAGAGTAATGATTCAAGCGGTCAAGTCAGGACTTTCCAATGTACAATTGCGTACCCTTTCTGGCATTATTTCGATTACCTGTCAACATTCCGAGTCCATTAATAAGTGTAGGAAGGTAGGAGGTGGTTAGAGGGGAAGGACTTCAGTGAGGGTGGAACAGAATGGGGCAATTTTATTTAACATGCATTTTAATTTGAAAATATGTTTTCTAATGGCTTGCCATTTTTCTTCTTCTTCCTATTATTGACCCACTTTTGTGTGTCCATTCTTCATGCTTTGTTCTTACCTCTTCTCATTCCTGTCCTACCTCTGTCATTATTTTTTCTTACATCTCTTAAACAGACCCACTAATGTGGTTTGGTTTGTTACATTGTCATTTTTTGTCTCTTCTGTCATTTGAGTCGGCCATTCTCTTTAATTTTCTAATGATAATTCTTGCTATGTTTAGAACAGACAGTTCATAGAGCAGAATGCAAATGCTTCTTGTGGTCACGGTGATTATGCAAGGTCTCATGATAAACTAGTTCCTGATTGGCTGCAGTTTAATAGCATATCCTAGCTAGCGCGTGAAGTAACGACAAGATAGACCATGCGCTTATAACATAACATTCTGGCGCATTAAGGTAACCTTTGTTGCAGTGCAAAGGCAACAATCCCTTCTGTGTGTATTGTTGAGCTACATGTCACTGTCAACAATGTAGAACTATAAAGTGTAGCACAAAAATGTTTTTGTGGCGATTTTGTGTCGCCGGCAACAATGAAACGTGCTGAGGGCTTAATGTAAAGCGCCTGACAGTTTTGTCTGGTTTTAACCGAATTTGGAAATTCGCAACAGATTTTCATAAAAGTTCGCAATATCAGATTTCATTTATATTCGTCCGGTGGGAACGGCACTGATACATATTTACGATCGGACAGATGGACAAACAAACGGACATTATGAAGGTTATGAGCGCTTTTCGTGATAATGTGAAGGCGCCCAAATATTATTTTTATTTTTGAGAAAACAAAGTACTGTGGAAATGGAAGTACACGTGTCCTAACTGTTTTAGTGAAGAAACTGTTTGGAAAGCACCCACTTGTAAGACCAAGACAGAGAATACGTTATTAAGATACATCACAGGAAAGTAGGTAGTGAGAATGGAAGGTCTGTTGCGCCTTTGATTTCTGTTACAGATTAATTAATCATAATTGTGAAGAATCTGTAAATTGGAGATTACAGGTCCCTTTAGGACAATCGCTGAAGAAAACATTGAGGATATCAAGTGTCTCATTGAAAGTTCCAACACAGGTGTTCTATAAGTAACGTGGAGAAGTTTCAGGTCTCACCACGTCTGCTGAGCGGTCTGCGTCTAATACAAATATTTACTGATATGCTACCAAATTTACGAACATTTTACTCAATGATAGATAAGGAGTAATATATAACATGCCTAAAGCAAATTTATCCTTAACAATGGGCTACAATGTTGCTTCATTTCAAATGCTGTCTTGTTACTGAGCTCGTGTGCTGGAAATTCTGAAAGCCATGAATGGTGTGTATTTGGAAAAAAGAACGAATTTTACACATGGACCGTACTTGAATAACTCCCCACACAAATGTAAAGGTAGTTTGTCCCTGTGCACGCCATGAAGATGACGAGTAGTAGAGGTATGGCTCCAATCATTCTAACCTCGGCAATAGAAGAATAAAAGCCCTCAGCCTCACGCCCCGACTGTTTTATCCAAGGCGAAGGAGATCCCAGTATCCACTGGAGAGGGGGCTGCAAGTGCCAAAATACGCAAAATAAAGCTTTTTTTTGCGTTTATATAAAGGTCCAGGCCAATTACCACACGCTGCTTTATGACCAACGAGTACTGTCGTTTTTATGCCAAACAGCAAGTTATTTTTGGTAGGGTCTTTGGATGCGTAAAAGCATGCCAACTTCTGCTTTGAAGAAGCTCAGTTGACGCTTCACAAATGTATCTTAGATAGTAAATCGATTGTAGGTGCCTTCACATGCTCGCGGAAAGCCCCGCTTATCTTCGTTACGTCCGTCCGTCCGTCTGTCTGTCTGTCCGTCCATCCGTCCGTCCGTCCGTCCGTAGCAGGTCGGCTTCCACTAGACGGATTTTCCTGAAAATTCCTATTGCAGACTTCATTAAAATCTGTCGACAAAATTCAACTTTGGTTACAGTCTGGACGTTCGGAAGAAGATGGGACATGCAGTGGTGCGGTTGGTTGAGACAGTACGCTACCAGCCGGAAGGTCGCGGTTTCGATTGGAACTTTTTATTAACATAATCCTTCCTGCAGCGCTACGGCCCTGGGGTCGACTCAGCCTCTAACAAAAATGAGTACCAGGAATATTTCCTGGGGTAAAGGCGCCCGGTGCGTAGAGCTGACAACACTACAACCTTTATATGCCGATTGTCGTGAAACCTTGGAGCCTCAAGCTCCTGGAATCCTCAGGGCCTGTCCAGGCTTGCACAGAGACTGCTTTACAAATAGGGCTAAATATCTGAAAACGTCGGTCAACCTTAGGCAGTTTTTACCACAGGAAGTATTTTGTAAATGGAACCCTGAAGCGTAATTTAAATTAAGGTTCTTTTGTCTCTACGAGGTATCTGGGATGAGGACATTTGAGGAAAATTGCTTAGCAAAATGTGAAATATTAGGAGATTAGAGAAACTTACATAATGGGAAGTTAGTAAATTGCATTCTTTAGAAATATTAGGAAGACAAAATCAGTAAGTTTGAGATGATCAGGATATGTAGTACGCATCGGAAAGATCAGAAATCTGAAAGTGACTGTAGTCGGAAAACCTTAAGGGAAGATGCCGGAGGATGAATGGGAGGCGGATATTAATAAAAACATTAGCGAGATTGGATGTGTAGGGATGAAGCGAACTTGTCACTTCAGTTTGTGTCCAGTTGTAGAGTTCCGTGAACGCCGTCCTATAAAAGCGGAAAATTTCTCTGTCGGCTAAATAACCACCGCGTTTTTTCAAGAACAATACGCCTTGAATGTTTCACAGCCTCGCACATCCCCTGTCTTGCCTATCTGTAAGCACAGGCAGGGCTTTGTTTTGTTGTTATACAGGGATGCAGGTGAGGAGAACCGGTTCCAGCTCTACAGCAGCGTTGTCAGTATGCTGAAGCAGACAAAAATAAAACTAATAATCATGTAGAAAACTTTTTACAATTATACGTAGGTACCTCCTTTTTTGTGCCATGCCGCTTGACTGTGTGAAATACCAGTAACGAAAGGCGTGTGAATATGAAACAAAACCTAATGCCATGATGTCCTTGTACTTGTAAATTAATTTGAAGCATCATTTTCTTGTAAATATTACAGAAAAATGTAAGTCCTACATCACATAAAATATTACTTCATTTTTGTAAGGACCAGCGACAATGGTTTTTGCAGAAATAATTGTTGTTTGTTCTTAAAAATACACGAGTCACTTAAATGTAGAGTACAGGCAAAATGTACAATTCTTTAATGCTAAATTAGATTGTAACTATAATAAATTCCGAGCTTTAAATAGTTATTATCGTTGGATAAATAGCGTGTTAGTGTCTTTCATTCTGTGAGAAGAGCACAAGTTGGAGGTATTAGAGAACAAGGCACTAAGTAAAATATTTGGACCTAAGAAAGAACAAGTAGTACATAAATGAAGAAAACTACGTGTAAAAGAAACGGCTTGAATTTTTCGGGATACGTTAAATGATACAGTCAATTTGTAGAACATACTACACAGGAGATGAGATGATTAAAAATTATCTTGCAAAAATACGTTACTGGAATGTTGAAAGTAGTTAGCTAACTGCACGATGTATGCCTTCCTAGGAAAACCGGTAACTAGCTACTTGGTACGTAACTTTTTTTGTAATTGGGCCGAAATTCATCCCAGTTTCACACTAAGTCGGCATTAGTCTCCACCCTAAAGCACCTGAATCCAGGTCCGCTCTTTTCTGTGCATGTCTGAAAGATTTATTTGAATATTATAATCGGTTTCATGACTCGTACCCCTTAATGCAATTTGATTTTCGGACAAAAATTTTGTATTTTGTTTTCCGTACTTTAATCTTCTTAAAACTGTTGCATGAATGGTACGAATTACCATCTGTCTTTTGAATAGCAATAAATGCCAAGTAAACACACGACAAACGAGCGACTCTCGAAAGACACCCTAAAACTGATAATGTAATCTCTATTGCGAAGGGGCTGGTTTTCTCAGGGTTAGCACTCACGTACGGTGGATATTAGATAGCAGTCGACCTCCTTCTTATGACAAGAAAACCGCTGTAATTGACATTATCCCTCTGATCTCTCTAAGAGCAAGCAGTCGAAGATTCATAACCACCAATACCAAAATCCGCTATTTGACACGAGCCTCGGCTAATTCCACCCACCTTCCGCTCTCTCGGTTTTCCAATATATATCGTACTTGAATTTCGAAGCTACGTGGCGATTAAGTCTGCAGTCTCCCTGCATACGACACTCAGTAGTTTGGTTGGTGGTTTTAAGATTTTCGGAAGAACCTGCAGCCTCCATCTTCAGATTTAAGTATTGATCTACCGAGAAGATAAAAGCAACCCCCTGTTCCGAATTTATGGTAGACACACACATAACTACACATTGTCAAAACCGCAATGATCACAACATTTTTCCGGATTGAAATTTTCATCCCATATTTATCTCCGGTTTCAAAATAAGGTTTTGAATATGGTAATACAGCATCGAAATTCTGTAAGGATTCTTTGCCTCCAGATTGAGTTTAGAGGTGCGCAGGAAGTTTTAGTCTGAAAAGCTAAAACATAGATGTATTGGTATACGTGAAAATATAAGAATTTTTACTACAACTGATGCTAAATACGGTGCAATTATATACTGGTTTCAGCTGGCTCAGAGTATGTTTCACTGTCGGTAATGAGCCTCAATTTTCCGTAAGAGGCTTGGAATACCTTGAACAGCACAGCAACTACTAGCCCGTCAAGGAACACTGCTTTTTGAAGTTCATTATAATGTTTCACCCTAACAGTATATCTAACCTGGAGTGGCTTCCTGTATTTTACTGCCCCTAACAATGTCAGTTTACTAGCACACTTTACCAATGTCCTCCTGAAAGTAATAACCTACATTGCCCACTTAAGTTCACTTACCTTCGGTCGAAATACTGTCCACAGCATTTTGTTGCCGTACACTTGTGCATTCTTCCGTCACTTTATGAGACCACACTACACTGTTGGCATTATTGAAACTAAGTTATTAATAACTTCAAACTACACTACATTTGTGTTGCTTTGGTAACTACGTAGACACATATGCAGATTATGTAGAGACCAGAACTCTTAACGAAACAATTTTTTTATTTATAGCTAATAAAAGAAAGAAGTAGGTGAGAACAAATGAACGTTTTGTGGGGTGAGAAATTCCCCCTTCATTTTTGTTCTTAGCCCTGAGTCACCATCACCTTTGAAATAAAACATGACCAAAGAGGGTATAATTTTCTTCTCAAGACACACGAACCAATGTCAAACTGAAACTCCCAACGTATGAATGCCCAAAAGGGGTAAATGAATAACTTCTAAATATTTTTTGTTCTATGTCCCTCTCAGCAAGGAAATTGTCACACAAGGCTCCTATCGTGCTGTAAGGGGTTCAAGTTGGGGTGACTAGAAAAGAGGATTGTATTGTTTTATGAATAAGAAGTTCAAAAAAATTATTTTGTCCACAATTGAAACTTAGCCCGTGGAAATCTACCTGAAATTTCATTATGGGAAGACTGTGGGGCTTTATGTATATTAGGGTTATGGTATATTTAGTTGGGGAAAGAGTTGAGTGTGGAACCATGGATGCACGATATGCAAATGAATGATGATGATGCTGAACGTTGATGACTGAGCTTTATTTTATTGTTTAATACTTTGTTTGGGTAACAGTTACTTTTTGTGCTTATTTTTAAAATGACACAGATGTAGACCTAAATTTTACCGGGTTCTAGTTTTGCAAGTCACGCTGTGGGGACACGTCACGTCGCTAAGTCGAGTTCGCACCGTGTTGTTCCTGTGTTTTCTGAATTCTTCGCTCAAATGTGTCTAAATCTGTGCAGGTCACTTCTTCGGAACGCTTCGTCTACTCTACCATTTATCATATTACAATTATAAAATAATACAGCGTCTGTGTTTAATAAGTTTGTTCGGACGTTTCGGATGAACGTGGGGCCTCCTTCTTGCAAAGACTGTGGCCAATCGGAGCTCCTGAATGAGAATGGGGAGGGGCGGGGAGAGATAGTAATATCCCACGCTATTCAGCAATATAGAAACCTGCAATTTGGCCAATTCCCGCCAGGAACGCCTAGAAACATGTGCATTTCAGTTGACTTTAGTATTGGGTTACTTTCGTTTTGGTTTCTGTCTGCCCGAACTAATCCTACCTAAGCCATGAAGCTCAAATCGAATTTGTTCTTTAATTCAGACTTGTCCTGCAGTACACAAGAATTATAAAGCGCCGCAACAGTCACTTGACATTTGACATTTAACAACGGAAAGGCCGTACGTAGAATAATTTCATCGTATTTGTGAGACACCATGTGACACCTTTAGGAAAGACGTACACAGTGTGTCAGTGCAGCAGCAAGACATTTTGAAAATTTAACACAGTCAATAAATATAAGTATTGTATTCGTAAATTTCAATTAGCATACTGAGGTCTTCACACTTATCTTTAAGGGTCTTGGTCCTTGAATATTGGACCAATATACTTTCCCGAAACGTCGGTTGCTAACTACCAATCAACTCTCCGTAACACCCCTGAAAAGCCAGGACCTCATTTTGACCCCGGTGGAAACCCGAAATCACGCTTTTAACTTTTTGCGTCTGGCACAAAGCGACATCTGCACCACTCTGTATATCAAATAAGTCATGAAAGTGTACAGTTTTCATTGTCAACTTTTACGATATTTTTAATATTTAAAGCGCTATAAAGAAACGTATTCTAACATTCTATAAGTAATATAGATTGTGTTTGCAAAAATAATAAACTTCAGCTCTCATTGATTATGCATAATCCGTGAAAATGCAGGTACAGAATTTGTGTGCTGCACTCACATAGACCTCCACTATTTCTCTCTTGTCTGATCAAGTTTCGTGTTCGACTGCTAGGCGAGTTGCAATATTTCACGTTCTTGCAGCAGTACTGTTTTGGACTCGGTCTTCTGGGATCTGGCGCTGTGTAGACTGGTAAATATTTACTGACGTTCCGAATGATGGTACATGTTACCCTTCAGCGACTGCTTGATCCTCAAAACGAAGGCTGTACGTTCCTCGAAACGTCGGTAAGTCTTCACTAGTCGACACGACGTAACATCTCAGAAGACCTAAATTTAGGCGATTTTTTGCTGTAGCTACAATAATGTTTTATGCTACAAAATGAACATCTGATATCTTGTGGTGTTACTACACCCTGCTTGATCCCGGCGGTGATCTCTGCGGTGGAGTTATCAAGAAATGTATACCAGAAAAATTACATAAATTCTGTTGAATCCGTATTTTGTGCTAGGTCGTCAAAAGGGTTGAAACCCCTCTAGGCTGGCACTGAAAGGCGTGAAGTTACACAGGGGAAATGATTATGGATGTCACACGTTTTGTTTGTTGGCGTTAGAGGAAATGAATGGACAGCTTCACGTTTCGGCCGCTCTAACCCCGAATAAATTTCATATGGTGTTGACAGCCTGTTTGTACGCCGTGGCGCAGTTCCCACTTCTTCCCCTGTCATGGCCCCCAAGCTGCTGATGATGTTTTTACCTTACAATTCTTTCCATAGCAACAAACCCCTGTAACACAGAGAAGTCATTAGTTAGAAGACGAAGCAGCCAAAGGAAACGAAGTTAGAATCTTAGTCATCGTGTTCGTATTACCCTTAATTATATTTAGACAAAATTTGAAAATATTAATAGGCCCATTTCAGGCGCAAACGTGGCTGAAATCTTATATAGTCATTGAACACACTCTTGCTTGTAGGTAGGATGTATTTTAAATTTAGTGAGGTGTTGGCGCCAGCGTTATAACCCAAGCCCAAAATTTGTGTTCATTTTATGACTACATTTATCGCCAAGAACTTTGTAATACCTACGTTTCTGTGAAGAAATTACTGTAATTTTTAGAAGTTATACAAGCAAGTCTTAGTCGTAGATGCACCGTACCTTCTCCCCTCTGTGGTGTGAATCGCGGCGTAGCCTTTTCTGGTTTCTAACTTCCTTAGTAAGAAAAGACAGAGTTGAGATTGGTTCGTGATGAGTGATAAATTGCAGTGCGTCACGACAGGTAGTCGGGCCCGAAGGAAGTGCCTTCGACACCTGTCGTGCGCAAGGAATGCGCCTGCTGCTATGTGAAGCCGCGTTCCAATCCCTAAAACGTCACACTGATGCCCCTTTACTACAGTTGAACATGATATCTGCAAAAATAATAACGCTATGAATATGCTGCAAGAGCACAAATATTTTTACTTTTGTTTCGTAAAATATTGAACATTTGTTTATAGCCCCTTGACATTTCAACTGCAGATTACAACCGTAAAGTCTCCTAAGAAGACAACTTCTTTGCACTTGGTAACACATGTACGTATTGCATGTCTGTTGCACGAAAATTTATTTAGTTTACTGATTAATATTTTCTTAATTATAATGTATCGGATATATTTGTTTCCTCTGTGGACTGAGGTGTAATACGGTATGTACCAAAATCCTCCGTCCTCAGTATTGCAGATCTGTGACTATCCAAGTACACCAATTTTCGTCACGGATTGTGACTTTAAACTACTCTGGCATACAGTGTGGGAAATTGGAATGGAAATAATTCCAGTAGGTAACGGAGTTCCACGGCCCGACCCTTTTATTTCGGACCTATCACAGTCAACGATTACGGTTTTCCCCACCCCTCTATGTCACCTACAGTTGTGCTGCATTTCAACATCACGTATGGCAGAAATCTAAGAAAGTAAATGAAACCACGCGTGAATATCCGTGCAATGTGCTGAGCTGTTACAAGGCAATAGATGCATTCCGGAAGATGCGTTGTGGAAGGGTTACGCGTAGGCATATGCCGAGGTTCAGACCTTCATTAATTCGATTTTGTTGGTTCGCAGTTTGTTATTCTGCTGTAAGGCAAGGCAGCAACATGGATCTTTTGATATTTGTGTTCTTAGACGGTACTGCAGCCAAATGTTCGTATTCTCATTACACCGTTATTAAGCTGAACACAATCCATTGTCTGATGTATGTTTTACTAAAACGTTTCGGGAGGTTGATGTAATCCATTCCTCATGTAATTCGTTGTCATTACACTGACAGATGTTCTGGTAATAAATTTGTTAGCGTGCTGTTCCCAATACTTAAAATGTCTCGGTTTCTATCCCAAACTCCCTTACTAACTTAAGGCATTAACCCTTTAAAGAAGAAGCGTATCTGTTTTATATAAGGACTCAGTGCGTACCGCGCTGTAAACACTCTCCACTTCGGTTATAAAAACCAGTCTCTTAATGCTTTATAAGGCAAAAGTTGCTGTTTGTTCTGAGATCCGTACAAAACACATAAACGCAATGTGGGCACCACGTAGAATTTTTTAGTGTTAAACCTTGTATTATGTAAAGTTACCGCTAGGCTTTAAATGGTTAAAGATAACCTCTCAGTATAATGGTAAAGTCGCCTGTGTACGTAATAATGCCAACTCCGAAGCCTTGTGCATAATTAGCTTCAAACAAGGGGTATTAACCAGCATAACCTTGCATGAAAACCAGTTTGATGCAATGTTTGTTTTCTGGACTCGTGGAGGACGAAGAGTCTAGTAGCCTCACTGTATGGCATGTGGCGATAATTATCAATGGCCTTGTCATATCGTTCGATGACAAAAGCACATATCGTTGCAAGACGCAATACAATTTCACGTCTCTTATAACATGCAATTAAGAAGGTTTTGATGACTAACGACTTAAAGCTGATCACAAAGAGAAAAACGCAGATTCTCTTATCAGCCTCCTATTTTTATTTCTAAGAAAAACACACGAGCATACCGTCCACAGAGTGCGCAGTTCGAAGTAATAACTGTCTTCAAGCAAGAATGAACACTTATTCTAAAATAAAATACCGTATTCTCACATCCTAATATGATATACATTTCTAGCATCAATCACCCAGAAATACTCATTTTTTAAACGTGTGCTTGAAAAATGTCATTAAGAGTTTTCTCTACTCTGTGACGTGACGTAAAAAGTCTGCCTCTGGAGTTGGGATCAGCTTATTGGAATTAAATTAAAAAGTGAGTTTTTGCCACTGTAACTTTGTTGACCTGTGAAATTATGACGGAGTGAATGTGTGAGTAGATATATGTATGTGTGTGCGCGCGCGCGCGTTTGTGTGTGTGTGTGTGTTTTAGTTCATAGGGGAATATGATCTCGAGGAACACGCTGAAATAAAGTTCCATACAATACTGGGATATTCTTGGTGTACTCTAACAGAAAATTGGAGCGACATTTATCTAAACCTTTTCAACTGCGCAAAAAGGAAAACTAGGAAGGGAAAGAGGAAATACGATGGGCCGGAAGAACGAAATGTTTGTGCAGGAGGTAAAGTTAAAAATACTCGTAAAGCACTTGGCGCTGAATTTTCAGCGGGTTTCAAAAGATCTGTAAATGTTAATTTTGAACAGCTGTTAACCCTTGGAATATAATAGATTATTACCCAGAATTTACTTTTTAATATATCATGTCTTTTACCCTGGTATCATGAATTTTCTTTATCCAGAATCCGTACGTAGCTGCCTAAACAAAGATATAGCCATGTACATTTTGTTAGTCCTCTTCATACGTTAAATAAACTTAGACCGGAAGGGCATTTGTACTGCTTATTTATAAACGAAACTTCTCACAGCTCTAGACTAAAAATTTTGCAGTTCATGAAAGTTGCAATTATAGTTCTATTGCATTCATCATGTTTGATATAGAGACAGCTCAGTTTTATGTACTATATTTATGTACTATATTTTTCCGCTATATTTAACCTTGTTTGACCCTTTCTCTTCTTCTTTCTCTCTTTCTTCACTGATGTGTTAATTTACTTCGTGCGCCCTTTCTGTCTTTTTCTATCTTGATCTATCTATCTATCTATCTATCTATCTATCTATCTGCCTGCCTGCCTGCCTACCTAACTATCTATCTATCTATCTATTTATCTATCTATCTATCTATCTATCTATCTGCCTGCCTGCCTGCCTGCCTGCCTGCCTGCCTGTCTGTCTGTCTGTCTACCAACCTACCTATCTATCTATCTATCTATCTATCTATCTATCTATCTGCCTGCCTGCCTGCCTGCCTGCCTGCCTGCCGTTTCTGCTTGCCTGTCTTTAATTATTTATTTATTTATCCTTATATATCTTATCAGGCAGCCACTAATTTATTTCTTTTCTATAGCTGCTGTAAAGCTATTTTATTACACACTATTATAAAAGTTATTAATGTTATCATTATCCTTTTTCACTTCTTAAGTTATGTTTTGTATTTCTCAGACGCAGACACAAAATCTGAATAACGTTTATGTCTCTCTGTGACATTGCAGTCCTTCTTCCTTTAGCTCGCATTATTCCATACATTAGCATTTCTTTCCGTCTTTCGCTGCCTTTGTAAATCTTTTTATTCATTTAGCTCTTTCTAATGCCTTGTCCTCTGCTTGTTTCATAAAACGAAAACGGGGTTTGCGTCTCAAGAGCTACTTTGCGGAGCAGAAAAAAAAAAGCTAGAGTGCAATATTTATATGACATTAAGAATGTTTTGTCTGTACTGTGTGCCCTTGCCTTTACGCTCTTTGGCTTAGCGAAAATTTGATTAAATACTTCTTCTTTACTTTGGTAAAGGAAAACGTATTTCAATATTTTAGTTACAGAGTCTTGTCTCTTAGAATTGACTCTGAAAAAGCATTTGGCTTGTTTTTTGATTCGTTATGGGTTCTTTTAAGACTGTACTTCGCAGAATGCGGTTAGCTATTTGTTCTGCACCTCCCCCCCCCCCCGCTCCACACTCGAGAAGGTCCAAGTCACAATTCTAGGCTAATCCCTGTGTTACTTGTAGAACTTGTGGGTCAACCACTGGAACACGTTTCTCTCAGAGTATTTTAATTGTGCCTCGTCAGTTTTGATTCTATCAGTGACATATACTTACCACAGAGTGTCCAGCCGAAAGCAGCACCCGCCCATTAAATCTAAGACACTTGCTGATAGCTGCGCGGCTGCACAGCAATCGATGCCGTTGACTGAGCGGGACTGCGCACCCAGTAGAGCGGACGACAATTTTATTGCTGCAGAGTGACTGACGCGACCCTCGCTTTCCCGTACTCATTCCCACCTTGAAAGAAACTCTTTGTAGTATCACCACTGTGAGGTCCAGAACGGCCCCAACATCCAATAAGTCATGTAACGCGTATGCAATGGAGAGTTAACCTCTGACGTGTCTCACAGCAAAGAAGCTGAGCGCTTTCTTTTTTGCGGCCTTTATCCACTGACATCGTTATGGTCATTATATTTCTGCTGCCAATTCTGATTCAGCTGGGCGTAGGCCCGTCATACCTGCTGTCCGAGGGTCTTCATCACTGTTCTCCAGCCGCATTTGAACATGGTACCTTCCGAGCATGTGTCAGACATGGAGTAAATATCGCTTGGTATTTCGATTATCGAGAAGTCTCGGGTTACTTCCTGGAAGTGTGATATCTGGCGGCTGCTTATGGTTTCCTGGAACCCCGGTATACAGACACTGTTTATTCTTTCGCTTGGTTCAACGTCACGCAAACAAAAGACCCCATCATGAGCCATTTCGCTCCTGATTCTTTCCTCTTGCAGGCCAATAATAGTGGCACTATTTTCAACAAGCCGTCGACAGCTCCCACACACGCTTCCAGATTTATCGCACTGTTCGATCCCCATACAGTCTGTGTTGTTGCAGAATATCATTAAGTTATTAAAACTAAAGAGAAAGAGCAGACCATGTCATATTGTCCGTTTCTGTCGTTAGGGCTCTGTTTTCCCTTTCTTGCCCTTTCTTCATTTTTTCTCTCTTTCCCCCCCCCCTTTTTTTTTTGTTCTTACTGTGTCTTCTCTGCCTTAATATCTATTTATTCTTTCTCCTCCATTTTTTCTAGATCTAATGCTGCTTTTATTGTCTTTTTCTCTCTCTCTGTTCTGTTTCGTTATTTCTCTCTTTTCCCTCTTACTTTCTTCCTCACGTGTGCTTGTTCTTCGTCCGTTGTCAGACCCGTAACAACGCTGAACTGAAACGGTAGTGATGCAGGCTTGATAGGAGCATTACCCTGAGAGCGATCAGAACTCGCGAGTCTCTAAACAAATCAACTGTCTTGTTTTAATGACGTGTAGCCGTTGTTAAGGTAAAGTAAGCTAGAAAGCCATAAAATATTCTTGGTTTTAAGTACACATCATGTGCTGTTGCCTCATAAGTACATGGCGCGTGCCCACTGTGGCGCAGCCAAGCAGCATGATCTGTTCGACAGCCAACTTCTTTCAATTAATGTCAGTATTTTTGTGGCTGAGTTCATAAACCTGGGGCGTGATATCGAGGTTTTTCTGTCCGTCCATCCGGACGTGGTGTCGTCGAGACCTCTCAAGTTTTACGTAAAATTATAATAAAATTTACCTGACTAATTTAATTTTAGGGTAGTATGCGGTGGTGCAGTTAGTTGAGGCACTAGGCAACAAGCCGAAAGGTCGCGGGTTTGATTGCCGATGGGGTCATTAGGATTTTTCGTTGAAATAATCCTTCCGGCCGCTATATAGCTCTAGGGTCGACTCAGCCTCTAACAGAAATGAGTACTGAGGGGTAAAGGCGGACGGTGCTTAGGGCTGACAACCTTACCACCTTCATGTGCCGATTATTGTGTTAAATTTATAACATAAAAACGCAGAAAACACACATATGCATGGTTTAAAGGCCATACAGCAGTGCCTACTCGTATGTAGATTGGTCTGCTGGGCTGTAAATCCGTCTAGCCTGGTAGATATTTTCCAGGATTTTGGAGGAAACGGCTTTTCGTGGTTCAGTTCGTTTGTTGCAATAAGCCATGACTTACTGGTATGTCTAAAAAGGGAGGAACATTTATACCAGACTACACGGCGTCACATTCCAGAAAACAGCAATCTCAAGGCCACTGCTATTAAGACGTTCAATCCGGCATAGGAACAGCCTGCGTTATTATTCCCAATTCATACCCCGCCGTATTCTATTCCGCTCTGCGTAATTCGCGTGCTAGAGAACGTGTTAAATGCGTCATTAAAAGAAGCAACCAGTACAAATATTTGCGAGGTAGGGTTTCACCTGCATTCTCCCTCCCGTTGGTATCGTCATATCTACATTGCAGACTTTACACAGCTGTCGTTTTTAAGGGCATATTTGGCGCTTTCTGTGCAATACCGTCTGGTGCTAATGGCGGTCAGTGGCCTCTGAAACTGGGTTTCTTATCAAGTAGCTGTATGTGACTGACCGATTAGAACAGTTTTTCTGTTGCTGTGCGCTGATTCGCCATAACAGGAGGGATGTTCAAGGTCGCGGTGGTGACGTTAGACATACAAGAGCTGCCAAAGATCAGTGGACGTTCCCTGACCTAGGACAACGTGTTCCGCCATTAGATTGCGTAATGGTTGTCTCGCGTCAATTCGCACAAAAAAATAAAATGATGGGATATATAATTTTCTTAAGTTTGCATTTTTAGGCGATTTCATATATAAAACCCGTCCGTCGACGGGGGCCACAATACACCACACATTTGTCTCTAGTAAAATTTTTCATACTTCGAAAGATGGCAGAAGAGAGGATAGACTTACCACGGTGTTAAGCACAGACCACCCGGGGCTCCGCGAGCTGAACCATTTTCGGAACCGCTGGAAGCGAGTGGGTTTACAAGTATTTATCGCTTATTTAACTACTCTATCCGTAGTGAGACGGTGTGGCCACGAAGCTACTTGTGGGACAGTCCGGGAGTCGAACCACGGCAGCGGCACGAATTTTCTCTTTTTTTTCGAAGTGTCCAAAGAGTCGCTGACGCCTACCCAGCCACCGGGGTACTTTCCCATGGGTAAAGCGGCCGAAACATGAAGTTAACTACTCAGCTCCATCTAGTGGCAACGTTAAGAAAGCAGCTATACCTGTGTTTACCCTGTGTGCCTGTGGCGTGGACAGGGAGAAATTTACCTTACCTTACCCTGTCAGTATTACGGGATCATTACATTGAATTCTGGAGTAACTTGTGAGTAAGATATTTCGAACAAATTGGTGAGAAGTGGGTAGGATAATTTTAGGTACTATACCGAAATTTTTCTGGAAGGGCGGAAGAAAACATCGAAGAACCTCAGTCGTAATGTCCTCCCTCAGCTGGGATATCTAATCGGGAACATCATTGCTTCCCGCTCGAATACGGAAAGCATCTTTTAAGACCCATTGGTAACCAAATGCACCACCTTCTGTGATATTACGAAATTCTTCATGTGACCTTGCAGCTTAATTTTTTTATGTGAATATCCCAATAAATATGGCTTACTTATGTAAAAAGCATTAACCTGTTAATCTTTATAATAGAGACGGTATATATTCTCTGTGAGGTAGAAGCTGAAAGGTTACATGTAATTTTTGTGAAAATTAGATTTTTAAAAAAAATATTACTGGTTTGTCAACACACGCTGAAAAGTTGTCGTGTCCTTTAAACTTGTTACACAAATGAATGTTACTGGTTGAGAAATCTGTTATGCAAAGCGTTGCAAGCTTTATGTTTAAACGAATATTGAAACACGCTAAAATGCTGAGATGTTTATGCGCTTCGAACACAAAGAACTGACCTTACATAACGCTTTCAGGGAAAGTATGAAATGTTTGAACTTAATTTGCTTGTTTATTTGAGGATGTTTGCCTTTCTTCCTGTTAAGCTTGCTTAAAGCGGAATTTTAAATAGGGCTTTTCGTGCTGTGCGAATGTGCATTTGGCCGTCCAATAAAGATACTTTCTAATTGCTAACCTTTTTCTAATTATAAGCAGCTGATATCGGTCATTGAGTGTCAGTACCAGCTTGCTCCCTCCATTGCTACAGCTGATGAAAGGACGCACTGTGTCTCAGTAACTGTACATTATAATGCGCCGATTCTTCTTTGAGCAACGAGCAGATTTTCTTCTGTCGCCATTTTCCGTAGTCGACTGAAGTAACACCTAAGTTAAGTACCTTCAAATGTGCCAGAGCAAATTCTTCGCCATCTTTTTCCCACGTCACTTCATTCAAAGCTAAATTATGCCTGAAGCTGCTGAAGCACCGCACCTAATTTTTGTACTAACAGACGGTAAAAGCACAGAGCCTTTAAATTTCCTATCCACGTTAATTAAATTTACGTAAATTTCTCTTTTGAACAGTCTTGGTGATGAATGAAAAAGCACGTGTACCAATAGTGTCCAATTGTGGTTCTGTTCAACGATGCAGTTTGTAGTTCAGACTGCGAGTACGTAACCTCGAGTGACAGATTAACCCTTTAAAGACGGAACGTATCTGTTTTATTTAAGGACTGCGTGCGTACCGCTCTGTAAACACTCTCCACTTCGGTTATAAAAACCAATCTCTTAATGTTTTATAAGGCAAAAGTTGCTGTTTGTTCTGAGATCCGTACAAAACACATAAACGCGATGTGGGCACCACGTAGAATTTTTAGTGTTAAATTGGGTGGTACGCAAAGTTACCGCTAGGCTTTAAAAGGTTAATCACTGAACAATGAATTGTAAAGGACGTTGAAGGATGAGATGTTGACCTAATTTGAAACGATGTATCTGAGTTTGCCTGAAGGGAAGGTTGGTCACGAAAAAATTGTCAGTAAAATCGTCCTCTGGATTTGAACACGGAACCTACCAAGTACGAAGCAGGAATACTGTGCATTGATTCGCGACGTTCTGTGATACTGTCATTCCGAATTTATGACAGATATTACAACATTTTTGAAATAAATTTTACAGGATTCAAGCTGCACGTAAAATTAAATTTGTCCATATGGCCAATCAGTGAAGGATGGTGAGGTGAGCAGTGTATGTAACACTAAATGGAGAGGTGATAAATTACTACAGTATTTTGGTCTGAAAAACCTGAAGGAAAACAACAACTGGAAAGACCTAGTATTTAATGGTTCGATAATATAAAGTGGATTTTAATAGGGTGAGACGATGTGGAGTGGATTCATGTGGCTCAAGAGAGGGACCAATGGCGCTGCTATGGACACTTAATAAGCCTTCGATTTCTCTAGAAAGGTGTGGAATATTTAATGTAGCTGGGCACGGTTTTGCAGGGACGAGTTCATGACCTGTCTTAAGTACGGTTACGTCCTTGTTTTTACGACGATTGTGAATTTAAGTAAATAGAAATAGGTGTGTTGATAAATCATAAATGTGTCACTAATATGAGGAATAAATTCTGCAAAGCGTCGTGGCTAGACGCAAATATTGCACTTTGTTTACCCAGGTTAACCACATACACACACACACACACACACACACACATGTTAAACAACTCGGCGACCTTCGCGATTGCTTGCGATGTTACGGCTCTACTAGTGTTAAAACAATTGCCCTTATTTATGTAACATAAAATAAGAAAACTGTAATTTGAAAAATACAGGCTAATGCCATGATGAAATGTGCAGACGAGTTCGCTTGGTTCAGTGATATCAGTTGCCTTATCTCTACCACAGGATTTATGTCACATACTGGTGCGTTAGGTTATTGAACTTTGCACATAGCTCTTCAGTCGCTTATAACATGAACAAACATTGCATGACAGCTTGTGAGGAGAATGGCAGTGTGTGCTAAAAGGCCAAACAAGACCTATCCCAACACAGGGTCTGTTGGGACAGGCCTGCATCTTGTTAATTCAAAAGTCTTACACCAGAAGCATGAGAAAGAAAGAAAAAGAAGGGGGGAAAAAAGAATAATACGGCTATAAAAAAAAGCAAAGACGTTTGTCACGTGATGTACGCAACTTATACCTCCCACCCTCTTCTCCTCTCCGTTAGCTCATTCCCTCTCTTTTCCACTTCTTCTCCTGCTTCGCATTCAAAAGGGTTAAGGAACATTACAAGGTCATTGCATGTTTGAAAGTTGCTCGAAAAAGTGTTCGAGGCTTCGGGCTGCTGTGTTCATTACATTTCGTCGTACTTTTCTGGACGACGGGGAGGCGCACATGTGATCTGTGCAAAGTGTTCGAAAAAATTTTGAGACATTATCACCCTATCTAGTGAACTGAGTGCCATAAACATAAGCAAATACAAAAACTCGTAACAGAAGAAAGTGTTACTTCTGCATTGATAGGTGAGTGGCTAATAACTTAATTTCTGTTTATTGTCATAATTATAGCTGTTTGCTTCACCTTCTAGATTTGTGTATCTCAGTAGGCCGAAAATAGAAGCACCTTTATGCAATAAAAAAAACAGCATGTCTAAAGAGCTGAGATTACAGTTTATGACAATGGCATCGATATTGCGACCTTTTAAGATATGACGCCGTGTAGTTTGAGAAATAGTTACCAAGGTTGGGAGGTGTTTGTTGCCGCCTTCTTCAGGGTAGAAGAATGTTAATTTGTAACTGGGCATTATTAAGTTTCTCTTACCGGGAAGGCTCATGTAGCAGGCTTGTCCGAGCCAGACAACACGCCTTCACATACCAGACAATCGTAATTTTGATACATTACGCTCAGAAAAACCATTTTGCAATCGTGTCCTGCTTCGTGTGTTAGTAAACGTGTTCATATTTAATTGTAGCTTATTTTTTGTTATATTTATGTACTTCTAATTCGTTATGGTTTTCTTTTAGAAACAACGGGAATATTTGTCATGTCTTCGCTGTCATTAAGAGGTTTCAGCTTGCGGGCTGGCATTCTAGTATATTATTCATGTTCTCTCGTTTCATACTCTCTCCTTACATCTTGCGACTTTTCGCGTTATTCCTCAAGATGAATGCTACAGTAATATCTTAAAGTATGCCATGATTACTTCAGCATCATTTTTATTAATAATTCATCATCCCGTCATTCGGCGTTATATTCAGCAGTTCAAACAACAAAGTTAAATAACCAAAAATTAATACAATGACATCACTAAGTTCGGCCATTGAAGGCAGTTTTGTCGAGAAGCAAATCATGCGGGATTTTTATTTGGCATCTATACTGCTTTCTACCTATTAAGCTCTTTCATTTGACCTTGCATTATCTTGACATGCTGAAACTAATTATATTTGCACCTGTTCAGCTTCTATTTTAGATATTATATTTTGAGCTCGTGTAAACATTTCGTCTTTTATTTTGTGCTCCGGAAGACTGTTGTACGCTGTCCCTGTAAGTACACTACCACTTTTGAGAAAATAATAATGCCTTGTTAAATTCGTGATGATGATGACGATGATGATGATGATGGTCATGATGGCGTGTGTCGTCATCATCACGAAATATATAGGGTCAGATCATTAAAGCCCTTTTTGCTTTGAACATATTAAACATTTTTGTGATGCGTTACATAAGAACACCCTAAATCTCAGCTGAAGAGTAGCCTGTCAGCAGCATGCCCGTAGCCAGCGTAATTGCAAGATATTCTTGGTCATTTAATGGCGGTGTTTTACTCACACAGGGTATACATCTTTGAATCTGAATTACGAATGATTTGTTTTGAGGTTGTATGCCAGCATCAGTGGGGATGGACTGAGGAAAAACACGAAAAACTCGGGTTATCTGATCTCCTGGCCGATAATTTGACCCGAATCATCAGGAATATCAAATACAAGCATTACTGCGTTGTTAGATGTAAGGCTATACACAGACAGTGAAGTGAAGTTTAAAATAGCGCGAAATATTTTTATGTCTAGTGCGGTGTAATTACTGACTTACTTTACGTGCTTAGATAATACCACAGATAATTTTTAATTGCGATACATTGTGAAACGGGCTGTCGGCGGCCGGTTATCTGCGCTTTACTGGAAACGCACGGGGTCGCAGTAAGGCTGACGTCGGTTTTATTTTTATCCGGTGAAAGGGCATGAACATTATCGCCTTGCGGTAGGTTAGGAGCAGCAGACACTGCTGTACTGTTTTTGAAACGTTTTTATTACGCGTAGTACATGGGAGCAGGATTTTTAGTGGTCTGCATAACAGTCTGTCTGCTGACCTGCCACAACTACACTTAACATGGGATAGATTACGACACGAAAACTACCTATCCCAAAAACATTCACCGTAAACAATTTTTTCGACATACGTCTGAAGAAATATTTATCGAAACGACCCAAACGGGTTAAAAGGGTTAATAGCCAGGAATGAACATGTAACATGATTTCAAAACTTGGAACTGCGCCAAAACGGGAATTCTGAACGACGTTTTGTTATCTTTGATGATCCATGCGACAATATTAGCCATTCCGATCACATCACATTTTAACATGTGTTACAGGTAACTGAATACTGCAATGCTGTGTCAGACAGAATACATTGGGTATCAGCATAAGGGCGATGATTCAATTAAATCACACGCTGCTGTCCCCTTCACGGTACTTTCTTGTCGTCGTCCTGCAAACTTTGCACTAAACTTACATAAAGCTGCAGTTTACCTGTTGTTTCAGTGTGTCAGGTGGCCAGGAGTCTGTATAATGACTGGGCTATGCGCTAGATACTCCGGGTTTCGAACCCCGGTGAGGTCAAGACACCTTCTTCACACCCGTCCTGTCCACTACCTGGGGCCACCCAACGTGCTGTGCCATGGGTACTGGGTCTCTTTCCCTTGGCGTAAAGTGCCCGGTGCGTGGCGTTGATTACCCATCGCCATCTACAGCCTGCATGGCATGTTACGGGGAGACCTTTACCTTTACATTTTGGTTTCTTATCCGGAGGAAGAACATAGAGGGTCTCAAAAAGAGTACTGAGAACCGAAAAAACGGAGAGTAAAGGAAGTTGGAAGAATTACCAAATATGGGGTTATATCCTTTGTACTATTTATATATGGTACTAAGGATGATTAAAATAATAAGGATGCAGCACACGTGAGAACGAAAAAATTGTACCATAATTGTGTCCGGAAAACTGAATGGTAAGAGAGTAGTGACTTCATATTAATTTTATAATATATTTTGCGTCGAGTAAGGTGTAAAGATGTACGTGAAAATTAACCAGACGGATTTGACGGAAGGGTTTAGGACACTGTAGAAATTATAATTCTGGGTTTGGCCGAAAAAGACAAAAATATTTCAGATCAATATTGTTATATTTCCTTTGGATTTTTAAAGCCAGTGTTTGGTGAACTATACCAATAATGGCCCTGACCCCTTCTTACCCGATGTGTCTGTAATTACACTCGTATGTCATTCGTTGCTGAATAAATTCCATAGCTAATGTGTTGTCGTGAACTGATGTACAATCGACAGGGCATCGATTCCCGAAAAAGAGCCACATTTTCCCACCCAACTCTGTCCAGGCCGGCTCTGAAAACTCACAGCTTCCCAATTACTGGACACAAACGCTCGGGTGCTGTTAACTCTCTTCAGTCTAATTACGATGCATTGAATGTGTGGATGTTTACCTCCATGATTCATGGCGTTGTACGCAGAGTAGAGTTCAGCCCTACCTACCTTACTGTACACCGTTAGTTTCACTGATCATAAACACTAGACATTTGTAATCGAGACGTGCATGAAGAATATGGATGAGTACATTAGTTGCCAATTTATACGACCTGCCAGGACTAGTATCAGCTAGGCGGCGGTGGCAGCATATCCTTCATACTTATACACAATATTTTTTTAAGTTTACAATTTGGAATCGTTTGTTTCTGTGACAGTATTGCGAAAAATGTTCTTCGTGGACATGCGCAGTAATTTTCGCGATAAACGACATTGAGTTTCAAGACATTACGCGTGACTGCAATAGAAGTGCAGACCAGAGGTTGGCTGTGGGAGTTTACGAACATGTTTCAGTCTATTTATAGTTGGATTAGCAACTGGGCTTGGCAGCGAGAAATTAACAACATCTGCCTTATTACGCATTTCTCCCTTTTTCCTTTACTTTTTAAGCCGTTCTGGTGTAATTTTTATCTAAAGAATATCCGTAAATAATATCCATTACTTATTAAAAATACTGTGCTGTACGGAAATCGTCGCTATGTATTTTTGAGAATTATTAAAAACGCAAAGACACTGAAAGAAAGACAGAGTACTTGTTAGTGCAAGTGGTAGTGTAATGACTGCTGTGCTTTACAGAGTTAAATGAACGCATGATGTGGATGCTGTGTCTTTAATTCCGCAACTCTGGAATTATTAACTGGTTTTGACGTAATTTAGTATATAGCGGTTGTCTCAAACTTTGTTAAAGGAATTTAATTTTGGCCCGTATCTTCTCCCGGTGCAATTTTCTCCTTACACGAAGCTCAATTCGGACTAAGTCACCCTGTCCTTGTTACTCTTCTTTCTGTTTCTTTGTTTCTTGTTTGTTGACGGCCCTGAAGAATTCAGTGCACCTTTGCGTGAACTGCTCAGATTCCATTGTTAGTAAGGAGAAGCGAACTGTCCACTGGGGGGTGCCCTGTTATCACAAAGGAGCGACACGTGACCTCTATCAGGTATCAGCACAAATATGATACCGACAGACCATGGTGTGAGTCCCAGTGACACCGGGAAACTTCGATGTAAAGGAGAAAAACTTACCTCAGTAAAGTGACCGGTGTCGAGGTAGACGACCACAGTTCTACTCGTGGGGTGGATAAACGTTTATTCTTTCTCCACTGCGTCCACACCAGCTCTGGGGCCAACCTGACTTCTACCTACCGTTCGTATACTGAAGGTAAACCAGCAGGAGACTTAAATTTGCCTGTCTTATCCAACTATAACTAAGAGGTATACCCTCGTGTAGCAAAGTGTTCAGGCGTAGGGTAATGTAATGTTAACTCCTATTAACGGATCCAAAGATGTAAATAAATAGAAGGACCAAACTTTTTGACGGAACAAAACTGTGCGTGTTGTAGGCGATTTATTTTGTAATGACAAAGAAATTTTGTTATTAACAGTGAAAAAATAAGACATTCACTGAAGAAAATAATATTAGGTAATTCAATATTTAAAGGGTCTTTTTTTTGTAAAAGACGCTTAAAATATCACCCCCTTTGACCCTTCCCAAGTGAAAAAGGAGAAACAGATAACAGATAATCCTAAATTTGGAAAAAGGGTGTCCAAATTTTTTTTTGTTTTAATTATGTTAAGGTGTATAAAAAAACTGGAAATTAGATGAGTGGGACATGTAGAACGCGCTGAGGAAAAGAATATGTGTGGAAACGTAGTCGGGTAACCTTAGCCTAAGAACACATTTCAGAGACGTGGGTGAAGATTGGAAGACAAAAATAAAATAGAACTGATGTAAATATGTAAAGCGCAAATGTAAAGACCGAAAGGATTACCTCAGAGTAGGGTTCGCTGGCTGGGGTTTGCTGATTTTATTAAACGTAGTTTGCACACGTGCAGGATACTTACCGAGCAACAAATGGGCTGCGAGTTAAATTTGAATTTGAATTTAACATCTTCTAGCTACTTATGCGGTGGGTGCCGGAACCGCTATCCCCAGGGATAAAGCGGTCAGAGCGGGAAGCTGACTACTGACCTTCATTCCGTTCCTGTCTTAAGTAGTCTTGAGATTTTCATGCCATTAATCTTAATCAAGCACGAGGACAACTTTATATTTACCTTACACAACCAGTGACACTTTGGCATAGAAATGGCGTAAAAATACACACAAATTTATGACCAACGAGTCGTGTTCGAAAACACACTTTCAGAACAAGTGTTCTTACAAACCACAAAGTTGCATAACTAGTGAAGAGTGTAAGTCATTACCAAGTCAAGTTAAGGTAAAAATGTTACATATTCGTTATAAAAAGGGCGGGAGTTGTGACACATTTCACTTAAAAAACTTATTCTGATATCACAACATAAACAAAAAAAGAATGGACGTTTTGTACCCGTTAAAGTGTTCACCGCCAGTATTCGATCCTGATGCATCTAGTAGCATTTTCAGAAAGAATTCAGAGCCTTTCAGAAAGAATTCAGAGCCTTTCGCAGCTGCAACCAGTGATTCTTAAATGTTGCTTTGTACGGTAGCTCTGATTTCTACATTCGATTCTACAACATGCTGCTGCTTATTACTAAGCTGTAATAAACTACCAAATGCTAAGAATACTATGTCAAAAATCACTAATTTAAATACAATTACCGCGCCTTCTCTTGGTCATTATTTAAGTGAACCTTTAAAATTTAAGTCCAGAACGTGAACTACTTCTTAGGACGATATTTCGGGTACTCACGCTTTAAATATTTTAAATCGCCGTGTTTTAAACTATGAGTGTAGAATTTGTATGTTTTGGGTTTCAATGTTTGATCTTTTAACCGTATCACCTGATGTGATGCCCTTGTGTTCCTTTGTGATAAACCCGCTGAGGATGTCAACTTGATGTCGAAACGTGAAATGATCTGTAATATACATTACGTATATTTTATGTAGTGCTTATTTTAGTTGTAATGGAGATACTCACAGTGGAGTTGGTGAAGCTTCTTGTACTAACTGACCATGAAGAAGGAGCCAGTACTTTCCTGTGGAAGGTCGGCAACTGTTTACTGGTCGACATGGTGAACCACCCCGGAGAACTTGAATCTGTCATAATGTTTTCTTTGGCGAGGACGTCCGGCTGTGTTATGTAACTACAAAGTAACGGAGTCAAACACGAAACTTTATTGTAAGGGAAGTTATATTACGTACGTGAAGTCGCTACATTTCTCACCCTGTAATAAGACCACCTTCAGGCGAAGCTAATACAAAACATGTAAGGGAAAGTAATATTGGAATGAAAAAGGCCTCCTCGTTATAAAAATAAATAGATTCACGTTTAATCGAAGTGGCGTGTTACAATTCCTCCATGAGTATTTAAATTATTAATAAATAAATATCAAAATCTTTATATATTAAAATATAATATCAAAGTTTCAGCTTCGTATGAATCAGCATTTTGGAACAGAACTGACTAAGTTCAACGTCCCCGCTTACCAACCACATTCTCATTGAATATTGACTCTTTATACTTGTCTACTTTAATATATTCATCTTTAAATATTTCTTTATTAATAATACGACTACTCCAGGAGGGATTGTAATACACCATTTGCATTAAAAGTGAATTATATTTATTTAACCCTTTAAAGAAGAAGCGTATCTGTTTTATATAAGGACTCAGTGCCTACCGCGCTGTAAACACTCTCCACTTCGGTAATAAAAACCAATCTCTTAATGTGTTATAAGGCAAAAGTTGTTGTTTGTTCTGAGATCCGTACAAAACACATAAACGCAATGTGGGCACCACGTAGAATTTTTTAGTGTTAAACCTGGTCGTATGTAAAGTTACCGCTAGGCTTTAAAAGGTTAAGTAAGAACGGGTTCTCCTTTATTTTAATATTACCTTCGCTTACACATTTTAGTACGTGGTGGTGCAGTTCGTTGAGGCAATAGTCTACAAATCGGGAGGTCGCGGGTTCGATTCATTGGTATTTTTCATTGACTTAATCCTTCCTGCCGCACTCTGGCTCTGGGGTCGACTCAGCCTCTAACAGAAATGAGTACCAGGGATATCTCCTGGGGGGGTAAAGGCGGCCGGTGCGTAGGGATTTCTAGGATCGTCGACGTCCTGGAGATCTAAGGGCCTGTCCAGACCTGTAATGGCATAGCTTTACAGCATCACGAATACAACCAACAGAACGGAGGAAAAACAAACACAGAAAGAAAGAAAGAAAGAAAGAAAGAAAGAAAGAAAAAGAGAGAAAGAAAGAAAAAGAAAGAGAGAAAGAAAGAAAGAAAGAGAGAAAGAAAGAAGAAAGAAAGAAAGAAAGAATTAAAGAAAGAAAGAAAGAATTGAAAGAAGGAAGACAGAAACAGAGGAAAAGAGGAGAAAAGGAAAGAATAAGTACCTGAAGATTTCGGTTCCATATTTCTCCGCTTTCCCGCCAACCTGATCACCCAAGCGTGAAGACGCTGACGTAATTGAAGGGAACACAGCAAGCAGAAAATGTCGCGACGCGAAGAGTAGCGATGAATTGGCTTGCTTTCGCATGATGAATATATTCTTCAGGACGAGTTAGTACCGCGTACAAGAGGTCAAAGTGTCTGTGCTGTCCAGACAGGCCTAGGGGATGCGAGGAGACTTATGAGAGGGACTCAGCGCAATAGTGGCACATGGTGTATAACTAACCACAGCTCATATATCAAGGTTCGTAATGTCTTAATGTAAATAGACGATTTCATAATATTCATTAAAAAATTCTGAGCGTTTGGATACACTCGTGCACTTACTTTTCTAAGAACAATTTTAACCCACTCTGTACCACATATGAGATATCTCTTCAACAATCACTGGGACTTCTGTCGTTGACTTTTTTTATATTTGACAAGATTTTTGTTGCCATCGGTCTTTCCTTTGAGTTAACAGTCCATGGTTTTCAGCCACATAAATTGTATTCTACTATAGGATTGTAGTAGTAGAATGCAATTTACTTACATACAGAAATCAGCAACGATTTTAATATTATCTGCAACGCGTAGAATTTTGTTAAAGGGGAGGAATAATTACAGAAACCTAAAGAGTATTTATTTACTTATTTATTATTTAAAGGCGGGTTTATTATTATCATTTCACAATATTAAGGCTACTGTTTCTAAGATTCTAAACAATTAGTAATTCATTCGCAGACGAAATTTCTAAATCAAAACTTTTTTAGCAATTACCTTGCCAACATTCATAAACAGAACATGTTATGTAACCACAAATTAATTTGACGGAGTGAGCAAACGTTACCGAGGCGTGATCAGTACTCGTCAGCGAGGAGATCAAATATCGTTGACTGAATATACAATTGTTTTCATCTGCCCTTCTAGGTATACTTTGATTATGCTTTAAAGTAAGCACGTACTACTCCATATCCAAGTGTTACGAGCTCATAATACGTGACATTGGACAGTGTTTAAGTATGCAGACGATAACCCATCATTATGGAGTCTTCTTTTATGTAACGCCACGTGAATATGGTGTGTCTAACTGTGCTGTACGTCATTCTTGCACGTTTCTAGTGAATAACTGCAGGGGGGATATTGGTAGAGGTGCAATAGGGAGAAAAAGTGTACGTAGTGTAGAGTAAGAGGAGGAGAGTGTAGTAAGGGACTAAATAAAAAGAAAATAAATATTTAGGAGACCGTCTGAAGGTCAGAGAGAGAAAAATACAAGGTGGGATGAGAGCGAGGAGACGAATGGAAGATCAGTTTATTTATGTGCATGTGTGTGAGAGAACACAGCAACAGAGATACCTAAGCCAAGGGTAATAATCTGAGTATTGTTGATTCTTGTTATACGTGAGAGTTCACGCAAACAGTTCGAGTTCAAAGTTTAGATATTAATATCACTGACGTGTATTGTAAATGCTTAACCAACTGGAAGAAATTCGATAAAAAAGACAAGGAAAATAACAATGTTAATATTTATAACTCTATGAGAAATCATGGAGACAGGTCTACTTTAGACGTAAGACATATTTTTCATGCCCATAAAAAGGAATCGATATCACACACGGCATTTTGAAAGTCATTAACATTTTGAGGTTGGAATTGATGGAAACAATTCGATATTTGAGACATCGTGCTGGGCATTGTTGGTGTTATGACATCAGGAAAGGGAAATAAAATTCCTATCAATAAAATAGCGCATGGTATGTTTAAATTACTTTTTCTCGTCACAGGGGGAATACCCAAAATAATAAAACATTTAAAGGCCTCAAAGCTCAAATTTTGTTCTCTTCCATAAAATTTCATTGTTTCTACAGGAATAAATTCCTCCCTTTTTAAAAGCCTCCAGAATGCCCTCTTGGTACTGTTCAGCGGATGTCGGTGCCCTTGCCTTGGAAGTAAAACGGTCGGGGAGTACAAGTAACCACTTGCCTCCATCTGGTATCAAGGTTAAGAATGAGTGGAGCTATTATTTTACTTTCCCCTACGCTTTTATGGCGTGGTGCTTAATCAAGCACAAGAACAATTTTTCCTGTTTGTACAAGGAACAGATGTCAATAACCGATCGTGCTTTCTGAAGTACAGCAGGGCCTGTAGCGGCAGCTTTCACAGAACACGTGGGTCGTCAGGTCATATAATTTAAAAACAAGTTTCATGTTTAGCTAACCTCATGGTGCCCAGTTTTCCTTCAGCTGTGTTACAGTTCTTTAGCTTGTTAAGGAGAGGAACCAAATTATCCAGTACTCTGTGTGTAAGAAGTCCGTCTTTAAACACTGAAGGCAATGTACAAGATAGTGATCCTCTGGATCATGACGCTTTATAGCTTGACTCGTATTGGACAACGTCACATTTCTTCCTCTCCTGTTCTTTTACTCCTGTTTCCCACTGTTTCTTTCAAAGACAGAGGTCCCTTCTCTAGAAATATCACAGTGAATATTCCCTCTAAGCTGCGCGGGAGCGAGACCACGCAGAAACTGACATGCTGCCGCGCACACTGAATTGTTGCCGCGCAGCTGTAATTTTCGCATTTTCATTGTAAATATTCTTACTATGCGTATTACAAAAAACTTTTAAATTGGCGCGCAGTCGTCAGGCCGTGTAAAAACTTTTCGGCTCAGAGCAGTAGCAGGTCCGCGCAGCTGTAAAAAGTATTAGTGGGAACGCTGATCATAGTGGTACACTAATTTTCCAAAAACGTAGGAGCTTCCCCAAAATTTTATTCACCATTTCCATGCTGAGAACCCACAAACATTAGGAGCCACAATGCAAAACTCATTCGCCCAGTCGACCTGGCACCCGGGATTTGTGCCCCTCTGGGATCATACGTACCAAATTTTACGGCGACAAAATCCGGAATACAGTACTGATTTGCTACTCTGGTATTTGTCTAGAGCGTCTAAAAACGACCAAAAGAACTTCTGTTGGGAGAGCCTTCCATCTAGACGAGATTTCAACATACGACCTCCCAGACACGAAATAGAATTACTACTCCATCGACAGTGACTTCGATAAATTTGTTTTATGCCTCTGCCTTCTTCAGAAACTGTAGGCCGTCCGCTTTTTATTAAAGTTGTTGTGTTTAATGAAGTATGTGTTTTGTTTCCATGGCTGACCTGTACTTACAATTCCCCTCCTTATAAATCGCACAGCCTCTCGTTAATCCCATCGTTTTTATGCTTCAATGAAGAGCTTAATCATTCCTAGTTCCCGCTAAATGTTTCTGTAATCAAATCAAGGAAAATGAGATGGGCGGGGCATGTGGCACTAGTGGGAGAGAAGCGAATTTGACGCAGCGTTTTGGTGGGAAAATGTGACGCAAAGAGCCCGCTTGATAGATCTAGGCAGAGATGAACAGATAATATTAAAATGGATCGTGAAGCAGTAGAATGAAAGGGTGTGGACTTATTCGTTTGGTTCAGGATAAGAAAAAATGCAGGGATCGTACGAACGCTGTAATGAAGCTTTGGGTTCCACAAAATACGGAGAATTTTTGGATAAGCTGATTGTATAGTAGCTTCCCAGTGAGGACACTACTCGTTGGTGTTAGTACCTGTAGCCGCATGTGATATTACAGAAAGCAAAATAATCCGACATATTAACATGTTTCTGGATTACACATACTGAAGCACATAACATTCGAGAGTCATCTAGTGATGGACATTTGAAGTTAAGCATGTGTTAAGATGCCATGACGTCATGACCTCTACGTTTCTGTGGGAGACGGGAGGGGAATCGAGTCTAGGATCTGTGTGCAAATATAAGAGACTATTTCAGAGTGTACGGTGGTTACCTTCAAGGACTTAGCTTTAAATTAGTTTAAGTGTTGGAACATACATTTCCTGCACATCTACTTGTTGCAGTCCTATGGCTCGGTCGTCAGGAATTAAGTAGTGGCAGTTCCTACAAACAATAAAAAGAAGAAAGGTTAACTGGTTTGGTCACATTTTGCGTAGGAACTGTCTTCTAAACCACGTTATTGAAGGAAAGATAGAGGAAAGAATAGAAGAGACGGAAAGACGTAGAAGAAGACGTAAGCAGCTACTGGCTTACCTTAAGGAAAAGAGAGGGTGCTGGAAATTGAAAGATGAAGCACTAGATCGTACTCTATGGAGAACACGCTTTGGAAGAGGCTATATACCTGTCGTAAGAGAGACAAGAGACTGAATGGATTTCCTCCACACAAGATGTAAACATTTTTCTCATGCAGTTGGCTCTTCCAGAGGCCGGTTTTTAAGAAGAGAGTGTATTTGGTGAGTGTTATTATTTCGTAACTTCGTCTTTTTTTGTTCAATTAATCTTCATGTTTTCCATAAAGCTTGAGCTAAAATTTAAATACCCGCCCCTGTAAGATAAAAGTGCCATTGTGCCATTGTGCCATTCGTGTACGATCAGAAGCAGTTGTGCTGACAGTCGAATTCGTGATACCTTGTGATGATTTGCCACAAAGTTACTTGTTGAAAATTAAATGCCATTTCTAAGTCTAGCATCCATATTAAAATTCGTCTTCAGGAGAACCTCGTCGCGATCCCGTATAATGAATCCCTTATGACATTCCCAACATTTTCTTCGTCCAGTTTCATTTAATATTTTCAATGACGTTATTAAAGAACATGAAATTTATGTTCACGACTTCAGTCCAATTCAAAAATGCCAACAAAAGTGACATTCTGCTTAAAGGCCTCTAAACCAGTGGAATATCTGGCTCGATTCCCCTTAGTATGCAGTAAAAACGTGCTTTATATTTTACGGCAGATGCTTGTAGGTGGTCTGGTACGCCACCCAAATATTTTATAACGCCTTTTAAAGCAGGGTTTATCCCTTTCAGGCCTTGACTAAAAAATTTGTGGGTACATTTATTTATTTATTTATCTTTATAACATAACCAAGCTTTGAATCATTACTGCATTAACGCCCAGGCGTAAGAGCAAGGGGAGGAATTCGAAGAATGGAGGAACGAAGGAGAAAGAGTTCAGTAGGAAGAAGGAGGAAGAGAAAGTGACGAAGCAGAAGATAACAAAACGAAAGAAAATTTAATATCCACTGTCAAATTCATTTTTCTGTCATATAGGAAATTACTGCATTCTTGGGTCTGAAAGGCGTGGATAGTTTAGAGATTTGAGGTTCTCACACGTGAGGTGCTGAAGATTCGGGTCTTCTAGGATGTAAAACCGTGTCGGCTGGTGAATGATTACCGACGTTTCGACGGGCTTTGCCGTAAGTATTTGCCAGTGCGTACGGTGTAATATCCCAGAGTACTTGAGTCTTCATGTTGGGTATTCTTTAGGATCTAGGCTGTCTAGGCTGCCTAGGCTGACAAAACAAAGATGAAGGTGCACTAAGTTTTTGCATACAGTCTCGGGTGTCACTGCATTCGTCCAAAGCCTGTACTGTAAATATCCTCTTAACGTAATTCTTTTGCACATTCGCTGATTTTTTCGGTTTTCATGAAATTTATTCGTAAAGTTTTATATTAATTCATCAATTCATTCATTCATTCATTCATTCGTTCATTCCCTCGTCTGCCTTACAACAGGCCCATAGCCCCTTTCCGAACGAGTTCTCCACAGAGGGTGAACCAATGCTTCATCCTTCAATTTACAGTATATTTTGTGTATCTCAAATTGCTAGTACGGATGGAAGTCGTGGACGTTTTTGTGATATGAAGCTGCTGAATGATGTCATCTGTTTTCTTCATTAGTGACGTCTGAATCCCGGAATTTCTGAAACTCTCGTGAACAGCCTTTGAGTTGTTATCATAGTGGAAGTCACTTGCACATTCTCTGCAATACAGAAACATGTCAATACGAAGGGAAGTAAGTCGTCTTAAAGTGTGTTTCTTGATCATTTAAGTACAAAGAGCTGACAGGGAGTTCTGAATAGAGTTCAGAAATCCTAATTATTTTGCATAGGTTTCTGTTTCTAGGGATCGATAGTCATTATTATTATTGTTATTATTATTGCTATTATTACTATTTTTAGTATTACTACACCTTCGAGAAGAAATCGTTGCGTAAGTACACATTCCGTCAGTTGTAAATTTGTGGGATGTAAGATCAAAGATTCTCACCTTCGCCGTATACGTATGTTTTTATTTACAGGTAATATTTTGTACGCAGTATGTAGGTACTTTTATGATGTATCTTCCTACCCAGTTTCAGATGCATAACTCAAATTATTCTTTTATAATCACCCTCGAGCAGTTTTGGCATCGTCGCTATAGAGTTATTTTGCATTCCAAAAAGGAAAATTCCTTAATTACAGGCTGCAGATGGCTAGTTGCAGGTTTCATTATGATCTATCAGCACACAAAATTTCAGGACCCTAAATCAGGTGTCTCGAAATCTGGCGTCCGCTGTGTTCTTAATACTGAATGGTTTGAACTTCTGCGTAAGAAGTTGTGGTCGCTCGCAGTGGTTACAATAATGGTACCAAGTTCCGTCAAAATCGGACAGCTGGTTGCAAAGTCGAAACTGCAGACAGTCTGACATACGCATGTAGATAGGCAAAAAAGACACACACAAAGTATAAAGCCGATTTATTTCCGTACGTAAGGATGTAAATGGAGTATCTACCAGAATACACGGCGTCAATTCCTCCGAAACGTTGGTGTGTGTTTTCAAAAGTACACGGCGCTGCATTATAGGATACTCTCTTGGTGCTGGCAGTCTTGACAAACTACCTTCGTAGAGCTGTGGCTATATCTGTCTACATTTCACTGAAAAGACGCTTGGACCTAGCGTTGTGTCTTCGTCCTGTTCTTTGATGCAGGACCGTTGCCTCGTAATCGTTTTGATTGCCTTCCCTTGCAGATGGTCATGCCATACCTCCTGTCATAATGCGCCTTCTGCATTAGAGAATACCTGTCTTCAAGTAGTCATTGTGGCCTCTGCACTATAGTGACCTAATTCTAAAGAAGCAATTGTGGAACAACGACAATGAGTCCTTCTTAAGAATCCCATAGTTCCTCAGCTAGTCAAGATGTACCCTGTGTTTCATGAACCCAAAATTTCATCACCGTACTCACGAAAGCCCACTGATGTTCTTTGTCCCAGCTAGATAAACTGCAGTTCTTTCCATCTCATCCAAATTCTGTAGATATTTTTTAATATTATCCTGCCATATACGTCTAGGTCTTTAGACCAATACCGAGTTGCTGTTTTTCATGAAATTAATCTTTACACTACCAGTTTACAAATCTCACGTCCATTTGCATGTTTTAAGTCGTTGCTAAAAAATATATCAAACTTTGGTGCCGCGTGTATTTTTTCGTATCAGTTTGAAAGGCTACCACTTGTCGGTTGTAGTGTGCTAACAGCTACCATGCACATTTGGAATTCATCTCTAAACTGGGGCATGCCATGTCGTAGCAAGTCAGAAACAAAGAATTCTAAAAGTGAATATACATGTATTTTATACACGCTAATTCAATGCCAAAATTTTCAGTGGTCTATGCATAAGACTAATGCACTTGCCATTTTGCATTCCTGAATTTTGTACTTTGCCATGGCCGCATTTAAAAATGAAAATAATTTAGAATTTTCTGTGGTCATATTAACGGAATGGACAAATTATCCATTTACGCTTTCGTTAACCCCTTAAAGACGAAGCATATCTGTTTTATAGATAAGGACCCATTTCCTACCGCGCAGTGAACACTCTCCGTCTCGGTTATAAAAACCTACTAGTTAATGTTGTATAGGGAAATAATCGCTGTTTGTTCTGAGATCCACACAAAACACATAAACGCGACTCCAGCACCATGTAGAATTTGTGAATGTTAAAGCTGGTGGTATGTAAATTTACCGCTAGGCTTTAAAAGGTTAATCAAAGTCATTTTGCCATTGACACGTCACGTATTAAAGACTTGCAAGTAGTTTTGAATACACTTTTTATCTGGACAGTCCCGAACGCCGTGCTCAGGCTGTTAGCCGCCCCCGAGGGCCGGATTTAATCCCACGCCATTTCATACGGGATACGTAGTGGCAAACGTGGCACTGGGTCAGGTTTCTGTCCGAGCACTTCTGTTTTCCACTCTCGGTAACACTCCAAAATGCTCCGTACACGTTCATTCATTTATCCTCCGCCTTATATATAGCGTAGGTTAGAACACTGTTAAAAATCGCTTAAAAATATACCCAAATAAGACTTTCGCCTGTCATTGATAACATTTAGCACTGGTAATAAGGTCATTCAAGGACACCATGAAAATAAATTCCAAAGTTAGTACAAAATTTAAGGGCCTAAAAGGTGGTTACTTGTGACACTTTTGTGTTATTTGTGGAAGTACGTGTTGGCCTTAATTGATAGTCCCTGAATTACACTTGTTGAAGATTAAATTAAATCTTTACTCAAGGATTTTAAAATAAGCCTTAAGTTCTTAACCTACCTCACTTTTACACTGACAGTTCCTCGGCTTCCTTACGACTAGTGTGACGTAGATAATGCACACTATTTATGTGCGCGCCTTATCGGTGCTGTCTCAGAAATTTTTATACATCAGTAGAGGAAACGGGAATTGTGTCTTTTAAAATAGTGCTTGGAGCGAAGTAAAAGACAGTGTGTTGGTTGTTAGACTCCGGTTTGCTTGTTAAAGCCGTGCAACTTTCTTCAGTTTATAGCTTTAAAAGTGTAGTGTTAGTGCGTTCGTTTCTTTTGAAGTGCGAGTAATCTAAATGTTCACACGCATTATTACGGTGAAGATTATGCAGTTGCTAAATATCGTATAAGAATATGGCAGTTTAAATTTTATTTATATCTTTATATCTAATATTATACTTTCATGTTCCTTTTTTTCAGAGTGGCTCAGAGTAAGCATTCTTGGACTATTAAGTCGCGAAAATGTAGAACAAACTCTTACTTTATGGGTACATAAATATTACGAAATTATTCAAAACTTGCTTTCCTCATAAAGCAGTCACATGATTTTAATGTAAGAAATATTAAACATAATAAGTTGATGATTGTTTTATAAAATTGAAAGTAAGGACAGTGTAGGTCATGAGTTCAGTCTACGTACTAAACTGACATAACGAAATCTGCACTCTTGCTTTCTGAACACAGACAGTGCCAAGAATTTAAGAATTCTTAATACTTGTGTTGGATTGGAATGCAAATTCAAGCTCTGCTTAATTCTTATTGTGGCGTTTGCTCGATTGTCCTTATAGAAATTCATTTTATTTTCATAAAATTCCATTTGCTTGCGGTATCTAAATCTTTGTATGCACACGTGTGTCTTTTTAAAATTTTATTTCGTATGAATTATTGGCAAATTATTAGATCTGGGTTTTGCTTTCTTTATCTATGTAAGTGTCGATTATATATGTATACGTTTACAATTTTGCTAATTTTTTATTTTATTTATTTAAATTACGAGTTTAAAAGTTATACAATCAAGTGTCTAAACGTTTATTGCATTATTTAAATTGCTGATTGGTTTTAATGTCACGAAATTATTTAAAGCTAAAATCTAGCACATAGTCTTTCTGTATTTTTTAAATTAACCAACCTGATGCTGACTTTTATTTCAGGAACAAGTCTTGTGAAACTGAAAGTCCTTGGTCACGAAATTTGTACTAATTTCCATTGCAAATAAGCCAAGGACTGTTGATTGGTTGGTTTTTGGTAGGTTGGTTAGTGATCCATTGAGTCAGTGAGTGAGTGAGTCAGTCAGTCAGTCAGTCAGTCAGTCAGTCAGTCAGTCAGTCAGTTAGTTAGTTAGTTAGTTAGTTAGTTAGTTAGTTAGTTAGTTAGTTAGTTAGTTATATGTTCAGAGATGGCGAGACATGTTTATTTTACAGATTTCCCCAAACATATGCACACATACCAGACAGGAGGGCCAGTGCCACTGTGCGAAATACATTGTTGCGTGGCATGGAATGAGCGAAACAATTAGAATGCAGTGAAATAAATTGACTTTGACACACACACACACAAGTGCTCATAATATTTGCATATAAAAGTCTAATAACGTAACTTTTTTACATATATCTTTATTGCTTTCAACAAAATACGTATATTGCGAACTGACGTCTGCAGTGCGCAAAGTTGTTGCCTTTCATCATAAACACTTCGTTTCTTTGCGTATTTAGTCTGCGAAATGTGTACTAGTGGACGCCAGTTTCATCCCGAAACTAGATGAACAATTCTGTATCGCTGAATGTGTGGGATCCAGCGAGCACTGCATTGTGACTATTTAGCTGTGCGAAGGATGTACGCCAGTAGCGAATGTCCGGAGGAATGGAGGAGTAGTGGTGCCGGAAGCATTCCTTATCCGATGTATGCTCGAGGAGAATACACTCTGCCCACATCTGGCATGCATCACGCCTTTTCAGGACCACCACCACCAATAAATAGCCATCAGGTACACAACTAGCCCACAAAACGTGGCTTCTGGTGACGAAATCCTTGGTCTTGGGCCCGTAAGAGAATATGGTCTCGGCTTTCTGTCTCATGTTTTGTCCTGCAGATAGACGCGTTTTGACAGTCGGTCCGCCGCCAGATGGATATAAGCCGTTTGTAGCCTCAGCTGAGTATAAATTTGATTTTATCATTTTGGAACATGATGCAGTCGGCTAGGAATAACTGGGGACAAGTAAATCACCCATCCGACCGAAACGTCCTATCCTCGCGCAAGACCCGAATTTTCAGAGTTCCCTTTTCCCTGTTTTTATATCCTGTCTTTTCAATTTTTCAGTTTGTTGCTTCTTTCTTGCTTCTTAAACCTTTCTTTGCTTGTTCATTCCCGTCACACGATGAACACAGTCAGAGCTGCGATTTTGCTATACTGAAACCATTATTGCGTCTTAAGCATCTACGCCCCCATTTCGTTAAAACTCTAAAAGAATTTTCGCCGTAACAGGGTATAAGTAAAGAAGTTATTGGAGAAAGTATCAAAAAGTTCTCATCCGATGCGGGAGACAGCAGGGAAGAAAAGAACAAGAGGGTGAGCTGGGGCAGAACGAAAGAGAGCATGGATCAAAATAAAATTCCTTTGATATTGGAACGTTTCAAAATTAGTAATTCTTTCTCTCTTGCGCCTCATTTTTTTGTTTAACTGTCTTAAGCCCTATCCACGTTTTTTTATTCCAGTCTTTGTAAAGAGTTATCCAATTCTTTTAAAACCAAAGAAATGGATCTAGCCTTCTTTATTTCATACTCTTTTTGACCCTTATTAAAATATTCATGAAAATGTGGACGATATACGAAGTAATTCTAGGGTGAGTGAAGAAGACAGGATAGCCCTTTCTTTCGGACCTTTTACTGGGTAAGAGTGAAGGGGAATTGGTCTGCGAAGTAGAACAGGAAACGTGGACTTAAAATTCCTCGGCGATGCTAAGAAAGGCCAAGTGCACGCACCAGCAGTTCTACGTCAGAGAAGAGAAAAACTTAGTAGACATTTTACAGGGGTTGAGTGGGGCCTAATGGCCGAGCTAGGCACTGTAATGTGTAATGGACTAATCCTAGTCCTGGCCAGAATCGAAACCCCCTATCCAGCATTTTCTGATTGTGTTGTCCAAACTTTTATGGAATGTCGATTAAGTCATGAGTAAGAAGGACGGGCTGTGTAACATATATAGACTGCTTAATAAACAAGCACATGAGAAAGGATACGTTCATCATTCTAAAAGATAATTTTCATATTACTCCTATCAGAAGGACGAGCGGAAAAAGCCTTTGATTTTTTTTCCTCTCCAATTACAAGCGACTGTCACATCCCCTCCCTTTTCTTTCTCTTTTGTATACTCTTGTATCTTACGCCTTTCGTCCCCTCAGTCTTCAGTCTTAAAAGTATTATAACATGTGATACAAATTCCGTGAACTTCCAATGACCGCATTTAGGAAGTTGATTCTAGATTCAAAAGTCGTTCATGTAATAATCGAACCCCATACTTTATATGCACACATGTCGTCCCCCAACACAATGTACTGGGCTCTGTAACGAAAAATACGGCAAGCTGACGACAGGTGGTGGGTGTATGGATTCTGCTGGACCCTGCTGAGACCCCTCCTCAACCGCCCCCCGCCTCCCACAGGCACACTAACCCTATAAAACAAGTTAGACGACTTCCGGTCTATGTACTTTCATTATTTGTAACACGTTTAATAAACTGAGTTCCGTATAACGCTGTTCCAGCTTTCACTAATGTGCAGCCGTTGCTCGAGTAGAATTAAATACACGTATACCAGCGGAGATAAGACATCTTTCGTATGGTCCTTCCTTCACTCTTTAAAACGTAGTTGTTACTACGCATACCACCTGCTTTAACATTCAGAAGTTCTGAATTATGCCTGTAGAGTGCATTGTTGCGCTCTGTATGAGTTTTACTTTAAAAACCGAATATTTTTCCAAACTTCATTAAACGGTCTTTGTAATGGACATGGAGTTTGCTCGTTATGGACGTGAAACTGGATTTTCAAACATTATTTATCTGAAGTGAAAGCTTCAAAGTTTTAATCATGCAGATTCTGTATGTTACAAGTAAGCCTAAGCTTAGTTCAATAATTCGTCAGTCAGACGGCTCTGCAGTTCTATAGCTTTATTCGAAATGATATTTGAATTTGATAACGTCGTTCCTTTGCCCTCTCGTGCAAAAAGCGTATAAAACTGACGCATATCGGCATCACTTGTGTACGCATGTTTCATCTCAGAAATTTTCGACGAATTTTCTTGACATTTTGTGTTGAGTGGCGTGTGGGGAGGGCAAAAAATTTCTCTTGTTTTTCAGATAAATTTCAGAATCTTAACGTCGTCCGCTTTCCTGAAAATGTACGCCTTCCCTCAGTACTTTTTACATCTGTTCATCAACTAAAATACAGCAATAAAAACGCCATTTTCTGGTTTATTTCATAGATGCAAGCTTTGAAGATTCATAGCCATGTGGTTGAAGAGACCCTTCTGCTGCGATATACTGCTACGTGATAGGGTAATCGATTCCGGGTCCGGACGTTTCGAAAGAACGTAGTGCCTTCCAAGGGTCTAGAATTCCGATAACAATTTTTTCAAATGCAATTTTTTACCCAGGCTGTATTTGTAATTACAACTGAAGGATCGCAAATGATTCGGAAATAGATTGGGTGTGTTTTACCGTACAATCCCAGAATTTACGCTGCAGAGCTGCAAAAAGCCACTAAAATCTTTTGTTATGTTAGCATAGCATCCTCTAGAAGGGTTATCAAAAGCGCGACCGCCCAAATACGAGGTAGGAGTGCTGGTATCAAATACCAAACTGTCGTTAAAAATAAACTCTGCGAGATTTTAACTACCGGCTGCCTTGCGCTTTAGGTTACAAGCCCTATCTGGGGGGGGGGGGGGATACATTATTGGCCGTACGTACTGAGTGTAGAATTCATGTGAGATTACATGATGTGGATATTCAGCCATTCCAGTGAGAGGCAGCTTACTGCCTATGTGACAGTCAGTGATCTCGTTGCGTTAAGAAATGGCTTGTACTTACTGTAATGGCAGCTTACGTAATGCATTTGTTTGGGCGCTGATTATGTTCTCTGGCAGCGAAATACTCGGTGCAGGGAAGCTTGTTTACTGAAACAACCCGACACTAACCTTTGGAACCATTAACTCTTTGGCCTTTGTACATCGTTCAATGTTTTAAAATAGAAATTAAAACACTTTTAGGATAATTTTTATTAACCCTGCCCATTCACCTGTTATTAAGCTTACTTATATATTGCACTGCTGAAAATGATTTTGTATGTCCAGGTGCTCAGCATAGCTCCTCTTGTCCGGCCCGTTAGAGTAGATATTGCCGTTACTCCTTGCCTGCACATGGGCACGGATCGCTTCTCGGATTTTTTTTTCAAATTGTTATTTTAAACACGAGACGATGCACGAAGTAAGAAGAGCGATTGTTTCAAAATGTGATATACCCGTGTCAGAATCCTGTGGAATTTTGACACAAACCTTTTGAGTCAGAAGTAGTTTCTGATAATTTTATAAGGTCTCAGCACCTACACCAAGCAACATTTTGTAACACTGATTCTTTGCCTTCCAATTTTATGAGATTTCCTCAGCTAAATTCCCGATAATTTTTTTCGGTGGAGTTTATATTCTGTACGTTTTAAAATACAAGATAAAATGTCGCAACTGTAATAACGTCATCTGTCAACATGGCGGTTAGTAAGGTTCAATCGGCTTTCCTTAACAGTCCTTCTTGTGGCAATATCACAGCACTGGGGCTCATCCCCAGCAACATCGCTGTATTCGCCCCTCTCTCTTTCCACACACACACACACACACACACACACACACACACACACACCCTATTTCCTTATGATCCTCCAGTGTACACATAAATCTCCCGGTTGGCCTTTTCTCTTGAAGAGTTACCTCGTAACGTGCAGGTCTCACTAGACACGTGTGTGGATCGCGAGCTAGCCGTGAGGTCTCACCCCCTTTCGACCCTCAGACCTCGCCTGTTCCTAGTAGTATAGATATTGTTATGGTCTGGATCTAGTTCAAGTAATATGATTTAAATACTGCATAGAATATTTCGGGCGTTATATTTTGCAAATAAGTTATTTGTATTTGTGTCAATCACGTGCTGACAACGTGGTTAACACATGAGTAGGTAAATTCCGGGTTGTGTTAGGGCCAAATAAAATTCTAAAATTTCGACCGTTACAGATTTCTAGACTTTGCCTTTCTCATAGCTATACTAGCAGCGTTCTGTGTGTCTGTCTCGCCCCGTTCTTTGATAAACATTGCAGTATTTGTTGAATAGTGCGAATTGTAAAGTTTCTCACAGTGTAATTTGCTCAGATCCCTATTATTTTTCTCCCTCACACCTAAAATTCCCTTCAGCTGTTTGTTCACAAATAGTCCTTCATTTTTTTGTTTTCGCTGTCAGTGAGAAAGACAAGTTTCACAGCTGTACGATCCGTGTTATTTCTCAAGGGCATATAACTTCCGCAGTTGATGGAGTGTCAGGAAGAACAGTTTTTTTCATTTTAAAATGAGACACCTTTTTTTTGTCGGGTCCTGTTTTAGAAGTACCTTTCGTGTTTTCCATCACTGTTATTAAGAAGTATTTTAGTTCTGGTTTCTGTTTTAGAAATTAGAGAGCGCATTTGTAGAATTTTTGATAACAATCGGATAAAATCCCATTATTGTGATGAATTATCGTCTTGAGAAGTCTTTGCGAGAAATTGCACTTCAGGGACTCTTTAGAAAGAAAGACGTAAAGAAGGCGCAGTATTTTATTTTTAGTTCTCTTTTTTCCCTGAAGAGTAATAATTTAGTGTCTACCCTAGACTCCTGCGTTTTATAAAGTGATGCGCGTCACATAACCTTAAAGACCAAAAGGGGGAAGCATGTTCAAGGAAAACGTATTTCGGTCTCCATGTCTACGTATATTAGTGTCAAAAATATCATGTTTAGTTTATATTTATATCATGTTTAGTGTTTGTGATACTTGGATGGACGGTCTTTGGAAATGTAGTGCTAAGAATATTGTGCGGTAAACGAAAATGTTGAAAATGTAGAAAAATACGAAATGAGGAAATTATAATTTTTATACTCGTAAGACCTGAAGATTTAAAAATGTAGAAATGTGGTGAGGTACTTCATGGCTATGAGCCGCATCAATTGTGGGTGGTGTTATTCTCTGATTATTGATAAAGGAATTCTTTCTGAAAATTTTTGGAATTTTGTTCGGAATTGACGTGGCATGTAACCATCACGATTACAACATTTACAATTTGGGCTACTCACCCTCTTCTTATGTTACGGCATTAACATGTTTAGAAGTTCTCACAACCCTATCAACACGGTTTCTCCTGCATATATTACTAATTTATTTTTTATATATCGTCATTCTGTGGTTTCTCATGTCGCATGTCCGGGTTCTTTTCCAGGGTAGTTTATGCAAGATATGTGGTGTAGAAAATAGCATTGCATCAGGTTTTCCCGAGCACCATGGTCTTCCCAGGCTGTTACAATTCCACTGTTGCTCCCTACTCCTTTACTAGAAGCAGATGCAATGGGCCCCATTGAGGTCGCAGTACCATGGGCCTCAATCCCACTGCACTGCCGTGCAGGCCGGGACCGCACAGAGTTCACGCCTCCAAAAAAAACGTAGTACACAGTCAACAGCACATTCTCATTCAACTATAAAGCGCAACCTTAGTGTAATGATAACAAAAAAGTTCTCCCTGAAGATGACCCAGCAGGGTCGAAACATGCAGAGTGTGTTACGATTGATGATAAAACTCTCTTTGGGCATTTGTTGGTGATTAGTGTTTTTGTATAATATAGTGCACGGACATGGAACACATTAAAAGTTTTTGTGTATCTTTCTTGACTCTTTATCAGGGCTGTGGAATCGGAGTCGGAGTCGTTGAGTCGGAGTCGGAAGGAATTTTAGGTAGCGTCGGAGTCGGTAAAAATGTACCGACTCCGACCTTAATCTAAAATCTTATCTAGATACTGCAATTCCAGAACCCTCATACCTACAGTAACCACTAGACTTATACTCAAATATAGGTTATAAGTCAAAAAAGTAGTCTGATGATTCACGTGGTGGTGATGAAATGTCTTATGAGTTTACCGTTATTAATACATATTGAGCTTTTATGAAGGTGTCGGAGTCGGAAGTTTTAAAAATCGAGGAGTCGGAGTCGGGGCTTTCGTGTACCGACTCCACAACCCTGCTATTTACTTCACAGCTTGAGAAAAATAAACATTTAATAATAAACTTCTTTATATTCTGTTAATTCACAATTAGTATTTATTGCATGTAGACAGACGGACAGCACGGCGTAGGAAATGTTCGAAACGGACCTTAGCAGAGTCTGTGTGTTCTCTGAACTGCAAACTCGTTATCTAATGGGTGATTTATTTTCTTAGAAGCGCTTGAGTTGGACACCGGTAGCCATCCTCTCAGAGCGATTAGTGTTTGTATACCTTCTTATCGCAATCACGTTTAAAGAATGCGAACACAAGAGCGGCCCCCTGAGCTTGCGACAGTCAAATTTATTTTTTTGTGTTTTACATCGCCTCAGCACACCGCTAGCAGGGGAGGAGAGCAATATTTTAATGTCAAAATTTCCTTCCGTTTTTGTTATACGTGGCTGGCTGGTCGTTTGCTTTTTCTTGGTGCTTAGGGAAGGGAACGTGAAGGCAATTTATAAGAGGAATATTTTTAAAAAAGAAAATAGTTTTAATAAAGAGGATTTTCAAGTAGCGTAGAAGCGAACATCATGTGGTTTGCAAACCACTTCGCTTTGTAGAGGTCCTGGACTATAATCATCATCATAGTCATCATCATCATCATCATCATTATCACCCGTGTCATTATATCCAGAGAAAATTTCGTTTTTACATCAGTCACTTTTTATGTTACTATGGTATTGCCTTATAAAATGTCTTTATCCTAGGTTATGGTGTTTTTTTTGACGTAAAATCCTTTGTTCCTTTTTCTATTTAGTTTTGATTTTATGTACATGAATTAGAATGTTTTGTTTCTTTTCTTTTTTGTACTGGCTTTGTTCTTGTTTCTTTGTCTTCTTATAATTTTTCTGCCTTCTGAAACTGACCACTAGGCTGTTGAGTCTGCACGCAAATAGTTACAGAAGTCAATAAAATTGAAACGAATTGCTATTATTTTTACACCACATTACAATTCAGAATCATGCTGATATTTTATGCTTTATAGGCTCGATAACTGCGAAAGACAGTCATAAAATAAACTAAGAAAACTTACCGAACTTATGAGACCGAATATACTTGCTGTTGTTAACAGCTCGTGCTATGCGCCAATTCTAAAATGTATGACCCTGTCATACATGCCGTACCCATGTTGAAAAAAACTTTGCTGCACATTTGTGTCGCTGACTGTATGTGAGCAGCCAGAGCTTTCGTCGCAACTTCAACTTAGCGCCTGCAGGTGTTTGTTTAGGCGGCACGCAAGAGAACAGAGACGAAGAAGTTGCCTATCCAGACGAAAGTACTTTGTCCCTCCAGTGTCCCCCATCTGTATGCTGGAAGGTATTAGAAAGTTTGACAACTTCTGTTAACTGCTTGAAGTTCGAAGAAAGAAAGAAAGAAAGAAAGAAAGAAAGAAAGAAAGAAAGAAAGAAAGAAAGAAAGAAAGTAAGAAAGAAAGAAAGAAAGACACACCAAGCCGTGGACTTTGTACGTCAGTTTCGTGCATGGATCTTATCCACGGTCTGAACATTTCTCATTAGCCTGGGTGTCTACGAGGAGAACCTATAAAACAGAGAAGTCCTCCGTTAATAGAAGCAATTATTTGAGAAGACAACTGCGGAATTTTGATATATTAGTGACAAAATTAGTGATTTTATGGCCTATGGAGCTACGGGCTTGATATTTAGTAATATAAATTGGGCAGACTGAACGAGAAGCATGTAGAAGGCACTTGTAACTGAGGACGTCTCTCACTATTTGTCCGAATATGCAGAAAACCCACGGGAACTTTTATCGGGATGGCCCTTGAGGTTGGAGCAGCTCCCGCAGGACGTTGCGTGAATCAAACTTCAGTCTGAATGCATGGGCTAACAGGTGTTCGTCCGTGTGAAGGCTGACCAGTTTCTACTCAGCGTTACTAGCATTTTAGATACAGTTATGTTATTTTGTGGTTTACGAGTATTTACTGTTGTCGGTTACGTGTTTCAAATCTTCTCATGACAGATGTCACTGTACCCCATGGCCTCTAGGCCCGATAAAACCCTAATGCTTATTCTCGTGTGGACTTTCAGGAATAAAACTTGATGTTCTCTGCACAAATGCGTTCCTTAAACACTTCCAGAAATTGAATACCTCTGGAATGAAGATAGCCACTTGGACGTGATGAGGGGCCTCAGTGAAAAGCTTTGGTTTCCGTATGTTTCTTATATATACGACTTCCGTCGAGTCCTGTTTTTTCTGTTTCTGGGCTGGGATATTTAGGCGGTATAGCGACTCGCTAAGGGCTGGACGATCCAGGGATCGAATCCCGGTGAGGGCGAGATGTTCCGCACGCGTCCACACCGACCCTGGGGCCCACCCAGCCTCCTATACAATGGGTAACCGGTCATTCCCGGAAGAAAGGCGGCCCGGTGTTGGCCTTAACCACCCACACCCATCTAGCGCCAAGATTAAAGAAAGAGTAGCGCTAAACCTCTATTTCCCCTCTGGGCCTTCATGGCAGGTTATAGGGTGAACTTTATTTTATCCGGTTGGTTTGTCCAAGATATCGGAAGTATATTTGCATGGCCAGGTGTCTATAGAGGCCTGTATGTGTAGCACAGTCACTGTAGTGAGTTGGTAGAACATTGCAAAGAGTGTCTTTTATAAAGAAGATTACAAACAATTTCTTTTTACAGCAAAAGTTAGGGTATTAACGTGAGATGTGAGAGAAGGTGACCAAGATGCATTTTAAGGAAATGTACCAGCATTTGTACGAATAAACGTTGTATGATCAGGTGAATTCTGTATTTCAATCGATGTTCTAAAAGATTAAATCCTGAAGTCGAAGCGGGCTTATTAACAGTTACTCCGCTTTATGCGATTACAAATTTGTCAGTACATAAAACACGCCATCAGTGTGTACGTAAACCAATATATTTTGAGTGAATGACGCCTTTGGATCCACTACTAGGAACTGGGGTTTTAATACTATTCTTTTAGCTTTAATTTTTCTCCGTTTAATTTTAAACTGTCCCCCGCACCCCTATTCCCCCTTCACGTTGGGCATCTTCTGATTCTTTCTCTTCCAATATTCTGTAGGTAAAGTATGCGCGGTGAATCTTTCCGCAGAAAATCTCCTCCTTCCAAACTGGCGCACCTGCTAAGTGAAAGCAGAAATGGATTAAAAGAAAATGAATTCAGAAATCGGTGTAATTTCAAGGACAGTTCTGAACTGCTTTAACACATTTTCTTCCCCCCCCCCCCTGCAAACAGCGCATGTATTTCAACAATAATTGAGGCGTGGTGTATTTTGTCTGAAGGTCTGACCATATTTCGCTTAAAATTAGTAGCTGAAATGCATGTTTAAATTTGTTGAATGGTTTTAATTTTAGCGCCTGCCGGTCAAATTCAACCCCTGTTTAATTTCTTAAAAACGGTTTTATGATAAAATTAACGTATCTCAAATATATGTAGATATCATTATCATCTGCAAGTTTTATATACGAAATTTTAAGAAAATGCAGGCAATAATATTTTCTGACAATGCAGTACGGTATATATAGTGAAATTAGATTTACAATTTATTTGCGTTAAGCGAAAACGAAGGCCGAAGAGGTACGTAGAATAATAAAGAATACATGTGGAAAGATCTTTCTCCTTTGAAGTAACCTTTGTTGAGAGAGACAGGGAGAGAGCAAGAGTAAATTACGTTTATGTTTGGCGCGTAACTACTCTGAAGTCTCTTTCTACTGTCATAAGAAAAGTCCAAGCACTAGGAGCAAATTATATTTGCTAGGATTCTATCTCAAACTTAATAGGATACTTTGAGCTATTATTAAGCTATGATACTTGTTACCTTTTAAAATGAGGCCAAGTGCTCCGTCCAGGCGAACACTGCGCCGTGGTTAAGCTGTAAGCATATTTAAATCCAAGCAACTGGTTGTATTCAAAGTTATGTTCAGCCCAGATTTAGTGGGAAAGAGGGCTACGAGGATGACATAGCAAAGACTAATACCATATTTATTTTCTCATCGTTCCTCTCTTCCTCCCTCTCATCATCTTTCCTTTCCTGATCATCTTTCTTTTCCTGCTTTTCATTTTCACCTCCCTGTTACTGTATTGTTGATTTTTTTGTTCTCTTCTTCTTATGCAGGACTGCACTGTGCCGCTAGTAGTGACAAAGCACTGTATAGACCAAGCCCGATCAACTTGGAGCTCGCGGGCAACATGCTGCCTGCGATACAGTGTTTTTTGCCAGCGGATGCATTTGAAACGAGACCGCGGCTTTTAAACCCTTTCCCCGGCTAACCCGCAATAGAGCGCCTAACTAATTCCACCCGTTCACTAGCAAACTATTTATACATGTGTAACTGGACGTTATACCGGTGGGGAGCCTTGAGAGATTCGACGCCCCATAATTTTTTTTGCTAGGCATCAACGCTTCGAGGAAACCTGCTGCCTGTATCCTCATGACAGAAAACATATTCATGGTAGAAGAGAGGTCTTCAGCCTTTAAGAGAGAGGCAGCAGGTCTTTCAGAAACATTGGTATCCACCAAAAACCACGGCGTCACATCCCAAACTACTTTAACTCTCAATTGTATAAAGAATCATGTCTCTTATATACATTATAAATATAAGTTTTTTATATTATTCGTGTAGTATAAGGTGAAATTAGTACTGAAGCACCGAATAGCAACTTAAAATTTATCTGCAAGCTTTGCTGCTTATGTCGCTGTTCCGCTCACTGATTCGAATATTCAAGTGGCGATGACGAAACGAGTCTTTAATTTTGTTCGAATTTCTAACTGGTCTTACTGAATATCACGTGAGATACTTCAGAGCAGAGGTGGTAGGGGTAGTGAAGAGAAATGGAAAAGAATTTTAAACTGAAAATTTGAATTTCTTCTAGTCGTCACCACTTTACGTCACCCATCTGTGCTCAGCTGCGGATTATTTTCTCTCTTGCCACGAATCTCATTTCAAACGCAACAGCGTGTCGAATCTTTGCACTTAGATTTACACGTCCACACTTCAGCGCAAACATCTTACGAACTATATGCATATCACAAACAAGCGATTCAGAGTACCTCGCAATGACCGCGTCGTAACTAACAATAATATATTCAAGACACTAAGTGCACTGCAATATTCTCTACTTAAGTATGCATGATTATTGCAAAACTGTTTTCTGTTTTTCGGTCTTTAACTTGGATTTTCGGACCGTTTGTCTTAAACACTTCCCACGTTTTTCTGTCTCTTGGTTTTTCCTTGTTGTCTTCCATGACATACTTTTTCAGTTAAACTTTGGCTTTCCAATATATTATTTTTCTCCCTGAACATCCACTTCTCAACGCCATCTGAGGCTCGCCACTAAATATTATTAGGGTGACCAAATCAGGAACTTTAGATAAGCGGGCCATGTGGCATGTGTGGGGGACAATAGTAATTCTTGCAGGGTTTTAATGGGGAAACATGAAGGAAGCAGACCACTTTGAAGATCTAGGCGTAGATGGGAGAACATTAAAGTGGGTCTTATGAAATGGATGAGACGACGTGTACTGGATTACTCTGGCTCAGGACAGACACAAGGTGGTGAGCTCCTGTGAATACGGTAATGGAGTGGGGAAATCTTCCGTACTTCTGGAAGTGTTAGCGTCTCAAAAACGACTCTCCTTCATAGAGTTAGTTATTTACGTAGTCACGTAATTTGGTATTTCGTCAGTGAGTGAGTGAGTGAGTCAGTCAGTCAGTCAGTTAATCAGACAGTCAGGCGTTCAGGCTCACCTGAGTCTCCTTCCTTCCTCCCTTCCTTCCATCCTTCCTTCCTTCCATACTTTCTTTCCTTTTTCTATCCTTCCTTCCTTCCTTCCTTTCTTCCTTCCTTACTGTATTTGGCTCTTGTACTTCGCAGTGTTCTTTCCTTTCTCCCATAATTTGTATGATGTAGAACACTATGTTCCCTCGCCTGCGTGTACACACTAAGTGTGACTGTTAAGTAGCTTTTATTGGTTTCTTATTTGTGACTTACGGGGTTAGGACTTTCAGTACAGTTGCAACATATTTTGTTTGAAGTTTCTCGTAGATCTGTCACAATCGCGAGAAAGTTTTTTGGACTAAGTAAGTATCCGCTTTTATGTAACACCAATTCAACATCCAACTATCCTCAGCTACGTAAGTGAGAAAGTGCCGTAAAATAACGAGGAAACATGTACATCTGTTGACCATTAACAGCTCGCATGGTCTCAAGGTATATTTATGTACCACTATATAGCACAATATCAACTTCTGGGCTCCTTGTGTCAACACTTTTTATCGTCTACTCACCCCAAACCTTGTTCTCACCCCTTTGGGGATGAGAAGGGTTTAATCCATTGGAATCAGTGGTGGCAGTAGCGGCAGCAACCCCTGGTGTGTTTGTTTTCCGTGATATTAGCCTTCCTCATCCCTCGCCCTTTGAAGTAATCGGGTTTTTTTTTAAGCTGAAAGCGCGGTTCACATTGCAGTAGAAAAGCTGTCTTTTTCATTTTTTATCTTGCGATGCATCAAATTGTCCAGTATTTCCTGAGTCAACATATTAAACTTAGAAGTATCCGGATAAAAAGTAAAAACAAGCACGTGTGGATGAATTACTTACAGGTTGATCACGGAATAAAAATTGTGCCATTAGCTGGGCCTTTAAGATTACGCTTTTAAGTAATAATATGTTAAATTAACCCTTTAAAGACGAAGAGTACCTGTTTTATATAAGGACTCAGTGCGTACCGCGCTGTAAACACTCTCCACTTCGGTTATAAAAACCAATCTCTTAATGTTTTATAAGGCAAAAGTTGCCGTTTGTTTTGAGATCCGTACAAAACACATAAACTCAATGTGGGCACCACGTAGAACTTTTTAATGTTAAACCTGGTCGTATGTAAAGTTACCACTAGGCTTTGAAAGGTTCAAATAGTTAAGATCTTAATTGTGACCAGAATACCTGTACCATATTTGTGTTATCATTCTATCATGTGTCTTTTATAAAGCCTTACTTGTCCCCAAATATCTAAAATACAAAATATATAAAAATCTAATATTCGTTAATGTATCGTAAACCAAAAAAATCTAGCTCAATAGAGCTAAGTCCGTTTTGACAGGCAAACTTCTACAACTGGGCAATAAATTTAACACATTTTTATGTCCCCTTATGTTCAATATCAACTTTACGAAAATTTTCCAGTTGTCCCTATCGTCAGCCACGTGAAATCACTTCACGCCCTCTGATGCCATTTCCTTAAAATCACTCTCAATATTGGCCTCTTGTCTACGGCTATGTCTTCGAAACTGTTTCTTTTGGTTCAGGTTTTCACCAGGAAATTTCATATATTTGTATTCTGTCATGCAAAATTTCTCGCCTATCTCAAACATCCGTATTTCCATCACCTTCATAACATGTAGCGTGTGATGTAAATGATAAGTTCCTTTTGTAATTTTTTTCAGCCTCATTTTGCTTCCTCAGCCTCAGGTCCAAATATTTTCCTTAGAAACCTTTCTTTGAAAAATTCTCAATTTACGTTTTTCTCTCAATGTGAAAAACTGAGTTTTACATCCATTCAAAACCACAAGCAAGATTATGGTTTGCACGTACTACGTACAACTTTTAATTTTTTGATAGCAGGAGAGAAAACGAAAGATTCTGGACCTAGTAGCAACAAGCATTCCCGAATTTTATCTATCTAACTAACTAACTAACTAACCAACCAACTCCTTGGATCAGAGGCCTTCTCGAGAAGCTGACAATTTTTCAGCTAGTGAAGAAATTCGCCTCATTTTATGGAATGCGGAGGTTCATTACCGCAATCACAAATGCCCGCCACCTGTCCCTATCCTTAGCCAGCTCAGTTTTGTCTACCTCTTAATTTTTTCTGAAAGCAGTAGACTAGTAATGTGATAGGAGTGAAAAGAAACTTAAAGTTCTACAACAGTGAGTGATTTCTTAAAGTAGAATAACTTTGGTTTAGGGACAAAATGTGTGGAGTAATTAGAAAGTACTGAAAAGGAATGCACTTACAAGAAAGGATCTGGTCTCGAAGTCATGTCAGTATCATGTGCAAAATTTTCGCAGTTTTCCTTGGTGAAACCTTCAGTAATGTTTTACGAATCCAGTTAAAAGCCGAAAAAATAACTGTGTTGTTAAATAACACATAAATAACAACAATAATTGTATGATGTAGAAGTGTCACATTTTCTTCTCCAACAACACTACCTTTAGTGTAACTAATATATACTTCTTTAGACTTAAAGTTTAAATTCTGTGTTCAATATTCATAAGATTTCAGTTGTAGGAAAATCGTGCTCTTTGTAATTTGTGTTCCTTTGTGTCCTGCGGCGACATTATTTTCCACCTAGGGGTTAACTTTAATGGTAATACAAACGATTAAATGATATCAGATTAACTACTTTTTAACTAATTTACTGGCAAGTGGCTAAGAATTTGTTGTAGTAACATGATACAAAAGATATGACACAAAAATTAAATAGAAATCAAAGTGTTTATGTTGACTTCAGTAGTTCGGAAGTTCTTACAATGTAAATGAATGTTTTTATGTTACTCATCTCCGTCCATATGTTCAATGTAGTAAAATAGAACCAACTTATACAGAATATTATTACTTATTTAACCTTAGTCTCTAGTTAATTTTCTCTCAACATGTTTCGGCACCAGCTTTACCATTATCAAGGGGGGTTACATCAGATTACGTAAGACAATGTGCATTAAAAGCTTTTATAGAAGAATTTTAACATCCAGAATTTTTAATTTTTAATATAGCTTTACAATTTTATAAGTTACATTTTAATGCACATTTTCTATGTAATTTGGTGTAGCCTCCCTTGATAACGTCAAAGCTGGTGCCGAAACATGTCGGGGAGAAAATGGCCTAGAGACTAAGGTTAAATAAATAATAATATTATGCATAAGTTGGTTCTATTTTACTGTAAGTGAATGTATTTGCAAATAAGGTTAGTATCGAGGTAAACATGTATTTTTTCAGCTTTCCTCTAGAGGTAAAGCTGTACATTTTAAAGCTACATACAATAGATATAAACCACAAAATATTACGATTAACCTCAATAGTAAAATATAATTTTCAACACAAGAAGCAGTTGTAATTAAGAAATGGTCTTGGCCCTGTACAGATCTTCATGCACAAATCAGCGATGCAGATGCATGCTCGAGAAGCTGTTGGTGCCCATCGCAGCGAGGTGAAGCCACACCAGTGCCAGCAATGTCTCAAGTCGTTCTCGTCCAACCATCAACTGGTCCAGCACATCCGTGTTCACACTGGGGAGAAGCCCTACAAATGTTCATACTGTGACCGACGCTTCAAACAGCTAAGCCATGTGCAGCAACACACCCGACTCCACACCGGTGAGTACAAGAAGCTATGCCGTTTTGTAGAGAACTTTGAGCAGGAGGCTTCGATAGTCCTGAATGCAGGAATTTATGGATCGTTTGGTGTGAGACATTCCTAAGTGGTCAGGAACCGGGAACAGGAAGTTTTGTGAAATCGGTGAGTGCAAAAGTCTTTGGTAATGATTTATTGCAAAAGGAATTGCTAATAGTAAAGTACAGCAAAGAGGAGTCTTTGATAAGTGGGTGGGCTTCTGGGTTACTTGATGTTCTCATTTATACAAGATGGATTGCTAATAGCACAGAAACTGTGTACATAGGAATTTGGTATTCGCTCAGGAATTATTCCCAAGATAATTTTGTAGAGGAGAATTTCAGCAGACATTGTTGGTGGCTGAGGAATTTAGAACAGGAATTATTGATAAATCGCTGATTACGGGGGACAATGCACATAGCTCAGGAATTTACAACAGGAATCTTTGATAAACCGTTGAGTTCGGAAGGAATTTTCAACAATTCAGTAATTTGTGAGAGGAATGGTTTATAAATAGCTGAATACAGACGGTATTGCTAATATCTCAGAAATTTACAGCAAGATTCTTTGATAAATTGCTGATTACAAGGGACAACGCACATAGCTCAGGAATTTACAGCAGGAATCTTTGATAAATCGTTGATTTCGGAAGGGATTGTTAACAACTCAGTAATTAGTGAGAGAAATGTTTTATAAATAGTTGAATACAGACGGTATTGCTAATATCTCAGAAATTTACAGCAAGATTCTTTGATAAATTGCTGATTACAAGGGACAACGCACATAGCTCAGGAATTTACAGCAGGAATTTTTGATAAATCGTTGATTTCGGAAGGGATTGTTAACAACTCAGTAATTAGTGAGAGAAATGTTTTATAAATAGTTGAATACAGACGCTATTGCTAATAGCTCAGAAATTTACAGCAAGATTCTTTGATAAATTGCCGAGTAAATCTGGCTTTTTAATGGCTCAGGAATTTGCAGCAGGAATTTTTTATATATCTCAGAGTAAAGGGGGCTTGTTAATAGCTCAGAAACTGTATACGAGGAAGGTCAGCATCGCTCATATCTGACTACGCCTGGCTTTGATATCCTTCCAGGACAGAAGGCTAATTGAGGTTGATTATAGGTTATGTTACTAATAGCTTGGGAACTCCGGGCAAGGAAGCTCTTTAATCGCTCTATACGGGATCCTTTGATAACTGCTTGTAAGCTGAATATAAGAGCCTTTCCTAATAGATGGTTAGAGGAAGATTTGTTAATACAAATGTAAGTTAGTTAATTTTTTAGGATTCTAGTGCAGGGTAATGCAGGTTACTGCTGCTTATTCACTGCCAGTAGTTACCTTTGTAAACATTTTTGCACATTAGCTTCTCAGTAAGGACTCTGCTCCATAGAATTGTTTCGTCCTTTCGTTGTTTTACTTACAGTCTCTGCTTCAGTTTATATTTCTCCACATAATCGATTTTCGAACACGGAAATTAGGTTGTTTATTTATATGTCTGTCTCATAACCGTCCTCATTTTCTACAAAAAATTAATACTGGAATAACGACTGTGTTCTTTACAGAGTATATTTCTCAACTTTACGTTCGTGTTGATTTTCATGTAGGCCACTATGAATGTTACATTTTTACTATAACGGTATAATGGTCACTGGGCTATCTGTCCTTGTATGTGGCCTTCATCGTTGAAAGAAAATGACCTTCTTTCATGTGTGCCATTTTTAGTATACATAGGTCTATCATGTTATTTTGATTTTAATTCACCAGCTATTTTTAAATGATCATGTTATAGTGCGCAACAATTTTCTGCTTCAGACACATTTTTGTAAAAATCTGCTGACAACTTATCCGAAGATATCACACCAATTATGAACACTGACCTATACAACAGCTTCAGTAATACTGGATGTTGTACCACTTCAGCAACGCAGTTTAATTGCTGTCTGTCGAAACTCGTATCATCGATCTCTACGTATAAGTTGAAAGTATTTACCGTAACGTTACACGGTTGGGCAAACTAACTCGTATTTTCGACTTCCGCTGTGCGAAGACAAATAAGTTGATTTTTTGTGTATCAAAGGTGATCTAGGAGAGATCTTGGAAAATCCATTTTAATATTGGGCTTAAACATAACAATTTTGTACAAAACTCAAATTTCGTCGTTTATATCAGACAAATTTTTAGTATCTAATGTTAGTTTAGAAGATAAAAAGTGTCCGTTAACTTAACTAAGTAACACGCCATCAAGAATTGCGGAGGAATGGAGACATAGCTCCACGGATTTTTTAACCCTGACACTGTATAGGATAGTTGTCTAGCATCCAGCATCATGACCCAGCAGCTATGCCACCGGAGAAAGCTCCCTGTGCTCGTTGAAGAGTAGGCGGGGTAGGCCCCACACCCGGTCTGGACACTGTGAAGATGATACGGGCTTCTATCCCTACTCGGGAAACAAACCTTAATTTCAGCCCGTTGTCTGGTCCCTACAGTAAGGGCGCTGTCCTGGTTCTATCAACGTCATGTGCTAGTTTTCACATAGTAAAAAAACACGTTTATATTTTCTGATTTTTACACACGCTCAAACGTAAACTTTTTTAAGTATTAGGGTTTTCGCTATTGTACTAAAATTCCGAAACGTGATTTCTTACTGAAGAAATAACATACTCGTATGTTGATAGTAGAGTATTTGTAAACAAGATGCTGAAGATTATATTTTGATGTAAATGTAATGGTGTAACAAAGAGAGGAGAAAAATTTTCCTGAGGAACCACGTGAATTGTGCGTGAAATATTTCATTACGCAAGATAAAACAGTGGTTCTTACAGCATTTTAATTGTAACACTCCGTCAAATGTACCTGTTGGGCAATCAAAGCTTGAGTTGGAATTACTATGAAAAGGGAAAGCAAATTTAGATAGGATGGCATTAGTCCGGTTTACAGCAGGCCTATACTGATAGAATTTTGCTGTTAACTGTGATGAAGTTTCATAGTCTACGGTAACAGGGAGTTTCTGGAAATATCGGAAATTTATAACGACGCAGGAAAAAAAACAGTTTCGGGCTGTTGTATACGTACCTATGTACTGCGCGCAATACGCCTAATTAAAAATGTGTTTCTTACGTCTTATAAAACTAGAGCAATAGAAATAAAACACTTTCCTATTAGAAGTGGTAGATGTGTCCAGGACTGCGATCTCGTGGTGTAATTTTTATAAGAAGACTTTTTCTTCTAAATCGAATTGTTTTTCTTTCCTGTTCGGTTGACCTCACTTTGTGAAATATTCTTTTGACTGTTAAAATTAATCGTTGCTTCATTCTTTACAATTTTAAAGGGTCTGAGTGAGGGGGGAGATGAAGGGGGAAATGTTGAAAAATTATAAGGAAAAGAAATTATTCTAAGTAAAGGGGAAAGAAAAGTTTTAAAATTCATTTTGTTTTGGATCGCTGCTTCCGTTTTTATGTTTCCTGTTTTTATCCTGTGTTGGGGCCTCTCCCCCCCCCTCCCCCCACCCACACACACACAGAACATTTCCCTGTACAGTAAGCTATTCGGTGTATCTTAAACTTTTCGTCCAATGCTGTGTACAATTCTACACTTTCTTTCATAACACACGAAATAATTGATCATTTTCTTGGCCCCTAAGACTACTGGAATTCGAGAAATCCGAACACAATGATTAAATGACCTAAGCGATATTTTGGCACTGAGGTCGCCTTTCAAATCCCACCCCAGGAATGAGGGTCTGTCTGAGATTACTTGTGCTTTTAGAGCCTTTCAGTTGCCGAATTAATCACACTAGGGGACCAGCTGTAGGATGAAAGTTATATACTTATATGTTTCTGCAAGGTTTGAAGTTCTGACGCGCCGTTGCTGAAGATTTGAGGATTCGACAGCGCCGTTGCTGAATATTTGAGGTTTTGACAGTGCTGTTGCTGAAGATCTGAGGTTTTGACAGCGCCGTTGCTGAAGATTTGAGGTTTTGACAGCACCGTTGCTGAAGATTTGAGGTTCTGACAGCGCCGTTGCTGAAGATTTGAGGTTCTGACATCGGTGTTGCTCGTTTGCCGTCACACAAAGAATTGTGCCCCTGACCATCAAGATCACAGTTCTGTCTGGCTTTGGGGTTTTTTTATGAACGACGACATCGAAAATTTTTTACTCAACCGGTAAAATTGCTGATTTATATTCGGGAGATGTCGAGTTCGACTATCTGCCGGGACATCGGCCGTCTTCATTGAGGTTTTCGTTGTTTTTCTCAGCCTTAACAAGTGTCAGTATAGTATCTTACCAGGCCACAATCCCTACCACATCCTTAACAATTCGTTAATTACTGTTGTCCATTTATTTAACGTTATGTTTCTACAGGAAATGTGGAATTCTTGACAGCGCCGTTACGTAAACTCCGAAAGCAGACAGACAAAATGACATAGCACTTGCATGACGACAAAAAGTGGACTTTTAAGTTTGCGAAAGTAGTAGGAGAATCTTGCTTAGTCTGGCATTAAAATGGCGCCGGTGATACCAATGTCAATGTGATTTAGGCGAAATTAAGGATATTTTCAAGAAAGTTGAGTCAAAATCTCATGAAGTTAAATGTAATATTGACGTATAATACTGCGGTTATTTCTTCATTTTTAAATTAATTGTGTCTAAAAATACCACAAGTTATGGATTACGAGACGGTTTTGTTACACTTAACGCTGCCGTTAGCGAATAGTTCATTTGGTTCCATTGAAAGGGTCGGATAAGTCAAGGGTGCTTGAAGTAATTGCTAGAAACCTCCGTCTTTATCTCAACATGATTCTACCAAGATTCTTCAACACGAAGTTCTCACGTGACCTGACCAGTTGCTACTTTCCTAGTTATTCTGTGTGATATGGGATGCCGCTTATGGAAAAGTACTGGAGATACAAAATACTTATCTCTATTTTTTATATCCAGTGACCTACTTTCGCACACAGAAGCGGAAGTGGATAACAGTGTTGACAAAATGGCTGAAATTTCTGCCACTCTCCTCCTTCTGTAGGGTATGGTTCATAGCCTACCCTTGAGGCCCATGTATTTTCTTTGTACAGAGTCTAAAGATAAACTTGCTTTGGCTTTCCGTAAGCGTATAGCACATATAGTCCTTTCAGTATAGTTTGTGCCTACCACTGCTGCTGCTACTACTACTGCTACCACCACCACCACCACCACCACCACCACCTCCGCCGCCGCCATCACCACAACCACCGCCGCCACCACACCACCAACACCACTGAATGACGCGCTTGAATATTATTACGGCCAATCATTAGATAGGCACGTGGTTAATTGGAGGTAATATCTTGGCAGATTCCTGGAAGATATGAGGAATATCACGAGAAACTTCACTTTGGTTATTCTGTGGTCTGGCTGACGTTCGAACCTTCCTAGTACAAATCAGGACTTACCGCTTGGGCTAGCCTTCCTGTTCTTAGTCATTCAAATTCCAATCAACGTAAAGTAGTACTTTTATTCCCCTACACATGCATTACCCTCTCCCGTAATTTTGACCTCTTACTTCAACCCCTATTAATTTTTTTTTACCAGAAACCTTACGCGTTCCTTTAAAGCATTGTGAATCGCCTTTAGATCACATAACACGGACACATACTTTGACGTTTTTTCATTAAAATTTTACCCTAAAGGCCACCTTTAAGCAGTATGGGTCAGTAATTTTCCAAATGACTGGACGAATCTTCGAAATTAAAAAGCCTCCCGGTTTTTTCTCTGACCCTTAACTCTGCTCCCACCCCTAATCTTGCTCCTTTTGATATTTTAAAGGAATTCCCTTGTGTAGAGGATACTAATAAGAAAATAGGAAAATTCAAATGGAAGGGTCAGCCCTTTTATAGTCGCCTGCAGGGTCGTGCCAATACTTCAATACCAATCAGTGGGTGGTGGGGGTTCAAAGGAGGGTGGAAGCAAGCCAATCTTTTAATTTGACGCTGACCCTCTGTGTCATATAATGACCCTCCAGTCCTTACAAAAAGCTGTCTTCATCTGCACAACCCTTCTGACCTACATATTTATCATACCTCTCTATATTAATTTAAACGGCCTTACGGTCACTTCTGCTTGACATATTTATTTAAAATTTTCCTGAATCACCAGTCGCTATTTCATTATTTTCTTGCATATATCATCAATGAAATTGAATTTCTAATTAATGTGGAATTTATGTAGCCTGTCCTTACAGGGCACCAGAGAGCAGTGACACCAACAGTAAAATTATCATGATTTGTATTTTAATGTTAAAGATTTTTGATTAAGTTACTGTTGCACTACAAACTAAAATAATGAACACATTTCAAATTGTAACAGTTTACATTTTCTGTACTATGTCTGGCCACTAATTGCAATATTCTTGCTAGTACCTGACCATAATTTTAGATCTAACCACTATTTCGAGTAAAGTCTTGGATGATGCTGGAGTTTAAGTTCCAATTATTGATCAGGATGGAGACGTTTTAAATTACAGCAGCTTGAAATGCATTTACTAACGTACGGTGCACCCAAGCCGCCACCACATGACAAATTAACCCTTTAAAGGCGAAGCGTATCTGTTTTATATAAGGACTCAGTGCGTACCGCGCTGTAAACACTCTCCACTTCGGTTATAAAAACCAGTCTCTTAATGTTTTATAAGTCAAAAGTTGCTGTTTGTTCTGAGATCCGTACAAAACACATAAACGAAATGTGGGCACCACGTAGAATTTTTTAATGTTAAACCTGGTGGTACGTAAAGTTACCGCTAGGCTTTAATAGGTTAAGGTTCGTGCTGTGCACCGAGGCCTCACTGAAATTTAATGTGCTAGTGCCTGGCTGTTGTTTCGAATAAGTCCCGAATTTACAATTTCTATGCTTGTACTTCGCTGCTTTTTCATACGTGGCCACAATTTATAATTTCTTTTACTGTACCTGGCTACTATTTGAGACATAGAAACTATTTGTAATTTCTATGTTATTACCTGGCCATTAGGAATAACCTCCTAGATAGTACCTGCGTACTACTTGAGACAATAAAGTTTTAGTACCCGGCCATTATTTACGATTTCCTACCGAGTACCCGGCCACAAATAAATACCCAGACACTCTTTATATTTCCTGTGCTACTGTTCTTCTCCAGGCGTAATGAAACAGAAATTTAAAGAGAGGATTACATGTATTTGTTCCGCCTCCCTCTTTTGATATATTTCCTATTCCGAATCTGTCACGGTATCGTTCGTCTTTGCGGTTAACACGTGTAAAATGTGCTTTCTGCCTCCCTGCTTTATGATAAAAAGGACTCCTTTCAAAGAACTGGTGAGATTATGTTTCTAATGGGAAAAAGATTCTTGCGGTGTGATATCGAAACAAATGCTTGTCATGATGTTTGTTTATTTCTAGAAGAAGGGGAGGTACAGAGGCACCAAATACTGGAAGCATGACAGTGAATACCGGGGGAAAGAAAAAGAGGAAGACGACGTGGTAGAGCGTGATGGTGGGCTGTAGTGAGGTACTTAGTGCGTGTTCACGTGTTTGGAATAATTTAGGATCTTAAATTGTACAAATGTTTGCGCTGTTTTACAAAATTAACTGATTATGATAAGGAATTATGTAAGGAAAACGTCTACAGTAAGTTGTAAGGAATATATTACGCTTACTATTAATTGTGTCATACACGAACTGTTATACTTAATACAATACTTAATAATACTTAATAGTACTAAATTCTATACGTAAATTTCTATAGATTAAATTTAAAAATACATCAAAGTATGCAGCTTATAGGCAGGAGTAGTGGTCACATTTTTATCAGTATGTGTTTTTTTTAAATATAGCTTTACAGTTTTTGGCTACTTTGCAACATGAATCGCTTTGGAAAATCGGAACTTCAATTTTAATGTTCTTCGTAAAGAACGAGGTCTTATTTTGTGCTCGACTTAATATTTGCACACTAGTATTTTTCCTCGAGGTGTTTTTAAATTTTAGTACCTGATGAAGGCCGTTATTAATGTCGAAACATGTTGTATTAAATGACGATTAATTATAAATATTTAGTTGTGACATACGGTCTGTGTATTATTTTGTTTCATTGCGTGAATTCACAACGGGATGTTCAAATAAAGTTCTTCGAACACTGTTGACAAAGACAACGACTTTTGCCTTGGATTGGCGAGAGAACTCTGGTTTTTGTATTTGCAGATACTTCAGGCATCTTGAACTTAAGAAACTAAACTTTGCTTGGTGTAAGTAACTTAAAACAGGCTACTCGACTTTGGTACAAATAGCTTCAGATACTTCACTTTATTACTATCAAATTCAGCCTAATGACTATGGTACTGGTAGTTGCATACAACTATGTCTGGTACGCTTAAGTTGATATGCAACTAGTACCTGTAAATCCAAACGTGTCTGGAGCTTGTAACTTACAGTCCTTAGCTGTGGTATTGGTAGCTTTTGACTCTCGTGTCAAAAAAACTAAGATATGGGTCTGCTGAACTCTGTTGCTCGAATTTTGCCCAGATATAATGTTACCCATATATTCACATCCCTACTCCTTTATTAGTAATTTGAAGCACTTAGGCCTAAATCAAGTGTTGAAAACTTCTTAACCCTTTGTTGCAATACTTTTAACTCTCCAGAAACGTAATTTTGACATTGGTAACCAAAGACCTTTCATTACATAGTTCAGTTTGAGTGTCCTGGCGATATTAAAGTCTATAATTCCATTGTATACGTTCATACCCGCTTGCGTCGAACATGTCCTTTGCCCGTCTATTCCCATCTTTCTGTTGGTGCCCGTTTTCGTCTATGTCTTTGTGCTCTTCGCTTCAAATTCTTTCATTTATCACCTGTCGTTTCGATCGAAGTCATTTATCATAGGATCAGTTTCTTAGTGGAAGGAAGGACAGGCTAAAAGAGAAGGTTGGAAAACAAGGGAGGTTGGGGGGGGGGGCAGGCGGCATGGCGACCCAAGTAAGATGCTGCCTCGGTCCATTAACTAAAACCACGACACGGTACAGGCCTTTCCAAAAATTGGCACTTTGAATTGTAATATGTAGAAATTTTGGAATTGAGGACTGATAAGAATATCCAGTGACTAAAACCACGACACGGTACAGGTCTTCTGAAATTTGTCTCTCTGTACCACAACAGCCAACTGGGGACTAGGCCGCCTCATTGTTGAGGATCTAGAGCACGCACAGTTCGACGCATAGCCCGGTAAAACTCCCAGGAACGAATTATCAGACCGTCGCAGAGGCCGCTACTTAATCAACACACAACACATGCAAAAGTCTAATATCCATACCCTCAGCAGGATTCGAACCCGCGATCCCAGCAATCGAGGGGCCCCAGATCTATGCCTTAGGCCGCATGGCCACCGGGACTGGCCTTCTTGAAAATCAGGTTCTTCTAAATGTGACAGTTAAACGTTTTAGAATTGGGGGGCTGATAATAAAGTCACACGCTGAGAAGTACTGTGCGTTTAAATTAAAATGTATTCTTAAAATTTCACATTGTGAAATCGAGATACTTTCTTTGGTGACCGCTTTACATTTTTTCTATGTAACACTGTCAAAAAAGGCAGATATGAACTCGGCGTCAGAAATCATAAATTTACGTCTTTTTTTTTATCAGTGGAAACTGTGATTTGCAAGCTATAGAAGGCCTTCTTAATTCTAACGTGGGTAAGAAATTCCCATTTCCTCTGTTGTTAAAAAGTGTCTAGTGTCTCTCAAATACATTCGGCTTCCTTCATTATCTGGCTTTGATTCAATTACCCATTACTTGTGCTGTGCATAAGCGACGTTTCGGGAGTTGGCTCTGCTACTCTTTTATGGCACTTAGATGGCATTACATTACCATGTTTTATTTTGCTTATTGTAAATAATAGCTTTGATGGTCACAATCAAACCTGGAACTCTTTGGATACTAAACGTGTTTGTTAATCACATCTAGAATTTAAAAGTTTCCGGGTTTGATGCCAGTAAGTTCAGTAGGTTATAGTTTCTTAAAATAAGCCATGACTGCTTTCTTTCACGCTCTTTTCCGCTTCACCACTTAGATTCCTCCCATCCTACGACGCTATACGTGTAACTTGTACAGGAAAGCATCCCATTAAGTGCGCAAGGATGAGTTATGATACGTGCCTCCATTCGTCGAGTGGTTCGGTCGTTACAGTTTGATGAATATTATTGAAGACATTACGTGCAACAAAATACCTGATAATTCTTCTTATATATATATATATATGCAAGTACCTGCACTTTATTTGAGTAATGCAGACACCAATGACCATTTCCAACGACATTGACTTTAAGAAGGGGGTTTAAATTGGCGAACATAAAATAGGCCTCTTTTGTTCTCTCTTGCAATTTCGAAAGTAATGCATTATTAGAATTCTGGTCTCTGAGTAATTTTTCCGACGTCAAATTAATACGATGGGAGAGATTTCTTTTTCTCGCCTCGTGGGTTCATTGTCTTCCTTTGCACATATTATAGAAACCCGCTGTCGCTTTTTTCGTCCGTCAGTCCGTCCTTCCGTATGTTTTGGGGGGCAACTGTGAAGATTACGTGTTACATGAAGAGTAAAATTGAGGGTCCTACAAGGGTTGAAAGGTTAAAAAGTCTAAGGGGGTTGAAGTAGGAGGTGAATGATGGCCGAACGTGGTAAGAATGTGGTGAAAAGAAACTCTTCGTCTTTTCCCACTTCATACCCCAACCCCTAACGGGTCCTTTCTCAATAAAACGTGCTGTGAATAAATTCGATTTTTTATTTTAAATTGGAGGGCTGAGAATATAATTTTCAGATCGTAAGTAGAGGGGAAGGGTTAAAGAAGACGTTTCAATTTTTACTGTACACATCATCAGGGATGATGGCACCCCCGTGCCGAAACATGTAGTAGTCTTATAATTGCTTCTGAATGTATTGTATTAAGTGCATAATTTAGTTAATGTATTGAGCCTTTCTGAAAATCTGCTTATAGCAGCATACACTGGTACGCGTCATATATTGTGTACGCCATTAAAGTATGCAACGTTACAAGAAACACTTTTAGATATGATGCACATTTTTCGGAATACTAAAAACATATATTTTAATATACGCATTGTATAAGTTGTCGAAACTTATTCGTTACCGATACAAATATAAGTCGAAGCTGATCACATGCATGCAAAATCTAAAAAGAAAAAAGATTTCGCAAATTAGTCTGTTTTCGGTTCATAAAAAAGGACATGCTTTTACACTGTTTTCCTGTAATTAATTAGAGGAACTGTTAAGTGAGATGAAGGAAGCCACACGTAAGCAGGTAACAATGAATAATGAAATCTGAATATCCTTATTACTTTCCTAATATTAGTGAATACATATGAGGGTTGTGATGAGTGGAACATGTAACACTCATCAGGAGACATGCAGTTTCCTGCTGCGGTTCATGTTGTTGGAGGATAAACACTTCTTTGAGGGTTAAGTGCAAATAATGAGAGCCTATTATAAGGAGACAGGAAAAAGCTTTAGGAAATTCTGAACTCTGCTGGCTATTATTAAGGTACGATACACTGGCGGGCTTTTCTGTATAAGCTATTGAAACCAGTCGGAAAACAACGCATTTCTCTTCACAGTTGAAGAGTAGGCTTATTGGCTGGTCGGAGTAGACGCTAACAGAGACTTAGTTACTGTTGGCTAAATAAATAACGGAACACAAGCCCCTTAAATTGATACAATCCTGCAATCTATCAGATTTTTTCCTTAAACAAATACTGTCTAATCAGAGTTGTACCTTTTAATTGCAGGATTCATGCGCTGCGTACGTGTTTCTAAGACACCTTACCAGGTTCTGATGACAAGACGATTTCTGAGTAATAGGGTGATGCACAGTAAGGGATGAAATCTGTGTTGTGGGGGGAAAGTAATGGAAAAATGGAAGTGGGGTGTAAAAATATAGGGGAGAAATAGATGGAAGCCGTGGCGAACACAGGGGTGTGAGTCAAGAGGGCGTCAGAATTAAAAAAGGAGTGAAGTCCTGAATTGGGCATAACACTTCGTGACTATACGACGATGAACCAAATCGTATGCAATAGCGACTCACGTGCATCTCAAAGCTGCCTGCTCCTCAGTTGTTTTATATTTGTGGTTAACTACACTGAAACGTATCTTCAGTCCGCTTTTACGTATAAATACAGAAGTTGCTTGACGTCTTTATAAAATAATTTATTACGGCGATGGGCTTTTCAAAAACTGAGTTTTTAGAAAGCATATAATCCTTGAATCGATTTATCAGTCTTCAAGTTTTTTCGCTGGAACTACTGAAATGATTTCGTTTGAATTTGGTACCTAAGTGCTAAAAATAACAACAAACGGTACCAAGTTTAATCGAAAATCCGTTACATTAATTAATTTAAATATAAGTCATCTGGTTGTAGGTAGGCGGTAACCGCTTTATGCGTTCATTTAACGTCCATTATGGAAGGAATACATAGAAGCTTTGTACGCCAAAACACAGGTCTAGCATTACGTTTGATATAACGTATAAAGCGGGTTTCATAAAGCTATAAATAAATTACTTAACGTCCTTGGTAGTAAAACACTGCCGCTAATAAGACCTGTATTTTATTGTGCGAACCGTGTCAAGAGCAGTGAACCCCAGCTTGAAATACGTTTATTTTTAACCGCACTTATACTTTACATACTTCAGTAATCTTGTTTTTAAATTGTTCCAGTTGCAAGTATTTTGTTTCAAGGATAACAACATTGCAGGTGCGAGATCTGAGGTTTTCACAATGGTGTTGATGCCTTCTGCGATGTTACGCTGCTTTGTTGTGTCCGTGAACTGCTTATTAGTGAAGGCGATCACGACATTCTTCCGAGACTTATAGAAATATTCACCCAACTAAAGACCGTCACATACCAGCAGATTTGTATCTTCAGCACCGCGTTTACCAGAGTGCATTGAGTCATGAACTGTTTGCCCGTCTACTTCGTTAAATGCACGGTACCTCGAATTATTGTTACTTAGTTATACATAATAATGAGCGACATTCCTGTGCACTTTTGCAAAAGTACGAAAAGCGACAGTTAGCTTCGTCATATCTGTCTGTTTTTCCGTCTGCATGGAAAAACTCGGCTGTCACTCGACGGACTTACATGAAATGTGACATTCGCCTATTTTTCGAAAATTTGTCAAGAAAATTAAAGTGTCATTAAAATCTGAAAAGAGTTACGGGTACTTTAGTTGAACACCCATGTGTTATTTATGATAATATCTTGCTGAATTCTTCTTATAAGAGTAATATTTCAGGCAAAAGCTGTAGTGAAAATCAAAACAAATATTTCATGTTCCATAACTTTTTCCTGAAAGTCGTGCCGTTTATGAGATAATGTGGGAAAATACGGTACAGCCAGACGGGCCACGGATGACAATATAATACGGCGCATGCGCGTTGCATGCTGGATAATTAAGGCTACAGACACACACTCAGAATATGTAATACTTATTGCTTTTCCACGGCAAAAATGTTCACGCGAACGCGCATAATATTACGTTATACGTACATTGCCTGTGTTGTTGCACTTACGTTTACAAAGTTTCTGTATAAACAGCTGTTGGTATAGCTGCTGGTATAGCTGTTGGTATAGCTGTTGGTATAACTGCTGGTATAGCTGTTGGTATAGCTGCTGGTATAGCTGTTGGTGTAGCTGCTGGTATAGCTGTTGGTATAGCTGTTGGTATAGCTGCTGGTATAGCTGTTGGTATAGCTGCTGCTATAGCTGCTGGTATAGCTGCTGGTATAGCTGTTGGTATAGCTGTTGGTATAGCTGCTGGTATAGCTGTTGGTATAGCTGTTGGTATAACTGCTGGTATAGCTGTTGGTATAGCTGCTGCTATAGCTGCTGGTATAGCTGTTGGTATAGCTGCTGGTATAGCTGTTGGTATAGCTGCTGGTATAGCTGCTGGTATAGCTGTTGGTATAGCTGCTGGTATAGCTGTCGGTATAGCTGTTGGTATAGCTGCTCGTATAGCTGCCCGTATAGCTGCTGGTATAGCTGTTGGTATAGCTGTTGGTATAGCTGGGTTTCTGGACTTGCTGCATCGTTGAGTATTCAGACAGAACACAAGTTTATAGAAACTCGGTTCGTTTCCATCGTCACATGAAGATTTGAGAAGCGTTTACATATTTATTTCTTTAAAAGGAGCCTACATAAATCGAGCATTTGTCATGGATCTGGGCAGATACATAGACAAAGTTAAGTCTATGTGGTTTAATAAAGTTAAAAGTCTGGCAAATAGCATACATATGTAATGGAGGGCCACGTACCACCATGACAACCCGAGATTAGTGCACAATAATGCCCAGCAAATAAGGACTGTGATCAATAAATATTATTACTCATATTACTGGAATATTAACCCAGCACTACTAAATTTACCGCAACGGCACCATTTTCGTCACTTTCTGGATGAACTCTGTTCAAAGAAGCTGAAAATCTTAACCACTGGACGAGTGATTTTGATTAGATTTTTGGAAGGAATTCAACTGAGTATTTCCACACATTTTCTCCCGAAGGAAACAGCTCAATTTTCCGGGACCGTGTGTTTTTTTGGTTACACTAAACAATTGTAAATCTCGATGAACCCAGTAATACTGATGGTAAAATATTTCAGTGTAGCTTAATTTTTTGTCTTATGTTATGAAGATGCATATAGCTGGTCCTCTGAAACTTCGGTGCACGGGGTTCTTTTCTGAAGGTTTAACCGTAATACCGCCACGAGAACCTAAAATCTCCGAATGTTGTGCGTTCACCTAAAAGAGGCGAGTGAAATACACGGAGGATATGAGTCACGAGGTTCGAATCCAATACGTTCCGAACACAGATCTCTTACTTTAGAAATGTAGCTAACTTGTTCTTTCTCATTACGGATAGGTGTTGAAGAGAAAAGTAAATACCGGGTGAACTTTGCACTTAACACATTTTAAACTCATATAATTCAGTTATATGCCCGATGTTACAGTTCCACATCGATGTAAATCCAATAGAAAGAACTTCAGTGTAGATTTTATTCGAATCTTAAACAAGAGAAACTTTCAGTCTGTTGAATTTAAGAAAGCCACTGAAATAATTTCAGTCTATGGTAAAAATCTTTAATTTTATTGGAGAGATTCCAGAAGTGTGAGCGAAAAGGAAAAAGATATAAATTGTATGTGATTACGTTGTAATTGAAGTGTATGATATTTTACTGACTTTAGTACAGATTTTAATATGGACTTCGATTTAGTCTGTTTTTTATAAGAAGCGCACATGTTCGGGGTAGAGTATTGGGGCATATTTGGCTGTACAATTAGGTAGATAAGCAAAGGTACCAACGTCCACAAGAACTTGCTGTCTCCATCTTCAGCTTTTTCTTCCGTCCTGAAGATGGTGGACAGATATGTGGCACCTGTCTACCAAATTACAGAAGTCACATATAGTAAGACGCAATATGAAACGTCACGACAGCATGAACATCAACTACAAAAAACGCGGAGATACTGTATTTACACAATGACGATGATCAATATTTTAACTGTTTTACTGAGTTTGTAAGACATCTTATCTAACTGCAGGTCTTGTGACAATATTTTCTTAATACAACCATTTGAAGTCCTGTGGTAAATATAAGTACCAATTGCTGCAACACTAAGTAACTCCACTTTTCAAACATAGCGGATTTATGTGTTTCATATTATTCTCACTACAATTGTACTCGTATTTCATTTCACTAAACAGCACCAAGGGGTTGGTCTTTCTTATGGAAAGGGAGTTTGTTCTCCGTGAGGTAGGAACTGAACTTCTATATGTCATTACAAGAAATTACATCTTCGAAGGTGTATAGTATTATTCTAGTTCACGTATGGTTTAGGACTGGAGTGAAGGAGGCATTAGACACGCTAAGACAGCAACGTGTTAGGCCTATATCAAACTTCGGACCTGAAGTCTAGTTTTTATTTCGAAAGACCTAAATCTCTACACCTGACAGAGGAAGATGACTGTGGGAGAGTGGCATAACGCTCTGCTCCTTAGTCTTACATTCATTTGTTTATTTAAACCAGGATATAAATCTCCGCATTGTGACCGTCTCGAATACGTGAATAATTGAATTACTGAACAATTAAATAAATAAGTAAATAAATAAACTATTACCTTAAATATAAAGACCTTTAAATGGAAACAAAATTTGTAACGTGGCTGCCAAAAAATATTTTTCTGTAATTTTTCGGGGTAGAAATATAGTTTAAAGGCAGAAGAGCTTTCTCTTACGCCGGTATTCCATTGCTACGGTTATACTGTGTTGCACTTGTAACGGTGAGAATAATTAAATGAATATGCATTAATTTTAACTATTGCAATTTATTATATAATATGTAGCTACGCATTAAAGATGTATATTTATTAAACCAAGCTTAAAATTTCAACTTAGAAAAATTATTCAGAAGAATTTAGGATTCTGACGTTCCTTATGTAGACCTCCCATGCCAAATTTCCTGAATTGTCTTTAAGTGGGTATGGAGATTTTGCCAGATATTTTATTGGATTAGTACTTCTTTGTGCATGCCTGTTATTGAATTAAAATAATTCATACGCACATAACATCTACGAATATCTCACTCATAATTGGGCCTATTGGTTTTTGTAATCCGGATCTATTTACTATTTGAGAACACTGGTGGAAGAAAAGGTTTGTCGCTGTCTCTGCATTTTTTCAACTTTCCAGCAAACGTGCTGCTTTAGAACTATATCAGATGGAAGATTTCTTTAACCGTCTGAAGATTTAATTTAACCTGGATTATGAGTAAGGTTTCACTTCGTACCGCGCAGTAAACACGCTCCATTTCGGCTATAAAAACGAATCTTTTAATGCTGTATAGATACACAGTCGCTGCTTGTTCTGAGAACCATACCAAGCGTAATTTCACTCTTCAAGCAGAACTTGTAATTTTTTTGCTGCACCTGATGGCACATAAACAATAGGCTTTAAAGGACTAAACATATGGCAACTTGGAAATGGTTTTAAATAACTGGAAATTGATATGTCCATTGGCAATAATCTTAAACTTCCAACAACTGTAGTGGAGTGGTTTGTTTCCGGGCATGTTCTTGTCATGTCTGAAGAGAAAAATAGAGACCAGAAAAAGCCAAAGAGTAAAAATAAGATGGAACTAGATAGGAAAGAATGAATGAGGGGAAGAGTTCGGACGATAGCGAAGCAGTAGAATAATGGGCAGGGGTTAGGGATGGAGAAGAAATGAGAGTAGAGGATTTTTGTGGTCGCGTATAATTTGCATTAAATCACAATCAGGGATGCAAGCAGGTCCCTGGCTTCACCCCCAGTCTATCTTTCTTCGCTATTACTATGGGCCCTTTTGAATAACTGCGTTTTTACATTTTAGCTTAGTTTTTTTTAATGTTCTGCCTCGCCTATGTTTAAAGGGTGCCCAAAATTTCTTACACTTTTTATTTTAAAAATACTGTAGGTTTTGGGGCTTTATCATTGTGGGCGTATTGAAACCGAATGCGTTCAGGTCATAGAACTCGTGGAGCTAGGGAAAAATCTCGAATATGACGAGGTTATTTCAGCTGGACTCTCTGATTTTCAGTATGCACAGATTAAGGATGCAAGGTGAGCTGCTCTTTATTTTCTTCGCTCGGTATATCTGACGAAATATGAGGGTTAAATTGTTTTCTTCTGAGTACTTTTCGTCATTAACAACGTGTAGCTGCAGCTTGTAAACCATGTGTCCATGTAAAATTAAGACTTCCGTAATTTTAGAAATAAATTACGGCAGAAACTAGATGTTTACAAATACCATAGTCACATCCACCGATAGAAGTGGCGAAGCATCTGCTAGGGATTTGATGTCAAGAAAATGTTTAATTTATAACATCAACAGCTTTGGTACCTTACTGCGATTCGCTTGTTTACAGAAATACCAGACCGGTACTAAATTTTTCCAAATTAGAATTGTCGTTTAGTCAAAACCTAAATAATGTAAAGAGTTCTGTTGCCATCACAATAAAAAGAACACTTTATCGCCTTATATTAAATTTCTTATTCTTCTTTCTTTATGTCTTTTTTTTGTGCAGTCATCTCTTTGACAGTAATTGTGTTGGATTTGTTCCAATCATTAGCGAGTCCAGATTCAACCTTCTACTCTCGCCCCCCCCCCTCCACCATTCGGCCCCCCATCCTACGTAAATACCTATCCCAAACCAACCCGCCCGAAGACCCTCATTTCTGTTTCCATCTGATTAATTTTTGTAAAGATTTTTATTTAAAGCAAAGAATGGCAGAAAAGTTCAATAATAGGGCTAACTAAGAAGCGGTGGCAGAATGGGAGGACGGAAGGAGGTGCAGGACGAGAGAGGAAAGTGAAAGGAAAGATAATTTCCTTCATTCTTTACTTCATTTTAAAAGTAAAGTAAAGAGAGGGAGAAAAAATTCTCTAAACCAATTTTACCCCCTTTTATTATATTGGAATTGTGCTGTGATTTTATTCGGAATAATGGATTTACTCGATCGAGAGAAGTCTCCAAGGGGCGGTGGTTCGCCAGAAGAAAGAAACACACGACTTGTATCGGCGCAGTGCTTTAGTACACTCACTGAAATCAGAATACTGATGTGGCTTCCTTTCACTATGCGGCCAAGTTGAGAAACTTTGAAATGAAACCTCTTTTTACGTTCTGATTAAAACTTCATTAATTAAAGACTCTGTAGTAACAGATAGTGAATTAACGTACCTCAGATATTTATTTCACTGACGAAATCACATAATGAGGAGCTTCATTTTTTTTCTTTTTAATCAAAATTGCTTGATTAGCTCGAAAAAGATAAGATGGACATGGTATGTAATGTACATGAGGAAGGCGGAAGTGGGCATAAAATTTTCGTTTAGACGTCATACGTAAATTATGACTTGGATGTTTAGAAACTGACGAGAGGCTAACAGTGCAATATGCCTTAGGACTGAAGAATTTCAAAATCAAGAAGTAACTGTGCGTAAGTATTAGTTACATTTGTTGTATGGCAATATTTTATTGCACATCCTTTAAATAATTTTACGTCTTAAGTCTAGGTAGTATTTGCCTGAGTCATGTAAAACAGGGTGATATGCATTACAGTGTATTGAAATGCCCCCTGATAGGATCAGTGTCTGACATTTCGAACACGGATTCTACAACAATTTTTTCAGTAATAAGTTTTTAGCAAAAATAAGGCTGAATGTGCGATTCGAATTCATATCTGTAGGAGACAGGAAAGTGGGTTTTTGTAAATTCTGCCTGTTTTTCAGTCACGCTGTTATTCCAACGCCACGCCCACCGTGTAGGATCATTTCTTGCCGGCTGTCCGCGACGGCTTGTTGAAATTATTCACAGTAACCTTGTATAGTAATGGTAGTCTCCAGCATAGTCATTGTTAGACGCTTCATGCCTGACGACAAACGGCACAGTTTGCGTTTTGGATTCAGCTGGCTCAAGATAAGGTTGACTGGCGAACTTTCATGAATATAGTAGCTGCTTATCCTTTGATATTTACGAAATCAGGAGATTTTCTTGAGCAGGTGAATGCTAATTTTACAAAAGAACATACGCTACCATATAATTACTCCGTTAAAGAATGTATGACTTTTGTAGGTACAAAAGTGAGAGATGAATCAAAGCGGCATAGAAACAGTAAAGAAGTATGTTCTATCCCCTCTTGTTCCCAGGTTTGTTGAAGTGAAGAGATAATATAAAGGGGAGACAGAAAATGGACAGAGAAACGTCACGCGCAGGCATTGAAGTGCCGTTTTTTCTCTTCTTTTCCTCGAAATTTCTTTATTTTTTCTGGAAAGAGTGACAGCCAGACATAAGGCGTCACTCTCAACTTTTTTCTCGTCTTTCCATGATATTTTAATTATCCTTTTAACAAGATGCAAATCGCCACCTTCTCCTACCCCTGTTCTGTCCTACAGTCCCTACTTTCGTCTCTATGACATACACCCCCCCCATCCCCCCACCCCCAACTACCATTACTTTTTCCTCCTTCACTCATCTTTTCCATTCTTATATTTGTCTTTTCTGCTCTGTTGTCTGGTGTCTACTAATTTTAATTCATTTCCTGTGTACTAGGTGGCTCTCTTTTGGACACGAAAGATCCTCTGATGTGTAGTTAGTTAGGAGCTTCAGTGTTGACACGGGGCAACACTTTGAGTGTCGCAATTTGGCGACTTCTAAACCATTTGATTTTGTAAAATTTGTTATGTGTTGTAGCAGAAATTTCTTTCAGTCTAGAGGAAATACTTGTCTGCGGTTTCAGTCTACGTGAAAAGTTACTGCAAAATACTCTTTTGTATTATTTTCGCAGAAGATTCTTTAAAACACCCTAAATATTTACTAGAATGGTTCCCTACAATGTAGGCATTACAACGTTATTATTAGCAATATTGTGTAATAATCTGTATACTGGGTAACACTCCGCTAAAATATGTTGCTAAACCTAAGATAGTGTCGATGTGAATGGTTGTAGATGAAGAATCAGAAGGATGAAGTGAATTTACCTTCAAAATGAACAATTTATACGCGTTCTGTCCCTTCTTTAATATGAAGAGTAGGCCTATGCTACTTAACTGGGTAGTAACTCACAGTGTCCGACAGAATGCGTTAATCGTCAGACAGCCTCGACGTCTATATACATACTTTCACTCTGTGTGTAACGTGGCCTTGGTTGTCAGACGGCCCGCCACTTACGTACTTTTGTCTGAAATTTCAACGACTTTTTTCCTTTGATAGAGGATAATGCAAGACATCCACGCACTTAGTTTCGCAGGGAATAAATTTCATTTTTATTACAATTATTTACAATATACATATAAAGTTTAAATGCATTTAGTCTATCCGATATATATGTATATATTAGATGGAAGATATTAAATGCATTTAGGATTCTGGCTGGGAAAACTTGTAGAAAGCAAGCACTTTGATAGGTGGGATAAGAAAGAGACTTGAGGGGGTGGGATTGTTGGGTTGGGATATACATGTGTAAGCGGCTAAGGATCGTTCCCAGTAGGAGGGATTTAATTGCGGGGATGCTGAAACCGCCGGTACAGAAAGTAATCTTACTACCCTTTGAAGGACATTCGGGTTTTCCTAAACGGTTAGAAAACGGACGACGACGACAACGACGACGATTGCGACGACGACTTTATAGGTCGTTAGGAGAAGCAAAAATCTTGACTTTAGCCTCTTTCTCTTTTTCCTGACGATGATATTTTGAACCTCAAGCTCCTTGTTTGCTTAATGGCCTGTACTGTAACTTTATGTGCGTCACTTATGCGTACGGCATGGGAGTCACGTGAGATCAGAAGGGAGCGAGCCACGATGCTCTCTCCACATTTCAGAGAGTCTCCTCTCACAACCGGACATCTGCCACAGCTGCTAATTCTTTGCTGGGACAGTGGAAGGAAATGGACCACTACTGGGACCAAAGTCGCCTGATGTTATTTTAATCATAGAGTTTATTTTTCAAGCCTTCACTAAATTTCAGTTGCTCGGAAATAATTAAGATATTTTCTATTTTCATTATCGATATTAATCGAAAATGACGGTAGTGCCAAAGTGATACTGATTTTATTCGTAATGACAAAGTTGATGATTTTTACTGGTGTTGAAAGTGCTAGTGGTGTTCATGTCGATGATGATGATGATGATGATGATGATGATGATGATGATGATGTCCGTAACGTCAGAGCTTAATCTCGGTACAATAACGCAACGAACACACACACAAACAGAATAAAAAATATTCTATAGTAATTATTCAATTGATGTGCAATGGAAATGTTTGGTCTCCCATTTCTAGGCAATATATACATGTGTGTGCATAATAGAAATCATTCCGGTTGTGCTATTGGTGGGTAAGTTGATGACATAATGAAGGGGTGGAGGGAGGTGAAGGCCGAGAGGATGAGAAGGGTAGTGTTTGATGAGTGGGGGTGGGGGTGATTGCATACACCGGTGGATGCAGCAGCTCCAAATGTATATTGCATTTATTATTGCATTCTGAAACTGCACTTGGAAATGCAAATTGTGTAGTTTGAGTACTGCAGAATTAAACTGACCGCTTTACGTCCATAAAAACTTAAAAACTTTCTTTCTTACACAACGTAGAGGGAACAATTAGTTCACGTTTTTGCTACTGGGATAACAACACATCACTTTCTGGAAACAGAGATTCACAAAGTTGCTACTGAATGTTTTTTTCCAGTTGCGTACAAAATATTCTTTAGTTAGTTCTGAAGAGATTTAATAAATACACGTATTTATAACACAACTTTAAAAATCTACACTTTCGAGCCGGGTGCACTACCAACTGAGTCAATATTCACCTGTTGGATACAACCTATGTCCAGTCCCTCTCTTTATTGTTTTTTGAATTACTTCAACACAAATTAATAGACCTAACGTGAGAATATATGAAGTTCTCCATTAATAATTTAACACCAATGCATTACTTTATGTACAGTCAGGTTTAGCACTAAAAAGTCCTACATTCTCTTCAAAGAGAATTTTTCTGTGATTTTTATCTATCTCAGAACAAAGAGGATTTTTTTCCATATACAGCATTAACTGGTTGGTTTTTATAAGCGAGACTAGATATGTTTACTGCGCGGTACGAACTGATGTCTTAAATGTAATTCGCTTAATCTTTTCGGCTTCAAAGATTTAACTACATATTTGTTTCCGAATTCCTTCCACTTTCTCTGTCGTAGTACAAACATTTTCTTCAACTTTTTTACCCAAAACCCCCCGCAGTCTGTGTCTTTCTCTTAAAGCGTAAAGCAGAAATTTTTATATTTAATAAATATTTGGAATTAAAAATTATGCAACACTATTATTATGCAGAGCAGCAACTATTATTGCAGTTTTGTATATATTTTATCAGTCTGCAAGATTTTATGTAGAAGTCAGGAATTTAGCCTACCTGTAACATGCTTTGAGCTACTTATTTAACGCGTTTCTAGAACGAATCATATGAAATTCAGAAAGAAATTTTATCAAAATCCCTTTTCCTATATCCACCTCATTCAATTGAGTGTTGATAGAAACCGTGAATTTAATAAGCAGTAGTGCTCTGCTGGCAGATTTAAAAGTGAAAACAGGTGTAGATGAATTCAAATACAGGATTTATCAATATACGTGTAAATACGGAAAAACAAACCCATGCATGCCGAGAAGCATTTTACATTAAGAGCAAGGGTTCAGCATGAAGAGGCTAGCGGAAATTTTAAAGTAGAATTACAGTCCCTTCTCCTTTTCCTTGTGAAACCCCATTTCATTACTTCAGACCCTCATATCCATAAAATAAAGAAGCAATGCTAATATGAATAGTGCAGATACATTTTAACGAGGCGTTTCATTCAAACGAGAAAACGTTAAATAAAAAATCGTTAAGAAATACACAAAACCGCAGAACTATGTTAATAATATCACCACTAAAACAAATGCTAGTGTCATTGTTACTGAAAAGAAAATTAAGCCCTTTAAAATTGCGGGGAATGGGGAGAACTCAAAAAAATTAAATGATGTAAAAAAGGCAAATCGCGAATGAAATTACGGTAATATCTTTTCATAAGCTTTGTAATCATTTCCACATCATTAATTTTTCTGTTTCATGCAGAATGTAAGAATTTCATGATGACATTAGATGTTTGCCGGAAATGTTGGGGGTCCTATTTTCAAAACGTCAGTAATACCACCAGAATCATAAACTTCACCCTATCTTCAAAGGGGGCCCTACTGAAAGTTTCAAATTTCTCGTCTCATTCTGGATACTTATTTATGTATTTATTTATTTATTTGCATTTAATAACACTCTGCTAACAGAAAGGTTTTGTATCTTCGGTAGGGTTCCAAAAATAATTACGCATGCTGAAATAAGAAATCAGCAGACGTGAAACTGGAATTTTCTATTCATATTTAGCTCCACTTTTTGTCGCGTTTGCAATGAACAGTTGCAGGAAAAAATGCACCTACTAACTTCTCTGTGTCGCCATTTGTGTGTCCACATGGAAAAACTCTAAACTGTTTCTCAAGAAATATGATATTTTGGAGATTACTAATAGTTTACGACGTGTGTATATCTTAATATGTGACAGAAGGAACGTAGACTTTGAATGAAGACATATTCACGTTTCTGCGTGCACTGCGTGCGTAGCTGCCTACACACGTTTCGGAGAGAAAAATGTTTTGAGTAAGGGCTGTAGAGAAAAACGTTTTGAACAAAAACTGTAGAGAAAAATGAAACACGTTTTGTGTCATATGGTTTACCGCCATAAGCTAGGTCTTAAGGGTTTACAGATAATGAAGCAGAAGGAGCGGAGTGTGTTGTATGTTTCCAAACAGCCCGTTATCCGACGTCTCTGCCCAGGATGGTAGAATGCACTTCTAACTTAACACAAGTCAGTAATTTCTGTTCTTGGAAAGCCGTGACTCAAGTTCAAAGAGTTCAGAAACTGTGGGCCACGTTTGTGCCCTTCGTTTCAGACACCGAATAAATCCTAAACAGAAGGACGGCTGTTTCTAAACGCGATACGATTACGTCATACGTATTTCAGTTGCAGGTTGTGAATGACAGACCAAAGAAGTAAGCCACTTCATGTTTCGTGACGTAGTGGCATTCACTCGTTTGCGAATAGGTTAAGCCTTTCGAATTTCTACGCTACAAATCTAGGGAAGCCTGAACTACAGGGTGTTTGTTGTACTATTACGCAATGTTAACATCGCAGTCCCCGAACTTTGCACGTGCAAGATGGAATTGATCAGCGGGCGCGTAATTGCGATGGGGGAACTGGTTGACCTTGAAACACCAAGCGAGCTGAAGCCGTCGTTTACGGTGTCATAAATGAGCCTTGCCTTTTCTTTCGATTAAGCGGAATATGGAGCATTTTCATTGTTATACCTACTGAGTATTGTGTAGTACAAAACATACAGCATTATAAGCACAGATTTCTTTTAAAAATGGTTACCTGTAAAATGCAGTCTTGCGGTCAATAATCCTTAATTAAGGCAAAGTGAAATTACGTTGGCAGAGAAACTATATACCATTCTTGCATGAATACCATTTGAAAGATCCCGTTGATCGTGAGAGGGCAGTAGTAAACAAACATAAGCTGGTTGCAAAGTTGCGTTGCTCCCTGACGTGTTTTAGCTTTACAGAAGCACTGACCAAATGAACCATAGGGTACGCAGTGTATTTTTTGACATTAAATATTTTCGGCACACGTTGTGCTTTATCTGACTGAGATAATACTAAGGATTGTTATTATTATTATTCCAGCTACAACACTTTTTAGTAACCTTATTTAAGTAGGGTATTTTAACTTTAAAATTACAAATTATGCTATCATGGTTAGGTGTAAAACCCAAATTTTGCACTTGGATTTTTTTCGAAACATAACGCTCAATTATGCTTATATCAAACTCATTCTCTTTTCATCAGGTCATTTTCATTTTGGGCTTAATATTTAAACTTACTAAGTATTAGATGTGGAGTTTTAAAATGTATTTATATTAATAAAATTGACCCAGTGGCACATCACATTTTTGGTCTGGAAGAAATGGCACATAGCAAGCAAGAAAACGAACATCGCTAGCTTTACGCATTAGGTCTGTCTACGGTAGGTAAAAGTAAAGAAGGCGTAAGCTGCACAGTCCTGTCAACAGTAGAAAATTTTAAAACGCTTCCGGTGGCGCGTACGATCTTCTTATATTTTATTGTTGTTGTAGAATTCAGGAAGTTTTTACCAAAATATTGTGCATTTTGCGGATCCCAATAAAATTCAGTGTCAAGTGTCTGCTTGGAGAAACTAAAATGTATTTAGATCCTTAAATTATTGGACCTGACCTGAATTAAAGTGAATGAAAATTACATAGGAGAAGGTCTATTAGTACCCATGTAATTGGATGCAAGTACTTTGCAACACGTCTAATTTCACTCACATAAGGGGATGCAAGTACGTACAACGGTCTGATAGCCCTCACATAATGGGATGTAAGTACGTATAACAGTCTAGTAATATTGATATAATTTGATGCAAGTACGTATAACGTCTGATTTTATTAATATAATGTGATGCCTAATAGTACTGATATAATGGGATGCAAGCGCCGTGTAACACATCAAATCAAGATCAGGAAACAGGATTCGAAGGATCTAAATATATTTGAATTTCGTCTCTAAATAAAATGAATTAATTTAAATGAAACGTACACATATTCTAATAACAAAAGTTTTGAGAAACTGTGGACAGACCTGCGGTAATTTAGGCCCCATAAATAAAGCGGGTCTTAAAACGCTAAAAAGTGAAACAAAATAAAAGCAGGTCGACATATAACAGACATCTAGATTTATGGAAATATACCAAGAAATGTTAGCACTGGTGAGTACAGACAGACATGATAAAACTAAGCGTTTTTTTCAAAATCTTTTCTTTCAAAAACGTAATGCGGACAGTGGCAAATATAAAGCCCCTTATTAACAAGCCTGTTTTCCTAAATACTCAATATAGGCTACTGTCAACACTCATTTTACCAGTCGCAACTGCTTTCAATTATATGGAAGTATTAAATACCTGTAAAAAAGGTAGTTACAAATTTTTGGGAAAACTGCATAGGCAGTTTAAGATATCGCAGTGACCAATGAGAAAACCTGTCACTGTACGTGTTAGATTGTTAGAACAGTGAAATCTAGTAGGGTACGTACAGTGGTGTCGGTGTGTGATGGTACTGGGAGGTAACAGAAGGATAGATAATTTTGTGCGGAAAAACTTTTGCGAAGCTGCTACTACTGTGACTGACAGTAACATAGGCAGAAAACATTAAAATTTGTTGTGGGGAAATGCAATGCTAGAATGGAAGGGAAGCTTGATATTTTTTCTGATATTTCTCAGCTTTAGTTATCAGATAATTTTTATTTCTTCTTAGAGACAGACAGCTTTATATTTTTTCATTCCATTTAGGGCCTTGTTTTTTGTGGCAATTAACGTTGAGGCTCGTTACATGAGATTTTGATTCGGAAATTCAGATATGTTTGACTTACGTACTTTGAAACATGTTTTACTCCCACTTTACGGAAGACTGTGTGGTTCTGAAGTGCATATTTTGCCAGTACCGGAAGGTTTATATTATCGTATTTTATGACTAACAGGAAGTGAATTCCAGCTGTGGCATGACTGCACTTTCCGCTTCTATGAACATAAGTTCACTGCTATTTTAGTGTGATCACCTGCATAGCTAGTAGAACCATGCACAAAACAGTTCTGCATATTGCACTTGTAATATTTTTAATACCCATTCACTTTAAACTAGTTTTACGCGAAGGTTCCAGTAGAGTAATAAGTTGGCTACAGAATCAGCATCCTTTGTCGGGTGTGACCGAATTGTCCATCTGAAAATTTACCGCTGTTTGAAAACAAAAAATTTTTGACTTTATTGAAGCGATATATGCGATAGCCCATACACGTAAATTCTTCCATTTTTATCGTCTTTTCTTTTATTTTCTTCTCTTTCTCTGACCTTGATTTCGTCTCTATTTTTCCCATTGTCACCCCTTTGTTTGTGAGTTGCTTCTTTATTTCTCTCATTCTCCCTTTACTACGTATTTTCCGGCCTTTTTTACTTCTCTTTTCATTTCTCTTGCTCTATTTTCTTTCATTGTCTCCCCCTTTGACTTTTTTAAATTTTCCTTCTATCCTTACCTATCTTTAGCTCTTACTTTCCTTTAGTCTCTCCTTCTCTGTTACTTTACCCCTCCTGCCTTCAGTCTTTCTCTCATTTGGTCTTTCTTAATATGTTTGTTTCTTAAAGATTGGCACTTTTCTTGCACATCCATTCAATTTTATTTTATTTTATTAAACTACCAATAGTGTAAAATGAACAACCTTGAAGAATCTGCAGATCTTCATCTGTACAACAAATTGTTTCCGGCATGAAAGCTTGCATTAGCTCCATCGAAGTATTGAATTCGGCCAGATCACGCAATTATAATAAAATTCAATAATATTAGTTTATTAATACCCCACTCTAAATCTCATCTAGCGCCACCGAGCAGCATCGTACGCCAGAATTTTCGAGTAAACATGACAAGCAATGTATGTATAACGTGACATAGTGGCGCGTTCGCGTAACCGTTGTTGCCGTGGAGAAGCAATAAGCATTAGATATTCTGAGTGTGTGTCTGCGGTGTAGCCTTAGATATTTCGCAAGCCAATCGCATCTTTTCTACGCGGAATTTATACTGTAATGTGTGGCTTGTCTGGCTGTACCATATTTTTCCACATAATCTCATACACGGCACGATTTTCGCAAAAAAATTATATTGAACATAAAATGTGTGTTGTGATTTTCTTTTCAACTTCCATCTGAACCATTTCTTATTCTAGGGTGAACTGAGCGAGATATGATCATAAATGTACACGGGTCTCCATTCAAAGTAACAGTTATTTCTGTCAGTTTCTAATCAAACTTGAATTTTCTCGACAGATTTTCGAAAAATACACAAATATCAAATTACATAAAAATCCATCCGGTAAGGCCCGAGTTATTCCATACGGATGGATGGACGGACAGACAGACAGAGAGACAGGAAGACGTAACGAAGAGAATAGTCACTTTTCACAATTATGCGAACGCAACTAAGAAACTGTTAATACGTTTCTTTCCTTCTTAATGTCGGGCTAGTGTTGGTCTTTTTGGCTTAATTACGTTTATGATATTATGTTTAGTAAAGCGTTTTATTAGTGTAATTGTCCCAGTTCGTATTATAGTTACTAGTTTACCCAAAAAAATGCCAATGCTTTGCTTTTAAAGTCCTTCAGGTGCACAAAAAGAGTTTAATTTTTACAATAAACTGAACCTTTAGAAAAATAGTATAAATTCTAGCCCCGAGGCCTATATAGCATGTGTTCAGTGCATCGATCTGCTTTCGGGATTAGGCCGCCTAGAAAGATGTTTTCCCCGATATTCGGAAAATATTACGGTTGAAATCTTCAACATGAATGTGTGCAGTTAACCGGGACCGCCTTTCTTTTAACACTAAACAAACGTGCTGGCCCCCCTACTTTATGGTCAGCATGAATATAAGGTAAACAACGTATTCCAGAAAATTAAATTTTTGTGGATGCCAACAGAGTATGCGCATTTCATGTATTCTTGAAATACATGATTGAGCGTTACGTCATAAAGAGGCTGTTTGTGTTGTGCTGTGCAATGCAACTGCATTGGGTTTATATAATACACACAGAGAGAAGAAATAGAGCAGATAGAATCAGAATCTACAGATTAGTAAATGTGATTGTTTTTAAGAGTGTGTGTGTGCGTGCGTGCATGCCTGTATGAGTGACTGAGTGAATGAGCACAGGGGCACATTTTAATCGATATATTGGTCATTGCGTAGCATGTGTCTTGTTTATCCATACGTGTAGAGCACATTCGTTGTCAAGATATTTTTCAGAACTTATCTTGCGTTTTGTACCCCGTAAGCGGCTTACAACAAACAATAATACTATCAATATGAACAATAGGGAAATACTAACAATTGTGGAATGATGACTGTACTAGGAGATGACCATTATTGATCTAGCCAATAATGATGACGCATCCATCCTTCCCCCAATCTATATAGCCCCCCTTTTCCCCCCTTCAAATGTCATTGCCCCCTCAATATATTTTTCCAACAGTGATGGGGGTGGGGTATATGAGGGTTGGATGTTGCATCAAGGGGGCGTGGTTTGTGAAGGGGGTTGCAAATCGGGGTAGCCGTGACAAACCACAGAACAATAATGGCTGACACGAACCGGAGTTCGAACTCTGGACCAACCCAGCAATGGAAGCTGTGCGTAGTAGCGTCACCCCCTCGCCCCTTTCAGCGCGATAGCTGTGTGAGAGAGATGAAGACAGGAATAGTCAAGGGACAGTGCGTGTGGGGTCCCTAGCACCCAAACCTCAATTCCCTTCTCATATGTTTTGGTCGTGAAATGTGTGAAATTTTGAAAGATATGCATTGTCTTCGCCACATCTACTGAATGTGGAATATGTTGGCGAATAAAGCGAAAATTATTTTACAAATAATCCCAGATGCGTTTAACCAGATACTTTACAATCGTATGAGAATTCTTTGAAATAGTGATCAAAAGCTAATGGTGTATAGGATTACATAACAAATTAATATGTAATATGAAATGTTAAAATTTAAATAAATACGCTTACGCCTTTAGGCACTGTGGCGAAGTATATCTCACGTGAAAGAAGTTTAGCACGAACTTAAGGTGGAACCGTCAGAATTTCTGAAAGTTACATTAGTAGCTTCCTCTCATATTTGTAAACTCGCCTTACGTTCGTTTTCTCAGACATCTCTTCTTTTTTTTTTCTGTCTCGTTTCACCATTAACTGCTTTTTATTTCCTCCCCTTTCAACTCTCCCACAACTCCGCCTCTTTGCCTCGCTTCCTCCACTTCGCGAATTGGAAAGCAGGGGGGAAAAAAACCTTTCTAAAAATAAAGAAGAAAGAAAAATGGTAAGGAATATCGAAGGAAATCCTTAATGACATGGGCGTTTGAAGATTCATCAACCAATTGGAGAGCAAGGAAAAGCTCTTATTATTGAGTAGAGAGATGGAAGAAGATGAATATAAAAAAAAAGGTAATTGGACCAATCACAAATAGAAGATTAATGACTCAGGACGCACCACTCTCAATTACTAGTTAACCGGAAGTCTACATTAAGGAATATGACTGCGTTGTGTTTACGGGGCTCAAAGTTAGGTGCCAGTAAACTCTTGGGAGACGTGGCAGGTGTAATACAGGGCACTTGGCCTGCGAGATATGGTAATTGGACTAGAAATTACTGCTTATAATCTCACTATGTATAGATCTGTCCATCTATCCGTGAGACAGCATTCGTCATAGTCACCTCTGTTAGAGTTTCGAGTTGTCTGTGTGTAAGCCATGAAGGCGTGTGTGGGACTGGAGGCATAGCTCCACTCAGCTTCATGCCCTGCCTACTTTATTCCCGGGGAAAACGCCCCTGGTATACGCTGTAAGATCCTCAGATCTCAGACGACGTGAAGTATGACCGCTTCAGTCGTGAATGTAAGCGTGAAAAAGCAGATACCGTACTCTGTGTTGTACAAATGCCTAAATATATTTTCTGTTTAATTTTTCGGATGTATTTGTGTATAACGTCAAGAAGCTCCGAGCACCGTCGGTACCAAATTTTATAATAATGTGTACTTGTCACAAACATGGAAATTTATCGCTTTATGCAAGAAACTCCGTTGGAAACATGATTTTGTTTTTCAGGCTGTCAGTATTTTCAAACTTTATCCTTATCTCAGATTGCCTTCGGGTAAATTATTTGAATTCTTGAACTTCCGAATAACATTACCATGGAATTTTTTCTGAAATTAAATTCATATACAGACTCTTAAAATAACAGATGTCACTTGTTTTGTAGGATTTTCAAACGTTCGGGTTAATTAATTTATTTGTTTGCAGTTCATATTTATTTTTTTAAACATATCCCTCGGTTTCGTGAAATCCTAGTACAGGTTGCCTTACGCAACGGAAATAGAACAGTTTAAGGCTGGAAAGTGCCATATAGCCTCAAAATTCTGGCGTATTTCTTCACTTTAAATTCTCCCGAAACGCATAACACTTACGGACTGGACTTAAAGACTTGGAATTTAAATTTTCTGGAGAAGTTCTGCGCCAAATATTTTTCGTTTTAGTAAATATTCAGCCAATTACGCACAAGTTAATCTTGACATGCGGGCAGAAATGGGTAAGTTTGTATGTTAAGTGTCTGTTGTTTTCGACAAATGTTAAGTTAAACTTTTCGATACCCAAATTTACAAACATCTTTCGGCCGCTTTCCGTCCGTCGATGCCTACAGACAGACAGACAGACAGAGAGGCAAAAGTCGGAGGGATTTTAATGTTAACTTTAACAACACTTCTTTTTTGTTAAATCTTTAGAAATAAGGATTAGAAGATGAAATGGAGAATATAGTCGATATTAATGGTGTTTCGCAAAATACATCACAGAGACACTTTATTAATATTTTTTGCTTAAATGAGAAAATGCATACGAAGCACATTTTTAAACTATCTTGTATGTAAGCGAAGAATTGGTGGAATGGAGGGAGGGTGGATGGGTTCTGTATGCTTTCAAGCCGTTAGCATTGCCTAAGAAGCACGCAGTAATGGGGCATGAGAAATAAAATGGGGAAAGGAGAATGAAAGAATGAAGAAGAGAGCTTTTTAATAGTTCCGTTTTGGAAAGTAAATCAAAAGACAAGGTTTCCTTTTTTAGGCCTCTAGCTTCCTTCCCCATACCACTATAGCAACACTACCTCTCAACCCACACCACTGCTCTAGTTTATTGCTGTCCTAAAATGCGAGTAGTATGGGCGTATATAAAATTCTTACTTTTACTTATAAACACATTGGTGGTGGATCCAATTTTAATAAATTTACAATTCCTGCATTAAAACAAACACAGATATTGCTTATTACAAGCCTGATACTTATGCATTAAATGTAAATAAATAATCACTCGTAACTTGTGCAAGTTTACATGTCGCCTGATATTATCAAGGTGACAAAATCAACATGGGAAAAATTTAGCTGGGATTCAGTAGGCCTACGTACGGTGAGATAATGGATGTATGTAGAATTGCTGCAAGAAAAACAACGGTGGTATAAATGAAAGGATAGCATTAAGGCTGTTCTTACAGAAAAAACAGGTCTTATTGGTGTGGATTGGACTCATCTGGCTCAGAATAGGATTCAGTATCAGACTTCTGTGTAGATGGTGATGAAATTTCTGAGTCCAAAAAAGAAAAATTGTTTCTTGACAAGCTGAGCAACTGTAAGTTTGCGAGTATTAACATTTCAGTAGTGGTGTAGCTTAAGATTACCTTCTTGTAGAATACGTCACTGCGATCACGTGGTGATCGAATGCCGACATTTCGAAGGAACATGCTGTCTTCATCTTCGAAGGGTCAGTAAGTACCGCAAGATTGCCAAAAACAGATGGATGACGACATTGTAACCTCCTCATGAAACTCCTGTACCCTGATTTTAGAGTTAATTACTGTAGGGAAGATGGTGACATAGTAAATGACCCCCCCCACACACACACACACATATATATATATATATATATGCATACACACATATATATGTATATATGTGAAGGTAACAGAATGTTGCAGAAATTAGATAGTGGATATTTTTATATCCTGATGCATGTTTAATACAGGCCCCCTAGAAATTTCGTGATTTGGCTGTAAATTTTTTGCAGGAGTTTAGTTCTGTTGGATGTTTTTGCTCTTCTGAGATGTTAACACTGTTAGCGGTGTTGTCAGGACCGTTCCAAACAGCCTAACGTTCCAGAAGACCGTAGTCCTGAACATCAGTGCTGTGGAAACCTCACATCCCGCAAGGTTTCGTTGGGCTGGCAGGCAATTTATTGCTTTCTTTTTCGAAATTTTCAAAGACCAAGATTGAAACTACAATATTTTAAATACAGGCTTGTGTATAGCAGTTAGTTACGAAAGGACTGGTTATTTTATATTTTACGTAGCTTTTACTTAATCGTATTTCAAAAATAAAACCGCAGCCAGTTACAATAAGGTTAGGAGTTTAGTCGCAGGCATCCAATATATTCACCACTGATCGTAACTTTATTTCTGAGCGTGCTCAGTATTTTCACCACCTACATCAAGAAAACACCACATACGCGCTTATGGAAATCTTGTGTCCTCCGTCTCAAATTATCTGCAACAATATTATCGGTGATTGTATATATTATACATTTAGGTTCCTATGGATTTCTATAAAAATGTTGCTATCGAAAAACACAAAGATTAGGGTCACAGAACTATGATTTTACCTGTTGTTTTGTATGAGTGTGAAACTTGGTCTCTCACACTGAGGGCGGAACCAAGACTGAGGGTGTTCGAGACCAGGGTGCTGAGGAGGATATTTGGGTCTATGAGGGACGAGGTGACAGGCGAGTGGAGAAGACTACGTAACGAGGAACTTAATGACCTGTACTCATCATCAAATATTATTCGGGCAATTAAATCGAGAAGAACGAGATGGGCGGGGCATGTAGCACGTATGGAGAAAAGAGCGGTGCACACAGGATGTTAGTAGGGAGACCTGAGGGAAGGCGACCACTTGGGAGACCCAGACGTAGATGGGAGGATAATATTAAAATGCATCTTCAAGACGTGGAATGGAAGCATGGACTGGATTGAGCTGGCTCAGGATAGGGACAGGTGGCGGGCTCTTGTGAATGCGACAATGAACCTTCGGGTTCCATAAAATGCGGCGAATTTCTTGACTAGCTGAGAAACTGTTAGCTTCTCAAGAAGGCCTCTGCTGCATGGAGTTGGTTAGTTTCTATAGAAATTGTCGTTAAGAAAGTCCATGAAAAGCAAACTGCGTTAATACTGCTAGGAAAATATGTTGGCCCAGACCACGCTGCAGCGTCTCCACCAGGATGTGGGTTGCAAATCTCTCGATCATGGAATTGAGTGTTAAAATATCCCACAAAAATCTCTGTGTCCATATGCAATCTAACCCCTATACTGCGATCACTCAGTCCTTATTTTGCCCATTGTACCACAGAACTAAGCGCTGTTAATAAAGTGTACAGACCAATTAGGCTTTTTTGTTACTGTGACACTGTAGTTCTTGCTATTTATTTTCCGTTAGCTACATATACTATCCACACCAATCACCCTTTTGTGATAAGGCAACAGAGGATACAGTACTTTACCCTCATCTGGGTATGCTACGATGGCTAGCAGACGATAGCCTCGGCACTCATGTTGACCGTCTGCTACCGCATTTCTTGTTCAGACACCAAACGTACGTTTTCAGGCTCGCACTGTACTGTACGAGTATACTTGTGATGATTACGTTACGTTGCCTTTGGTAGCTTACGTTAAAAAATCACGAATCTTCCCTTTTATCGGCCGGTTTGAAGCTGTGTGCAATGCATCTTGGCCGCCGTGTCTGGCTGCATCCAGCGTGCAATGTGTTGCAGCTGTGACGGTTAGAGTAAGAGTGTCTTAAGTTCTCGTATCCGTTCCCAAGCTTTCACCCTGGATGTTGAGATAAGTTGATGGTCTTCTGTGTTCCTACACAGCTTAGGATAATAATTTTGTTCCGACGTTTCGGAGGAAGGTACTGCCTCTGTCTTTATGGAGACTGAATTTTGTTCAAGTGTTTGCTGAAGTAATGGAGGGAGAAAATGTATGGATTATGTAAGAAAATTGCAACCTTGTTGCGTAATCCTTGTTTTACAACTATGAGGGAAGAACCATTTGGGAGACCTGGGTTGGACTGATGATAATATTAAAATTTGCCTGGAAGCTGTAAAGTATGTGGTGGTTATCTGACTTCAACCAACCAGAGATATATTCTTGCTGGTTGAATCACCGGTTGCTATAAAAACAGGGAGAGTTTCTTGGTCAGCTGATCATTTGCAAATGATCAAAAAATATCGGGCAGTGTTTTGATGTAGCTGGTTGATCAGTTCGTCAGTCTGTCTGAGCAAAGTAAGTACCAGCACCTGCATTCTTCATCAAGTTGCGAAAGACTCGAGTCCCTTATTCCTGTCTGCAGTTGCTACTGGAAATCATATTATTCATAAATCTTTTCCTGTATCCGACTACATTTTTTCTCACCTTCGTTAGTGAAAGAAAACGCGATAACACGCACGAAACAATAAACGTCCACACCTCCAGCGGGAACCAAACTCACAACTGCATTATTGCGGTACCTGATGCCATAAGCTTGCTAGACCACGCGGCAAATGTTACCCACCTGTGTTAGAATACTGGTGGGATGGGGGGGTCATGGACTGGATTGAGCTGGCTCAGGATAAGGACAGCTGGCGGGCTCTTGTGAATGCGTTAATGAACCTCCGGGTTGCATAAAATGCGGGGAATTTCTTAATCAGCTGAGAAACTGTTAGCTTCTCAAGGAGGTCTCTGCTCTGTGGAGTCAGTCAGTCAGTGACTTATTTAGTCAGTCAGTCATTTAGTCAGTCAGTCAGTTATTTAGTTAGTTAATTAGTTAGCTAGCTAGCTAGCTTGTTTGTTTGTTTGTTTGTTTGTTTGTTTGTTTGTTTGTTAGAATGCTGGAACAACCAACCCCGCGGAGCAAGGTTCTCTGCCAGTCAAGAAATTCCCCGCATTTTACGGAACAAAAAGTCTCACTGCTGCACTAACAAGACCATGCCATTTGTCGCTATCCTGAGCCAGATCTACCCAGAAAAATACTGGAATGCTTTGCACTAAATTGAAGGAATTTTTATACGTTACTTCTAAGTCCGTAGGCCGTATTCTTTGGCCACTTGTTGCTTTATAGTTATGTTAATATATTGTTTTGAAGATCCAGTACAAAGTGTGAAATGGCGCGTTCCTCCCATACTTAATGCGAGTAATACTCGTTTGCTTGTTGGCCGTCTACATGCACGTTGTGAGAAGTTTTGGAAAAGGAGTTTAGAGCTCTGTTACGCCAATGGCAGTGTTTACCATTCCATTATTTCTCCCGTAAAAAATCTCACTCTTCAAGAGATTAAACCCTCTAGCCTGTCCTTAATCGGAATTAAATTTGAAATTTTGTCCCTTTTATATATATATATATATATATATATATATATATATATACACGTATATATAGCACTTGTTACAAAACCTTGGGTTTGCGAAGTTCTCAGACACGCTTCTACCTACACAGGACAACTTAGCAGGAAAACGTGACCGTGCTTCTACACCACATTGTGTATTTGAACATTAAATCACAGCATTCGAAATTCCCAAGTTCGTAAATGCTTTACAATCTGCTGACATTGCGCTGGACCTCAAAATAATGCGAGGCTTAAAGCATATAATACATATTTCAATCTGTTTTATATAAACGACGAGCCCACATCCTAGCCAATAAAGTGTCTTAGCTACTTTCGGATATACTCTGACCTACGCCATTTACCAGCAGGAAATATTTCTCTATACGCCACTTCCAGATCCCTTCCGAATTCCATCGCATGAGATACGAACCGGGGGCCGCGTCCTTCGGAAGTAGAATTAGCATGATGTGAAGTTTAACCCTACGCTCCATTCTAGAATCCTTTTAAATTTCAAACACTTTGTGTATCTTGTACTTAATACGTTTGCTTAAGCATAAGGGAATTTGTATCTTGTGTTACATTTATAAGCCTGCAGGGGTAGCCTACTGCTGCTGGCACACGGACCTAATATTTCCACATCGAAACAAGCGACTCAGTAAGATGGTCAACGGCAGACTCAGACTTATTCGGCTATACTCCTGCGATGTGACAGGGATACAGACGAAATGTGTGCAAAGCAAATGAGTCTGTCATTCCAACGTCATGATCAGTCAGGCTAGAATCGACTGGACTGGACTGGACTGGACTTGATCAGTTAGTGTGCTAAAAGGACAAGGAAAAAACACAGACTGAAAGTGTTTGTGCCAAAATATTAAGGAAAATAGTCTGATGTAAAGCGAAGTAACACAGACAGTATCACTCCACGTAAAATTCTGAATTTTTCATAATTAAATCATGAAAGCTTAAATGAAAGGAATAGATGGAATGCATGGAGAAAGATTAAATATTAAAATTTGTGGTTTAAACATCCAGAAAAGACAATTTGAGAAACCCAGGCGTGGGTGGGAGATTATATTGCACTCAGATAAAGTGCTGACCCCGTACATATGGGTATGGAACATGTGAGAAGGACACAGCTGGCTCACGACGGGATTTTAATAGCTGGATTTTGCGACCATGGCAGTTAACATTCTTCTCCAACAAAATAATGTAATTTTGAATTATCGAGCAATTATCAACCGTTAAAAAATGTCCTATAAGCGAAGAGTACGCCTAGAATACTAGACTGTTCACTGAAGACGGCCGGTTCTATAGACTTACGCCATTTATTCATTACGCACCTTTATGCATTGCATATGAAGGAGGGGGGGAAACTGGTTTTTATGAGACTGTTGCAGCGAGCTTTGTGTTACTAAGAAATGCATCCGTTTAGACGCAAGAAAGTGAGTAAAATCTCTAACTGCAACTGAAATATACAGCAGTTTCCAGACGATCCTGAATTATACCTAGTAGGCCTACCATTGACATACGAATGTCTTGTGTTTCGGATATACGGGAGGCTGTTCCAGAGGCAGTAGAAATTAAGACAGGCGGTTGACGTAGAACAGTTAAAAGATTTTTGAAGATTTAAGTGTTCCGGGATGTGGCGCCGTGTCGATGGATATTTCCCGACGTTTCGAAAGATCGTTTTGTTCTTAACATTTAAGGTCAAGAAGTCGAAGGACTCTTGCATAGACTACTTGATTTTTGAACGCGTGTCTTGTCTACTTTGCCGTGACAAAGAACAAGGTAGCTATTAACTGGATTAGCCAGATTTAAAAATAAAGTAGAAGTGACAAGAATTTGTGAACTTTCCTTCTCCTGACGTGGATGAATTTATTCTGGATGCCATAAAATACCGGTATTTTGGAAATATGAAATATTTAACTTCAGATTTTCACTAAATCAGGATATTTCCTGACCAGCTGGACAACTACTAACTTTTAAGCGATATCATCATATGTCTCAGCCGAATACAACAATTTACCTTTTGCATATACGTCGGTGAGCCGTTCTCTACGGCCTACCCATCAATATAAGAGCGTTCTGTCACTTAGTGCATTGCTATAAATGGAAGCAAAAGGAACCGCTGAAATCTCCAAAATTGATTGAAATTAAGATGCTAATTATCGAAAGCATACAGATGTGTTTGTCGGTCACTCTGTCTGCCGTGTGACGTGCTGCGTAACAGATCGCTTTTTTGGATCCTGCGCAATACAATGTCATATAGGCCTTGGAAAAAGGAAAAGAAGGTTTGCCTTTGCTCCACTGTTGTATTCAACAAATATAGTGATACAAACAGATTCAACGTGACTTCTACGTATCTCATTTAAGGAAGATCTTGGGCAATAGCATCAATACAGATGCTCGGAATGCAGTGCCTTTTCTTTTGCTGATTTTTATAATTAACTGCCCTGTCTTGTAACGCTGTGGTCTCGAATATGTGACAGTGCGTATAACGCGTGTGCATGTATGCATCTATACGACGTACGTGTTTAGGTATTTACTATATATGTGACGTAGCATATTACGCAGTTTAGCAGTATGCTGGTGAGGGCGAATTGTAACTTGTTTAACCAACGAGTCGTCCTTGAGGAAAAAGCGAGAGTTGCAGTTGGCATGTTGCATCTCGTTGTAGAGGCGAATGACAGAATAAGAGAAGTGTTAGCTGACTGTGTTGCCAACTTTACAGAGGTATACTTGCTTAGTACTTCATTTCACTGCAACAGTTTGTATTCCGGAATGTTAGATAATCAATGGACATTGAAATTTTAAAATATTAAATTTGAATGTTTATTTGCAGGCTGCTTGAAATGTCGTTTAAAGGGAATCAGTCTATTTAAATATTTGCCTTCAACGAATGCCTCTTTTTATTTCACATTTTAATGGACGTGAACAGATTCTGACAGTGTTGGTACCTAATCTATAATTGTGGCCTATGATTTCTTTCTCCTCCTTTTTCTTAACTAAAGGCCTGAATGAAGCCTTGTTTGGCTGCCCTCTGAATCCGTTCTTCGAAGCCTGAAGTCCGTCTATGTAATGTTTAATGGTTCAGTTCCTACCTCACAAAAACACTCTGCGTCTTCATTACATACATCAACTGGTTAATGCAGGCAAACTGCAGAAACCTTTGTTAAAGCAGGTGCTACCTACAGCAGCTACCGTTCTGGATGTTAGCTGCGCTGTGCTGTTGTGTAATGCAGTGCGGTACTTGTAAATGATCACAGTTGATAAGTATACACCCCCTTCGTATTATGTTGGTGTGAACAAGAAGAATCATTCTGAATAAGGTGCCTTCCAAAACAACAACAACAACTCTATTTACGTACAGACTCAGAGTTTCACTATAGACTGAGAAAGAATACAAAAACAACAGAAAAACAAACAACAAAGCAACTAGGAATAATATCAGTTGGTAGTACTTAGATTAAGACACATTTCTATAAAAATGTCTGTAAAGCTGCGGACTGCGGTAGGAGCAGGAACACATCTAGCTGAAGGACAGTGACTGAAGGAGTAACGTGCTATAATTCACGCATGCTCAGTGCGGGAACAGGAATGCCAACTATTTCTAGAAGGGAACAAACCTGTGTCAATGTAGATGCTTATTTGCAAAAAAGCATATAAGCGCGGCGAGTAGTGTTTGAAGATTCAGAGGCCCTAATAAGCAAATGTACATAGTAACAAATAATGTGACAAAAAATCTGTTTTGTAGCAGTGGTCTGCAAACGTTATGCGTATGTTCTGAAGGTTATATGTCATTAATACTTATTCAATCCCAGGCAACAGCAGAATATTCAAGTACATAACTGATAAAAGCAAACTAAAGCATCAATAAGCTGTTTATGGTGGAAAAACAAAAGGTAATGGTACGAATAATACACAGCAAGCTTATAGACTGTAAAAAATAATAACAAACGTGGCGATAAAAGTGACGTTTTCGATGAAATACGTGTAAATATTCAAAACATTCTTTTAGTAATATGGAAAATATTTAAGAGAATGTTGATAGGCCAGCATGTTCTTGTTTCTTTTGTGCAGAAATAACCCCAGTTTACTAAGATTAAGCCTCACAAACTTATCGCGAAACCAGTCACGTGTAGCATTGAAATCGCTTTTAAAAATAATCACTACGTTATGATATGTCAAAAACATATCGATTCTCTAGGAATGGTGGCATCAATAAACAACAAACTAAAAATATTTATTTATAATATAAGTTATTTGAAGCGATGTTGTGATTTTTTTTACGTCTTGTAACCGTTGAAGACGTCACGACATATATAAACTTTCTTGTGAAGAGTGAATAAGAAAGAATATTTCACCCTCCTTCGTCGCTCCGTTTCCCTCGCCGAAGTTTCTTTTTTACGCTGACAGTCGAGGAAAATGAAGCAAAACTCCGATCGTGATTAGCTACTGTTGTTTCATCCAAGAACTGAAATAAATTTTCCCCACCCTTCTTTAAAACTCTAACTTCTCCTGGCTCTAACTTAAAATTTGCCGTTTTATAAAAAAATTATATACATACTTTATAAATGCTGTCCAAATTACTTTCGTAATTCTTCAAAGTCACCTCTGAGGTTCGCTTTAGTCCAGGTTCTTTTTTAGAAGTTATGGTAACTGTACGTAGCGCCTGCTTATGTATTCACGTACCCAACATTTCGTCCACAACCTGTGTTTGCATTCTGTTTGATTCTTGTAATGATCAGTGGGTTCCTTCAGTAAATATCTGTGACTGACTGATGTCTGTAATTGAGATAAAGAGTGTTTCCTTGAAGGCAGAATCCACAGTCTGAAAATAGGATCTATTGCTTCCTGAGTTTCGGTTCACGGGGTTTTCGAAATTGGCTCTGAATAAAATAAATATTTTTGTGTAAAAGGTTTAGAGGACAAAAAGTAAGCTTACAATTGGGGTTATATTGGAAACTTCGGGAAAGCGTTCAGAATGGATGTTAGTTAGATTTTAAGGAGAGTTGTAAACAGGGAAAGGTACAATATTGTCAGACTACGTAACGCCATTTCGTACACAGAACAGAAAGCGGTTTTATACCTAAAGTTACTTGAAACTACACACAAACAGGAAGACGTGTTTGTCGATGTCGAAAAATATTGAAAGATAAGCCTCCTGTGTTAATCAGGAAACAAGGAGACCTTGATTCGGAAAGAAGAGAAACCCGAAAGTCACAAATATGGAACTGAGGAAGAAATACAATGAGAATTTATGGTACTGAGAAAGAAAAATGTGTAGAATTTTAAAGATGTTGCCATCCTATTACACATTAGCCTTACATATAAAACTTTAATGCTAGCCACTCGCATTTTGTCATTATACAGGACTACGTTAGAAGGCATATCTCGTAGCAGTTACTAACCGGAGCAGAATATAGCAGCAGAAACAGAATATGCCAGGTACGTTTGGAGAGGTATTGCATTTCATACATCTGGATAGCAACGCCGTGGCTTTCACCGTGTCATTCTTTTAAGTATTATCTTGCTACAAAAGCGCGTGACTTCCTAAAACCTTGCCAAGTTATCGAGGTCAGTTATTTTTAAGAAGTTATTTTGTAGTCCATAAAGTGTTGAAGGTGCACATAAATTCTTGTATAAGTAGACTATGTAATCAAAATTAAGTAATGGTATAGATAACCAAACAGTTTTTGCTTGAAATTTTAAGAGGATTTAAAAAAGTAAACGCCGAAACCTGCCGTATTAATATCCGTGTCACAGACACATTTCTAACTCAGCAAATCCCCTTCACAATTTTGAGTGAAGTTTTCATATTTGTTTTATATTGCAAGTTTTAATGCCAGAAGTTCAAATTACTGTAATCGCCGTTTGGTCAAATGTGTTTGCCCATCCGACAAGTTTTAAGAAATCGATATTACCCATTAAATCGACAACTGCCATTAGCGTATAGGTGACGGTAACTGGATGTAATGCAGACTTGCTATAGCACGTATAAATTACAGTACCGGTTCTCCATTACACGCAACCGTAATTCTTTGGTAGTAATCACCTGTGTCATAATCAAAATGTAAGAATGTCACTGGCTGTCAAAAGTCAAAGAATTAGTTTCACAGCGCTGTCCTTGAGAAGCAAATACTCCCAAGGAATTTCAGGTTTTCTGTGGAATAGAAATTTAACCTCAATAAATAAAGCCAATTTCTGGTTTCTGTGTTGAATCAGATATACTTATTCTATCTTCAGATCCTAGTTCTCTAAGATCTATTTTAAATCTCTCCTCAGATCCACGCTAGCCCTCTCAAATTATGTTTTTTTTCTGATTTTCCAACTAAAATTTTCTTTTTCATTTCTGCACAAATGATTCTTGCTACATGATTCGCCCTTCTCTTACTACCCTAATAATGTCTGTTGAAGTGTACATTTTATAATGCTCCACAATATATAAATTTCCCAAGCTTCCTCTTATTCCCTTTATCTGAACTTTGCATATTCTCTTCAGTGCCCTGTTCTCAAGTTTTCTCAGTCTATGTTCTTCCTTCGACTGAGACGGACTGCAAGTGGCACATGCTAGAAAAAGTAGCGTGTAAGAAGCAGTACAGATTATAGATGAATGTAAACATTTAAGAACTCACTCAGCCAGACAGCTTAGGAAGTCTATTAATATCATACAGTTACATACTTTCTTAAAATGCTAATTCTTTTTCATTAGAATAAACCAATAATAATCAACTTATTTATCGTGCGCTTATCAGCAATTATGCATTCATTTTTCCTCTTGAATTTTATTTATTGCACATGCAACTTCTGCTGCTGCAGACGTAGAATGTACTACGTAGTCATAAATTGTGAAAATGTTTGTTAAGTATAAGTTTCCGTCCTTAATGAGCTATATATTTCATGGCACATACTATTTCCATGCTTAAAATTCCTTTTGTAAGATCACGCGAAAAATATTTGCGAGTATTACCTATAAAATATTTAACCCATAATCATCATAAAGTCTCGTGCATAAAAAGTGTGGATGGGCAGGTAGACACGATTTTTCCATTATACTTTGACTTTGTGCATTTTGTGTAAAGAATGCATTAATAAGTACAAGTAGACCGATTCTTCACGAAACTATTCAAAATTGAACATTTTAAATGGCCAGAATATGGAGTGAGTTTCTGTTTGTCGAATAACTTTATATACACGATACAAACCCAATATTAGTAAGGGGCGACAAATTTAAGAAGCCTTTCATTAGTGGCTTGGGGTTAATTTTAATGACGCAGAGTCTAGAAGAAAAACTGTCGTCACTGGCACGAAATGAGCATTGATTTTTCTGCCTACGTTTTCCACTTTTTTCTTAGTTTCCTTGGCACATCATGACTTTAAATTTGTGAATTATAAAGTTGCTTTTACATCAGGTGTAAAACAAGTTAATATCAAAATAAAAGTTTTATTATTGGCAACTTTACCCGTAGGTATGCCTATATAAAACTGAGAAGCACTCAGTATGTTTTGCTGACCAGCCCATTTCAAATTGAAACACGGAATTGTATTAACAATGCGTTTGCATGTGCTGGTGACAAAATATATTGTCATTGAAGCGATGTATGTGGTTTGTTAAATTACAGCCTATCAAATTTTCTTTGCTCTGTAGGCAATTTAATGTGTGTACAGACCTCTAAATATTTTGTCTACCGTCTGTTCGTCTCCCACCCTTTGCCCTAATGTTTACCGTTCCATGTTGTCTTCGGTCATTTGTCCTCCATCTCCAAGGATTTCCCATTTTACCATACACGAGTATGTAGTAATTTTTTTTAAATTGGCCTGTTTAAATATCGTTATGTTTTTCACGCACCTTTTGTTCTTTGTCGTATTGTACTATCCACGTAATGGGCAGAGATTTCTCGTTTCTGTCTATTTTCTTTACCTTCTGCTGTATTTTAAAGCTTCGTAAAACTTGGATGTGTTATTCTCTTGTTATTTTATTGAAATTTCCCTAAATTATTTCTCTTCCTCTATGTATATAAATTCTTACCTGTGTTTTTCTAAGGCCTTTCAGGCTGTTGAGATAATATTACAAATACGATAACAGATATATATGAACTATCAATATGGAAATGTATTTACTGAGTTTTTTTAGCGAGCTTAACAGGAGTGTGTGTGTCTGTCTAAGTGCAGGTTCTTTTGGAATACAGGTTTTTTAATTATAACCTATATCTTTTGAATCGGTCTAGACGCCTGTTTCACTATTATTACCACTATAAATAAAAGAAATGAATATCATGATACAAAAACACTAATCACCAACAAATGCACAAAGAGAGTTTTATCATCGATCGTAACACATTCCTACATGTTTCGACCCTGCTGGGTCATCTTCAGGGAGAACTTTTCGTTATCGTTACACTAGGGTTGCACTTTGCAGTTGAGTGAGAATGTGCTGTTGACTGTATACTGCGTTGTTTTTGGAGGCGTGGGGTGGGCGCCGCTCCGCGGGCCGCGGAGAGTTCACGCCTCCAGTACACAGTACACTGTCAACAGCACATTCTCACTCAACTGTAACGTGCAACCCTAGTGTAACGATAAAGAAAAGTTGTCCCTGAAGTTGACCCAGCAGGGTCGAAACATGTAAGAGTGTGTTACGATCGATGATAAAACTCTCTTTGTGCATTTGTTGGTGATTGGTGTTTTGTATGACATAGTGCACGGACACTGAACACATTAAAAGCGTGATATTCATTTCGCTTAATTCATTTCCTTTATTTATAGCACTGGTACACAACGGGATGTCACACATATACATTACTACCATCACTTTATACATTACAGTCTTTCCTCTTCTGTCCCAGATGTTCTTAGCTTCTCATTCCATTCCTCCGTGGTCTTCTGTAAGGGCCGTGTTACATCTGTTGTATTTTTCCCATTCGCGTCTAATTTTACAGATTAATAATTTCCTATGAGCTACATTTTCATCCGCACACACCATTTAATACATACAAGCACCTCGGTCTACTTCTTCATTTCTGCCTTCTTAATAAAGTGTGTTTGTATTCTGTCCTCCCCCGCCCCCCGTCCCTCCGAATTGGCGACAGTACGAATTGGATTTAGCTGACTTGAGGTAGGGACCGGTTGTGGGATCTAGCTTCCTGGTTTTATAAAAGGCTAGCTTCTCAAAAAGTAATATGCAGCATGTAATTATTATACGTAAATAGATAAATAATTGAATTATTACTACGATATCATCATCACATCATCAGAATCGTAGCCTATCACCATCCTCTGTGTCCTGCAAATAATTACAGGGGCTAGTGAAGAGTCTTACTTTTCAGGACGTTAGGTGTCCTTAGATGGAGATTCAGCTAATCTCAAGGTATTTGTCACGGAAAAACAGCGAAAATACGAGAACAGGCATTTACACCGCAAATGAGTTGCAAAGGAGCTTAGAAATAGATCCTCACCGATCTTGAGCAGCCTGTAACAATTATCTGGGTGATTTAGGCGAAAGGGTAATTGTTTCTTCCGTAGATTCGATGCTTATTCTAGTAAACATTACATAATGAACGAAAGCACTGCATCATCTGCTTATGTGCTTTTTTATCGGCGAACAATTCCCACATCGTAATGGTTGTTAGAGAATGTAAAGAGGCGATGGTTAGTCAAAATTCTATGTAATTAAAAATATGTTGCCTGAATTAACGAGGTGGGCTCTATCCCTTGCGGTTCTCTATCTTCTTCCATTTATTTCTTAATTATTTTGTATTGGGAGATTTTAAGTTCTTATATCAGCGTTGATGAAGATTCAAGTCTTTGGGACATCACACTTTGTCGACTGGTAAATACTGACCGACGTTTCGAAGGAACGTAACTGGCGTAACCCATTTCTCTCAGCAAAATTTTCAACACCAAATAAATATATACCCCGAGATAAATGACACGTCTGTTTCGTCTCAGAGCAGTGCTTAGGCCGTAACACGTTTTTTTTGCTTCAAGAGACGGACACATCGCTTTCCAAATAAGAATTTGTATTGTTTATTGTGTATGTAAAATGTACATCTCCGTTAAAATTCATATTCATAAGATAGGAATTGGTTTTGTACATGAGAAAGTTAAATGAAGCAACAACAAGGTAACCTCTTTGTCCTTAAAGCAGCTGTGAAACTCCTTCCCGTTTCGATGAGAAGGCATATCTTTCCTCAGGAAGCCTGTAATGCCTGCTTCATAATAGGGATACATGTGTGTTGTTTGCTGTGTCAGTGGATGGTTTGCCCTGCTTATTTGCATATGTCTCATAAGTGGGACAACGAATATGCAGAGTCTCAGCTAAGAATGCAAATTCAGTTTACAAAAGGAAGGATAAAAAAATATTTTAAAATGATTAACCTTAATAACGGATGAAAATTTGCTTCATTTCCTTTCTATGCAGCTACACATTGTCTTCCGGACACCGTTTATTGTAGCCTGAAGAACAAGGACCTTTCAGAAAACTCACTAAAGGGATGGCGTTGTTACCCTTTTGAAGGACGAAGAAGAAAGAAAGTGGGGTAATGAGAAACAAATTATTTCTTGCAGCGGAACAGAAGAATGTTACGTGAGTGAAGGTTTCCAAGCAGTGCCCACTCGTCCCTCTGGTAATATTTTTCTAAACAATATTTAGCATTCATACCTCACAGAAAATGCACTGTCCAGCCATTACAAATGTCAACTTATAAATGCTGTTTAAGTAAATAATTGCTGTTTATTTCGAGAATCACACGAAAACATAAATTTATTCTATGGTAAAAGTGCGGGAAAAATTATGCTGCACTGGGCCTCAAAGGATTAATATTACGCTTTAGAGTATATAGTTCGAAATATTCTTTCTTTTATTTTAAGTTCTTTGGACTTCAGAGCACATTGGGCGGGTGAGTGGGTGGGAGATAATATTAAAACTGTTCTTAAGGGACTTGTGAAAATATGAAATTCATTGAAGTGCCAAAATGCATGCCAGACAAGACAGTTAAAGTGGCGTAATTCTTGTAATCGGGTTTTTAAATTACGGGAGCAAATTTTGATTCCTTAATTTCAGTGTTAGCCACGTTGCAGTGTGTGCTGTGATATTTTTAAGCTCAGTAACAACATATAAACCAGTGTTCTCCAAACTTTTTTCCGTACAGAAACCCCAAAAATATTTTTTTTTATCCCGAGGAGCCCGTACCTATGAAAATGTTTACAAGCCCGGAAACGTAGAAGCGGTACGTAGCGCACGGAGTTTAGCCCAGTATCGTCAGTTGTCGGACAAAATTCTCGAGATATCTGGAATTTTTAGCGGTATTTCAAAATTGTTATGCATTTCACGATTTATCATGAACCCTTTATACAGAACTATAATTTTACCTGTTGTTCTGTATGGATGCGAAACTTGGTCTCTCACACTGAGGGAGGAACAAAGACTGAGGGTGTTCGAGAATAGGGTGCTGAGGAGGATATTTGGGCCTAAGAGGGACGAGGCGACAGGGGAGTGGAGAAGACTACATAACGAGGAGCTTAGTGACCTGTACTCATCACCAAATATTATTCGGGTAATCAAATCGAGAAGACTGAGATGGGCGGGGCATGTGGCACGTATGGGGGAGGAGAGAGGTGCATACCGGATTTTGGTGGGGAGACCCGAGGGAAGGCGACCACTTGGGAGACCCAGGCGTAGATGGGAGGATAATATTAAGATGGACATTCGGGAAGTGGGATGGGAGGACATGAACTGGATTGATCTGGCTCAGGATAGGGACAGGTGGCGGGCTCTTGTGAATGCGGTAATGAACCTTCGGGTTCCATAAAATGCGGGGAATTTCTTGACTAGCTGATAAACTGTTAGCTTCTCAAGAAGGCCTCTGCTCCATGGAGTTCAGTTCAGTTCAGTTCATGAACCCTTAACGCTTGTCCGCGGAACCCTGGTGGGGAAACACTGACGTAGAGTGAGGAACTGATACTCCTGAGTTTCTGAGGTAAGGAAAACTGAAAAAAGCAAATTTCTCCCCCATACGAATTTGCGAATACTGAAAGTTTTACACTCATCCTATATTATATCACCTCGAACGCCTGATATCAAAGGCTATTTCCTTACAGCAACGTCCATCGTTGTAAGTTGCCTTGTTCTTTCAGACCCTGTCCTGATAGAGTGCTCATTCATTTTATGGGGACATAAGTGTGCTCAGTAATTCTAACAGTCTGATCTTTAAAAATTAACCCGGTAGCCTCCCTTATACACAGGACATATGCAAGTCTGATGTAATCGTGACACATTCAAGTATTCTTGAAAATTTAAACCAACGTTTATCATCATCCTTACTATCTTTCAATTATCATGTTATTTATATTCCATTTAACACCTCTGTCAGTAGCTCGTAATATATAGCTGGAAGTGTTAGGGAGATTAGTGAATAATTAATTGAAGAAACGCGGAAGGAAGAACTGGCTGGATAATTCGATGCATTACACCAGCGTTTGTTTGAAAAACGGAGGAAAAACTACGAAAATCTGCAGTTAGGATAGCCACTCTTCGGACCCAGATTTTAACGCGGGTCCCCCCGATTACGAAGCAACATTGCTGCGCACTTCACGGCGAATTACTAGCCTGGAGATCAGTTACGCTTATCCTGGACTCTCGACTTAAAAAAAACACGTGATTGTCACTTCTCAGTGGTTAGCACTGCAGGCAGCTATGCTGACGGCGGTGAGCGTTGAGAGTCTCGTATTCTGGAATGTGACGCCGTGTGTTATGGTAGAGCGGTACTCAGGTTTCGAAGGAATTTCCTGCCTCCATCCTCGAGTTAAAGTAGAAGCAGCATATCCATCCAGATCCTTGATAAGTATCTACAATATTATACAGCATCTCCTTGCAGAAGACTGTAACCTTTTAATAAACTGTTCTTTAAAGCTTACCTGTGTACGTAAGTTTTCATTGTTCTCAGCGCATAAAGTAGGCTAAAGGCACAAGTGGCACGTAATGTCTGCAAAACTGCTAAACGTCGAATCAGTGGTCGAAAAAGATGATGGTAAGAAGGAATTCAAAAACCGAGAGAAGGAAAGGGATTGGGAAAATCATGATTAACACCAGAATGAGGGATAAAACTGAGAAACGTGAGAAGTAAAAGAAAACCTGCAGATGATCTAGGAATTATTTTTTCTTGAGGTGATAATATTTCCATACAGGCATGTCAACACAGAGCAGCGCGCTTTAGAACTTTTTACATGTAAGGACTAGTAAAAAGCTTGTCCATATGTCAACGAGAAGTTTTAGTGCAAACAGTTTGTTGAGAAAATAATTTCCCTACACTTGCACCTTTGTTTTCATACAACAGCAAGCTTTCTTAATTGACATTTCGGCCCTTGAAAGTGGCTTCACTACGTTGCTTCGAAACGTCGGGAACCGATTACCCAGTAATGCAGCGTCATAACCCAGAAGAGGGAAATCCTCTAAACAAACTGTGTCAAAAATATATAACGCCAGTCAGAAAGTTGATAATCTCCCAAGTGGAACTCATAGCAATAAACATAAATTGCAGTGTAATTCCTCTTTGCGAGCTTTGCTTTTGTTACTTCTAGCAACCCTGTCATTTTCTGCCACCTTTTCGTAAGCAGAATACGCAAGCATGGAATAGCTGACCATAGTCTTTAGTGTATAAGGGTAGTGTTTCTATTTTTGGGCCAGACTGTAGGTCCCTCATTTCCGTCCACGAATCCTATGACCATATGCAGATAGCGTACACGTGTGTTCGCCTCAGTTCATCAGCTATCCCCTACTGTACAATATCCATATAGACCCCTACATGTCTCAGTACCGGCAAGACCCTTTCTTCCACATCGGCTGTAGAAAACGCGAACTCATCTGACCAGTTTTTTACAACCTCTGCACTTGGAACACTTACGGACAAGAATGTTCCAGGGCATAAATACTTGGTTATCAGCACAGCGTCAGTCTGCGGACTGCACCAATTTTGGCATTGGTACAAAAGTAATTTTTATAGTACGGTGTTTTCGGAATGTAGTATCCTTTGGAGTATACTGCGAAAGCCAGACGTGAGGATTTTTAAATGAGGGAGGTGCATATATGCCCGCTTTTATCTATGTATGTGCATTTTCCTGTGTAGCCAGAGGTTTTCCGATCCTCTATCTAACTGCGCTACTATATTCCTGAATAGGATTTGGAATTCGAACAGGACAGAGGGCGTAGTAAGTGGAAACAGTAGAAGAAATTAAGGAACAGTTTGTGCACATCGTCACACAAGGTTTGTTTAACAGTGTTTAACTGTGGTATGCGAGTATTTATAAAACACGTGACACAGAGAGTTAAAATAACGGCTTACTACACGTGACTGAACATGGCGTCCCTGCGTTACATTCCGGAAGCCTCCTCCCCATATCTCGGTCCGTAGGCCGGACATGACTGATAACTGCTCTTGGACAATGCTTGGTACCTCAGATGGGCCACGGCCACTTCATTTCACGTTATATTCAAATTAATTATACGTCAACACTACTGCAAGTTGACACTATGTTATTGGAGAAGCTGGCAGTAAATAGAGAGATGAAGAGATATTTGAGGCTGTCACTGCGGTGCTGCTGTTTCTACAAAGTTACGCAGTGTCAGTCACCGACGTTTCGATTTGTCGTAATGTCATCGTATTTGTTGCCCAGCAGATCAAGAAGAGAAATGGAAGAAGCGACGTGACATCCCAACGTATCCACAAAACCATGTAGAAAGTTTAAATCGAGGTCCAGCCGGGGGGGATTGGAAAATGATTGCCCACAGTGATGAACTTACTAGGTTTTGTATTATCCTCTTCAAATTTACAATTGTGATTCAGAATCCAAAAATATATACATTTATTTGTTAAAACCACTTAACCCTGAAATTTGGCTTACACAACGTCGCTGCTTAAACTTGACCAATAACACAGAAAATCGTGAAAGTACATCCACGTTCCGAGCAGAATACGAACCTGAGACCACAGAGTTAGAGTGCTGCAGTTGTTGCAGAGTAGCTTATATAGTTCCACAGCTGTTTCGGGTTTGAGTGACCTGAAATGAACGAGGGTATATGCCACTCTTTCTCTTAGCCTGTACCTTGAGCCCTACTTTGCATGTTTAAAATAATTATAAATGCAACCTCTAGGGTTACATGACGGTGCTAATTAAAAGTGACCCTGATTTTTTTTTTAAGTTTCTATCTTTTATGACTTTTTGTTATTAGTATTTAACGAACATGCACTGGGGAGGGGATTATTTCTATATATGTAAGGAGACCGTTGTAATTATGAAACCGGTGTTGCTACGCGCAGCTGCATGCTGAAAATATTTTTATAAAACTGTCCCCTGGTATTGTGTTAATTTTTAATAAGAGTTCTGATTTTTTCTCGCTCTATCTTTATTCTCTTTTGTGCAAGTCTTCTGTTTTTCTGTCTTCATTCCACGCCCATTTCCTTACGCATTCTTCCTGTTTCCAATTTCAGGGCGGGACTTTTGTTTTAACTAAGAGTTATTCCTCATTGTCAAAGAAATTATAGGTTAAAGTACTACTTAATGTATAAAATACAGAATTAATTGTATGCAATGCAGACCACAGTTGTGTTAACTCATCCTCTTCTAGACGTACAATTTTTACACACAATTTGATTTTAAAAAACTTGAGACATAAGTAGTTACAAAGAAAACCGAGCGACATGTGTTAGAACCCCTCCAAATTCCTGTTCACATAGACAGTATCCTGTACTTGGAATTTAACGTATTGTTACTGCCTTACTCATTCGTATTAGTGTATTACATATAATATCCAGGAATTCTAAGCTTTTTTTAAATAAATACATATTGGAGAATTCGTGTGTCTTTTTCTTCTCTGGCTTATTCCACGTTCAGAATTACGTCTGAGGTTTTGATAACATTACGTATTGTGTGTCTACACAGAAAGTTGTCCAGCGAATTTACTTCGTAATGTCTTACATATTGATCAAGTGAATAACTTTACATAAAGCAGCAGTCGATGTAAATGGGTTTTCTTTTAACAAGTGCTTGTATTATAAAAATTTCTTAAGTTGCACGAAAAGGAAATACGTTATAGAGCCACAAATTTTAATTTCAACGGTGTGAATGTGTTTCACATATAACAAAGTAAAGTCAAAATAATTTGTCTCAGTACCTCGTAACATCCGTGGCGCGAATGCATTCGGAACAATCAACATCATCCGAATGTATGAGATATAAAAATTTGCGCCTAAAACACTTGGAATATACGGAGTGTTCCACTTAAAACCGGCCCGCTTGCACAACGAAATAAAAAAACTGCCTGTTTTATGTGAATCATTCTGTATATATAGTGCAGTCCGCTGATGTGCGTGTATTTTCGCGTTAGAGTTACGAGTAAATAAAACAACTTCTCATTGCACGTGTAACGCAATTTGAAGAACGCTAGATAGAAGAGCGAGGGCAGATTCGTAACATGTGACAGTGTATTTCTCTCTTTTCCTCGTTTTCTGTGCTTAGAGAACAGGAATCCAAAATGAAGTCTTTTTTATTGCCTTTATTTCAAAGAAAATGTGTGACCGAAGATTAACATCAATTATTCTCTTGTAAAAGTTCCTCTCTACCAATATTTATTAACAGAATTGTATACAGTGATTAAATTTCCGCATTTGTTTCTGACTGCAAAGCTTAGAATGATGGAGTGGGTTCAGTTACGAATACAAACAGCCGAAATGAAATTTCAGCGATTTCTTGTTTGGTATAGGCTAACGGGTCATAAAAGCTAGGATGAAGTAAGGAAATAACTGAGTATTCGCAGTATAAGGAATGGTAATCAAAGAGAAACATGGCATTTGAACATGACAGAAGAGATGTAGATCATAAAGAATCAAGAAAACTTTAACAGGAACTGAGAAAGTGCGTTCTTACCGAAAAATTTTCATTTTCATTTGAAAATTATGTAGTTATTTTAGTATCAGTAACTTAGATGAGAATTTTGGAAGCTGTGTCGTTTTAAAGTACAGAGGATATTAGAAACGTACATTTTAATCTGAAGAACGTAATCAAGGATTTCACACAACAAAATGTTGCCACAAATATTCACTTAAGCTTATTTGTTGTGATACATTTAATTACATATGCAGCTCTATAGAATTTTGACGGTGGTGTGTCTTATTTGGAATCTTTTAGTTTATGGGTTTTGTCCATTGCCTTGTGTTAAAAATAACGACAAATAACAGAACAGTGCGTTTCTAGAACAGAATCGATCCCTGTTTTCAGACTAAAGATAAAGTTGGAACCCTATTCAATAACTTCGGGTAGGTAAACCTACTAAAAATAGTGGGGCCAGTAATTTCCAGCCTGATGATGGGGAAGGATCCTGTTGCCGAAACAGCGTTCATTGTTTTTTGTTACTTCTAACTCACGACGGTAGACAGTGTATGAATTGAATGATTCCAGATGTTTAAGCATGTTTTACAGATACGCGTTTCGTTTCGCTTCGCAGTGCTTCCCTCTTCTACCTACTTGTTCACAGCAGGTGTCGAGGGTTTTTGTGATTTCACTTAATCACACTCTAACACACACCACAGTCGGTAGGACTACTCTGGACGACGGATCGGCCTGTCGCAGAGACCTCTACCTGACAACACAAACACTGTACAGGAGACAAACGTCCATGCCTCCGGTGGGATTCGAACCAACGATCCCAGCAAACGCTCGGCCGCAGACCTACGCCTTAGACCGCGCGGCCACTGGGGTCAGCCAGTTACGCTAGTTATAATTAAATAAATTACATAACCGTCTTCTTACTGCAGTGTCTGCAGCCTAGAGAGAGGCGCCGTCCCTGTCTTCCCATGTTTCCCTGACTCCAAGCCTTCTTCCATTCCCTGATTCCACAGTCAGTATGTAAATGGCCCATCATTTCATCTCTATCCACAGAAAGAAAGGGAGACATAAAAAACTACCACTAGGAATAAAAAGTGACTGGTGCTCATATGCTAATGACTGTGCAACTTCTGTCTCTTTCTCTCTCTCACTCTTTGTGTCCAGCATCGGGACGCGATAAAACCGTCAGGGGTTAGGAGCACTTCTGTGCTGGTATAAGTTTTATGCCTCTGCTAGCCCTTCCGAGCTTTTTATATCAACTCCATAAGTTGCCTTCTGCAGCGTATGTTGCTGGAGTCTGGCCATAAGCACGTTGAGCCCCGAGGGGTGTATGAAATGGGTGACCGCGCGTGTGCACAGACAGAGCGGTGATCGACATGTCGCGGTCGCAGAATTGTACGTGTAGATCATTACGTGACCATTACGTGCCTTCTGTAAACTTTATATAGATAGTAATATGTGTTACGATGGCATAAGAATGTGTGTGGCTTATACTTCTCTTCGTACTTCACAGAGAACACACTCTGTAACCATTAGAAGGAACAAAATGTTAATGTTGTATAAAGCGTGATGGCACTTCCTGGATTAACGTGGGATGTCTGCAGACCAGTTTATTTTATACCGACGTTTCACTTATCAGCTGAGATGGAAATAAAGGTTGTCGCTAAACAGAAAGACAGTAGGGGTGTATTCGTGCATCATGCTCTGTGTGAGGGTACTCGTTCCAAAAGTTACTTCTTGCCAGATGATCTGTGTCTTAAAACCTGTGAGCCACAGTCGTCTGTTATGGATTTAAATGCAGTAGCTTTGCACTTCGCGCTGATGATGATTAGAAGTGCCCATACGCTGTGCAAATCGAACCTACGATTTTCTTGAGCTGTCTCCAGTCTAGAACTAGTTTCGCCTAGTTTTTCCTCAGATAGCATGTGTCTTCTGCTTATTCGCAGAGAGTTCACGCCTCCAGTACACAGAACACAGTCAACAGCACATTCTCACTAAACTATAAAATGCAACCTTAGTGTAAAGATAACAAAAAAAGTTCTCCCTGAAGATGACCCAGCAGGGTCGAAACATGTAGGAGTGTGTTACGATTGATGATAAAACTCTCTTTGTGCATTTGTTGGTGATCAGTGTTTTTGTATAATATAGTGGACGGATATAGAACACATTAAATTTATGTGTTAAACTGATGCTAAAATATCGGATGCTAGGTCTTCAAACACTACACTGTCTATTTCTACGTTTAACAGTTTGTAAACTGTGACAAGTTCGCGTCTGGTTTCTTTCTTTGTAATTAAAATTCCGTTATGGTCGTCTGCTGACAAAATTAACACTGCAATAACGACTCAGACATACAATTCACTGCAGTGTAGTGATGTAATCTCCTTTTCCTATCTGTAATTGCTAACAACTCCAACCGCTAACAAATATGACAACACACTAGCAAATGTTAGACCCTTGGGAAACTTTTCAAAGACTTACACAATTCGACATGAATTTCAAGCAACGCAGGCAGCCTGGCCCTTCCGTTGACTTCAGTAAGGATCTATAAAAATCTTTGCATTACTGCTGTTAAGGAAATTGTGTGTGAAGATCTGGTGTGAATTAAACTAGCTTATACTAATGCGGGGCTAGGCTGAAAGCTGTCATGAATCGTAGACTACCATAAAGGCGTGGAGTTTCTTTATTGCCTACCAACTGTTGTAGCAAGGCCCTGTAAGACGGAGTTACCCTGTGAGTTAACTGGGTGGTTTTCCAGCTAAGCCAAGTGAATTAGTTACTGCAGGGATCAGGGGTTGTAATTGAACTCCAGTAATCAATGTGTGCACGCTTTTTACCATCTTGTTCTGTGTATGTACGTGTAAAAGTCTTGTGACAGCCGACCCCAGCCAAGAATTCCTAACAAATGTCTAAAACATGAATTGTTTTAGAATCAATTGTGAATCAAAATAGGTCAGAGATACTAGTTTTCAGTGGCTGAAGTAACAGAATAAAACAGTATTGTGATCTTATAGGACTAATGTGGCCCGTACCAACGTTTCGGGGGAACCTCCTGCCTCCATCTTCAGAGTCAAATAATGATCCTTGTAATATTGTGAAGATTAGGGCAGCATGTTTTCGATTGGTGGGTACGTACGTACAAAATCGCACGGTGTCATATCCCTGAAGACCTTAAATTTGATAGTCACCGCAGCAACAACTATTTTCTACTTACTTGTCCCGTGATATTTGAACTTCTGAGGGTAAGTACAGCAGAAGCGCACGAATCCCAGGCACCAGGTCGCCGGTGTCACTAAATTTTCTACAGTGGTACCTGATGTTTATAAGGTTTTGTTATGGAATTTGCTTCATTTCGCCGCTTCGTCGCCTATAATTTTGAAGTGGCTTCGAGATTTTTGGAAAACTTCTTCACCACTGGGTTACAGTCTTTTTGTATGTGACATCGCCATATATTCTGGAAAAAATATACGAACCCTTCGGATGTACCTGCTGTCCACTTTCTACCCAGATGAAGGAAACATCAGGTATCCTAGAAAAGTTCATAAAATTTTACTAGACTATAGAACCTTACATCCAAGGCAGTAATATTCGTAGTATTTTAGATGACTATGGACCTATAATTAGACTTAGATGTGAGCATTATTTCACTTATTCTATGAGTTAGTCAAATGTTCTGTCAGTTCGCCATTTATTGAATTAGTTCTTGAGTCGCTTGATGATGAAGACTTCATTAAGACTCTTATGGAAGTGGCAAATGACCATCACTTGTCTGCGTATGTGACTGGACTTGTTGCAGTCCAAATGAGCTGACCGATATTTAGGCCTGGAGTACGTGTGTATGTGACGGAATGCTGAAAGCCGCTTCTCGGATAATCATACGTTGCCTTGTACTTTGTAGCAGTTGATTATAGGGTACACGCATATTTTTATAATGATGTTTTGGAGAGGGGAGATTATTGTGGGTGGGTAGATAGAGCTCCATATACTTGACCTATGTAGGGTCTTTCCACGACACCTTGCCTATCGCTACCCAGCTGTCGGTTTTTACGTCAAAAACTCTTCTCTCTTTCTTTATAAGATAGCTTCTTTCCCTCTGTCTTTGACTTTAAAATAATAGTGTATGCACTCTTTTTGTTCTGGGAATTAGATAATAAATTTTGAAAGGTTTTATGAAATATTTAGGCAAAACATATTTCCTTACTGTCATTATCTTGTGCTGGTCCTTGCTAATTTGTTAGTATACTTTTATTTTCAGATTACTCGATCCTTTCCCTGCCATTCAATCGACTGAGATGAAGAGACAGGTTTTGCTAGCCGTATACCTGGCGTTTCGATTGGGTTTTCTGTTAAACTTTAAGACACTAGTGACAATACAAAGTATTGCTCACTGCATTTACCAACAGAAAAATCAGTAATAATAAGCAAAGTTACGGGGTTGTTTTATAGATCCTTCTTATCGCGGGGCCTCGATACAGAAAATAAGATGGAAAGAAAAAGAAAGAAGAAAGGAAATGAAGACAAGAAGAAATTACGTAGAGATGGAAATGATCTCGCATAGTGATAATGATCTGAGTATCAATCGCGTCATCACATTGTATGGTGATGCTAGGCTATGTAGATACTAACGTATGTGTTGCCATGTCACCCCTATACCACTGCTGTTTGTCCTACGATACATACCAGTGACGTCACCGTATCACTACGACCGTTAGCCCCACGCCAGGTGTAAGTTCAGTATCGCCTGTCATGGCGATCTTGGAATATATCATAGTGTGACGTCACCCGTTACGTTGCGTGATGATCCTCAGGTATCAGCGACGTCACTTATAATCTTGTATGCTGATCCGGGACCACAGGTCTGTCAGGTCGTATCACCTTTCGTGATGTTCTTGGGATATTTCTCAGTCACGTTACCTATTACTTCTGGTGGTGATCTTGGGATATGTCTCAGTGACTTTACCTATTACTTCTGGTGGTGATCTTGGGATATGTCTCAGTGACGTTACCCATTCCTTCTGGTGCTGATCTTGGAATATGTCTCAGTGCCGTTACCCATTCCTTCTGGTGCTGATCTTGGAATATGTCTCAGTGACGTTACCCATTACTTCTGGTGGTGATCTTGGGATATGTCTCAGTGACGTTACCTATTACTTCTGGTGGTGATCTTGGGAGAAGTCTCAGTGACGTTACCCATTACTTCTGGTGGTGACCTTGGAATATGTCTCAGTGACGTTACCTATTACTTCTGGTGGTGTTCTTGGGATAAGTCTCAATGACGTTACCTATTACTTCTGATGGTGATCTTGGGATATGTTTCAGTGACTTTACCTATTACTTCTGGTGGTGATCTTGGGATACGTCTCAGTGATGTTACCTATTACTTCTGGTGGTGATCTTGGGATATGTCTCAGTGACGTTACCTATTACTTCTGGTGCTGATCTTGGGATATGTCTCAGTGACTTTACCTAGTCTGGTGGTGATCTTGGGATATGTCTCAGTTGTTATAGCATCAGTTTCTGGGATTATACTGAGTTAAATATCAACGAAATCAGCTTATCACTTCCTGTCCTGATCCTGGTCCACTTATCAATTACGTCTCGTTAACACCTGTGGTGATCCTGGGCGAAACATGAGTGACGTCACGTTGGGTCACCATTCATTGTAATCGCGGAGATTTATACTTTCGATGACATTCCTGTGCTTATAATAAATTATACTCGTTGTATTTGTACATAAAATTCTTTTTAAAATAAGGATGAGAAACTTTTCTATCATTCTTCCCATCCCCCAGCTGTGCAAGAGACAGGCGCCCCTTGCGGTCTACCAATCTGACGACGTGCATGCCTTTTTATTACTTTCTTATATCAGAAATGCTAAAATGAAATGAATACCCTTTCTTTCAAACTTCGAAATGAGATTTGTTTCTTGTTTGAATATTTCAGTTCTTGTCTTGGCTTAGCCATCTTCTTTTTCCATTTATATTGATGATGGAAAATCACGTTATCAGTGAGAAGCTGATTCCTGCGGTTGCATGCCCAACATCGGACATAATATAAATAAGATTACTTCCAAGTTTTATGTATTTTATCCTAAAGTTATTAACAATAAAATAAGTCATCTGTTTATTCCTAACCCCAAGTTCAGAAGAGAATTGCGACGTAATCTAAGCTAGTCTGTTTATGCGACTTTGTCAAAACAGGGCAGAAGTAAGGTCGTCTTAATACCCTTTACAAAGTTCTACCCACCCAGTTAGGGTCTCCCCCTTCGCCATATACCCCGATGCAGCCTTAATTCGCCTCTGATACAGTTTATCTTTATAAATCGTAAGATCCACCTTTGTGTCTTCCCTCCGTACATTGGTCTCCTTATAGATTCTTATGGAAAGGCTGGGATAGGTAAGTCGGTATAGTGACTTGCTGCAGCCTGACCGGTGGAGGATCGAAACCCAGTGGGGGCGAATTTTTCCTCACCCGTTCAGGCCCACGCAGTCTCCTGTGCAATGAGCAAGGGGGATCATTCCCGGCGATGCTAGACGTCGGCCACCCACCCGCATTGAGCGCCGAAGTTAGAAAAAGTGTAGAGCTATATCTTTTCCCCCCCCCCCCCCCCCGGTGCCGCCATAGCACAGTACAAGGTGAATTTCACTTTTATAGATCTTTTCCTGCAATGATTTAGAAACAAAAGTATTACACATTTTACGGGTTTCCGTGCGTGCTACATGTTAGGCCCATCTCATCTAACTCGATTAATTTCCTCTAACACTTACACGAAATGAATATACGAGTAGTTTATGAGTCACCTTCATATGTCATTTTCTTCTTTTCCGTCCAACGTAAAAAATTGTTTTGTTAGGTTTCTAGCTTAAAATTAAAATGTCCTTAATAAAGTGTTCCCATGGGGGAACGACATTAGAAATCGCCTGAAATAGACAGCCTCGTGTTCGTCTATGCACTTGCGATTCGTATTAACCCTTTAAAGACGAAGCGTATCTATTTTATATAAGGACTCAGTGCGTACCGCGCTGTAAACACTCTCCACTTCGGTTATAAAAACCAATCTCTTCATGTTTTATAAGACAAAAGTTGCTCTTTGTTCTGAGATCCGTACAAAACACATAAACGCAGTGTGGGCACCACTTAGATTTCTTTTATGTTAAACCTGGTCGTATGTAAGGTTACCGCTAGGCTTTAAAATGTTAAATTGAACGCGCACAACAGATTTTCTTACACTTCCAGTATTTTCCATGCAGATGTTTATTTACGTGACATAAAGTGCTGCTAAACGTCGATGTCTTTTAAGACGCAACGGAGATTGTTATGCAACGTTCCGAAACAGCTATTTGTCTCCATTTCAAGGGCAATTCAAGAACAGTGTAGTTGAGATCTGTGCTCTTCTGGGATATTACGCACCGTCGACTGGTAATCCTGTACCGACGTTTCGGGACAACGTATCGGTCCCATCTTCAAGGGTCAAGAAGTCTTATTGGACTTCTTGACCCTTGAAGATAGGACCGATACGTTTTTACGGAAACGTCGGTAAAGGATTACCATTCGACGCTGCGTAATACCCCAGAAGAGCGCAGATCTCATCAGCATCGCGGCGGAAGCCTGAAATCACGAACAATGTAGTTGACTGTGAGGCAAAATGCATATCATATTTTCTTGTACTGATATTTATAAAACGCCAAATAAATAGGACAAAACCTTCCATGCTTCCAAGCGATACACGTCATGCTTAGCGTGGAATGTGTTAAGGACGACAAGTCAGGAAGAGCGGGAACTGATTTTACGTCACGATGCAATCAATGGTTTGGAGGACACTGCAATAAAACTGCATGTAGTAATGGAACAAGATATGAATGCACAATAACTGTACAGAATTTGTGTAAGCTGCAGGCAGCATTGTTCGGTTAATGGCGAAATCACACATTGATTTATATTTATTGTCTACTAAGCATTTCGTAGAATGGAGAGTAAATATTGCATATTTACTTTTGTACCTGTGCACGCTATTAAGTCTTACGGGGGAACGGATTTATGGCTTCACTTTTTTTCTAATTTCGGCGCTAGTTGGAGGTGAGTGGTCAGCTTCATACCACGGCCACTTCACCCCCAGGAAAAGAACCCTCGGTATCCATTGAATAAAAGTCTGGTTGAGCAAAGAGCTGGTCTGGACATTTCGGAACAAAAAACATCTGTGTTTGTGCCTGGAATTTAAAGACGATTTCTCCGTATAGCATCACGTAGCCGAGTCGCAACACCGCCTGCACTGCCGCGGCCTCGCATTCATCATTATATAACTGCATGGATGTCTGAACATCATTTGGTAAACTGTCCGTTCGCGTTTTGCGTAACTAATGACAGGGCTGTTTAAGGACATATAAATAAAAAAAATGTATGGTGCGTACTATATAATAATTTTAAGAAATTCAGTAGCATATAGAAAGAAATAAATGTAAAAGTTTAATATTTACGGGGCCGCGGTGGCGCAGTTGGTTGAGGCACTGCGCTACAAACCGGCAGGTCGCGGGTTCGATTCCCGATGGTGTCAGTGGATTTTTTCATTGGCATAATCCTGTCGGTCGCACTATGGCCCTGGGGTCGACTCAGCCTCTAACGGAAATGAGTACCAGGAATATTTCCTGGGGAGTAAACGCGGCCGGTGCGTAGGGCTGACAACCTTACCACCTTCATGTGCCGATTGTCTAGAAATCTGGGAACCTCAACCTCCTGGAACCCTGTGGGCCTGTCCAGGCCTGTAATGGGACTGCTTTACCTTTTTTTTTTAGTATTTACATAAAGATTTAATTAAACGATGTGATATGGCATACAGTTCACACTGAGAAACACTTTTAGATGTGCAGTGTTTATGGAAATACAAGAAATTGCCATTGTCTTGTCTCTCTACTTAACATTAAAGTCAGTTCAGCCCCTGGGAAAGTATTTATAACATCTCTACTCCGAAATCGAGCATTTTTTCCCCCACTTTGTTAACAAAAGAGATCAAAAGTTGTATGTGTCTCTCTCATACACTCAGCTGTTTCTCTCACATGTTATCTTGTGTGGACACACACTATTAATAAGTGTGACGTCACCGTGGGGGTGGGTAGCTCGGCGACTGAAGAATGAACCAAACACAGCTGCAACTGCCATTTTAAATAATGAACACCCTTCCCTCCCTCCGCCCCTTCCTGAAGCTGAAAAATTTGAACCAACAAAACAAGGAGAGGAAACTTAAAAAATGTATGTATATATACATATATATGTCTACTTCATGTTCGGACGGACGGATGGACGCGAGTGTATTGTGTAATGGACAATGCAATGAATTATTACATTTTATTCTGCTTCATGCCTTTTAAAAATCTTTTGTTTTTTGCCTAAAGTGTGTATATTTTAGATCTTTTGTTTTGTCCATCGCATTTGCATCGGTAATTGTTTTGTTCCTGCTGCTATGGCCTATGATACCTACATGAAAGCACCCTCTTGTAGGTAAAGGAGGCCTCTGTAATTCCGACTGTGATATTAAATGCCTACTTCATACCGGGAAACTTGGTCTTCGCAGTGACGGGGGACAAAGTTTGATTGAGGGGACTTGAAAAGGAACTGAAGACAAAATCTTGTGTCAGGGATTAGAATTAACGCAGGAATGGAAAAACGTGTATACTGGGGAGCTTCACACTGAAATTGTAGATAAGCTAAATGCTTCATTGCACGAAAAAGTACTTGCAACAAAAAAGAGTCTAAGTTTCAAATTACAGATAAATTTATACCATTCTCTTAAGGCTACAAGGTCTATAAGATTTGATCCTTGGGGACCGTATAATGCACCAATGTAATGGCAAGCAATGTGTTACATTCTTGCATTACTTTGCAATAATACGTTGACTTTGCCATTCAGCGTACACTATAATTATTTATTGACGTTATGTCATTTCCAACTTTCTCTTTTGCATACACACACAGAATCTTATCGATTGGAAATATAATCACTTTGATTTTTAAATCTGAAAATGATTAATATTTTTTATTTTCCTGTTCTTTTAAATTTCATCAACAGATGTTATATTTTTCAGTATGAAAGATATTCAATTAAATCGTGAGATTTTAATAAAGAAATACACATCGGGGGGTTATTACGTCTACTCCCCAAACCACCCCTTCAGCACTCCGCACTCTCATTGCGACTTCTTTGTTTGCAGCCTCCAGGAATCAATACTTGATGCCTGATACATATATTTAAATTAAATTGATGTATTCATCATTAACGGCCTGATTTTTTTTGTCCTTAATTCTACTGTATTCCACTTTTAAAACCTAAGTTAGGCTTATCATTGTTTATAAGACAGTTCGTTCTTTTCTATCTTCGTGATAAAGTATAAATTAATTTTGTAGAAAGCTGAAAATCTTTAGGTTAAACTTTCAAGAACTTGCAGCGCATATTTATTGTGAGTAATGTCAGATGTGAAAGGAAATAAAGACAATAGACACCTGTTTGCTGTCGATATATCTCGTTTCCACCACAGGAACGGTTAGTGTGCGTTTTTTTTTCATGAACATGTGGAATTAATACGTAATGATGGAGTTTTCTGTACCTCTTCATTTATACAAAACCACTCAACAGATTCGGATTAAATGCATTATATATAGTTAACAAGCACTTTTAAAACGAACGGCAGTTGAATCGATGTCTATCCATTATTAATCCCAAGTTATGTGAATTTTTAACAGAAATGTATTAATTTTCATTTCATAAAAAACATACAGAATTATTCTGTATTGTCCACACCTTCATTAGGCTCTTTAAGTAAGCAGCTGATTCTCTCACAGTGAAATTTCCTGACTCAAGATAACTTTTCTGTCAAATATTTTGCATTCGGGGTGAGTCCTGAAGCTTTCCGATGAACGTGCTTCCTCCGTAGTCTACCCTGACATGGAAGGCAGCAGGTTCTTCTGAAACTGCGGTACACAACACAACTACCACACTACACGGTGTCACATACAACAACACTGATCTTTATAATGGCCTTTGTGATAACGTCAAATTCAGTATCAAGATTAAACACCGTTATCACAGGGCTACAAATTGTGCTAATTTGAAAAAATTTGTTCCCCTTAACATCTTTGAAATTATTTTGACATTTTATTTGCTTCCATACCGTGTGATATCCTGTAGTCTGAAGTGAGAGTTTACACCCAATACTTACATGGATTTCTTCAGCTAGACCTTCGTGCTACATGTCTGTCCATCACAGAATTCTTCATTTAGTTGTAGAGTAATAAAATATGATACTACAAAATACACCATACACGGTTGCTTTTCCCTTCTTGGCTCCGCATTTCGCATTTTATCGTTAGAGGTTAGACTGTCAGTCTCGTTTTTGAGGATTTTCCTCCGTGTGAATTCCTTATTTTCTCATCCCTCTGCACATCTGTGCAGTGATGTCCTATTTTTTAGTCATGGTCACAATATCAAGGAAAAATTAGATTTTGGTGCCTCTTTTTATGTATTTCTGTCACTTATCTAAATCCTTTCTTGTTGCAGGCGAGAGGCCATATAAATGTCACTTGCCAGAGTGTGGTCGCGCCTTTATCCAACTCAGCAATCTGCAGCAGCATCTGCGCAATCACGACGCGCAGGTGGAACGCGCGAAGAACAGACCTTTTCACTGTAACATCTGTGGGAAAGGATTCGCTACGGAGTCGAGCCTGAGGACTCACACGTCCAAGGTAGGGACAGTAAGTTACTTGCATTTTTATTGTTTCTACTAACGGTGACGGAGTGCATGGGGGTATTTGCTAAATTAACCCCGATACTTCCACAGTCAGCCCTTACCTAAAGTGCTGCGTGTTTCGCGAAATTGAGCTCCGTGAACCGCACGGTGTTTCTGCCGCACAGCTGCACAATGATCGGTGTTGCGAGAAAATAAAATTTTTTTCTTTATCTATTGCTTCATTATTAATTTAAGAACCTCTTCCTAGGCCACTCTATAAAGGTATTTTATTGAGACCTGTACAAAATTATAGGACTGAAAAAATCGTGGTTCGAATCTCGGAATACACTTTCTGGGGCCCACCCAGCCTCCTAGTCAATGGACACTGGACGCTCTTTCCCTACAGGTACAGGTGCAGCTGGGCACTTACCTCCATCACGTACAAAGGCTTAATTTCTTCCAAAGAAGGATAAAAGCGACCGATATTAGGATTAGAACAATATAAGTGACATTTACTAACCCTTAAACAATACTGTATTTTAGAGTTTAAATTTCCTTATTAGACCCAAAAGCGAAGCGAATGAACGGATATATTTTTGCACCAACTGAAGTAGTAAATCTGTTTTGGTAAGGACTGATTCGTTGTTTGTCACCTTAATACTTTTGGTATGTAAACTCACTTTTATTCTGTTCAAGAATCTGAACTGTTTTAAAATCAAGTAAGACATAATATGATATCTCCTTGTAGTTGCCAAATTACAGCCGAACTCGGTTGTAACGTCATGAAAGGGACTCAATATTTTTTGTCGTTATAAACGAGTGTTGTTACAACAGAGGAGCATAATGGTATGTTTAACAGTGAGGAATTAATTGGTACCACAGAATATCTGACGCTATAAGCGAGGTGTCGTTTAAACCGATGTCGTTATAAATGGGTTCGACTGTATTTGCATTTTCCACTTTGTTTTACCTACTTGTGTGCCAGTATATTCGGTGAACGTTTACATAGAACAGCTGAAACAAATAACGGATCTTACATATTGCGTCGTAACTCACATAGTGCACTTCCTAGGCGGGTATAGCCTAACACACTGCTTTTCGACCTTGTTTCCTTGCGATAAAAATGATCCAGAAGACATCTGTGATCACTTGCGCAGAATATATTGGGCACCAATTGGCTAGAACAAATTAATGGCATTGTCTGCGGAGATTCTGTTGTATCAAGTTCTGTTGAGAATAAATAAGGCTAAAAATAGGACTGAGAGCATGTCTGCAGAGACATGAATATAAGATGCAACTGGATTTGTTGAAAACTGTTCCTTTATTTTTAAATGTATGGATTATTACGCGCATGTTATTCATTATTTATTTTTTTGACTCGATAGCACCTGCGAAATTGCCATCAGTAGTCAGCTAAGTGTAATCTTCCAGGCCACTGTAATGTATAGCCTGGGTCTCAGCTCTGGACCGCAGAAGCTGGCACAATATGCTCGAGTGTGGATTTAGATAAGTCTGGCTGGCATTCGTTCGAGAGTCGCAAAGCTTGGTCCAGAACTGTACCTTGCCAAAGATGATATCTTTTAATACTTACTGTAGACGGATGGCCTCAAGTACCTGGGGGTCAGTGCTGCTGCGGATATACCTTATCTATTAGAGTAAGCGCAAGTTTTGTCCGCCGCGGATAGACCTCTTCTGTTTCAGACTGGACCACTCTGAATACGGCTCAGATGACACAGAAATAGATTATTTGTACAAAGTGATATAGGAATTTAAGTACCTAACAAGTAAATGCCTTACTGTTCTTCAAATATCTCACAAAAGTCCGTCTCAAATTTTGTTCTCAAAATTGTTTTTATTTTTACACAACATACGAGCCGGATCACAAAGCCTTTCAGATTTCAATCTTCTGATATGTTACACTGTGCAGTCATGTTGGTAAATACCAGTATTTCGGAGGAATATGCTGTGTCCATCTTCAAGGTCGAAATGTTCATTGGTATTGCGGGCCCGATTATTCGGACTCTGAAGACGAAGGCAATATGTTTCTCTAAATTGCAGACATGTACTTCCAAGGCTACGCAGTGTCACAAATGGGAATATTTACTTTTGGAAACCCAGAAATTTTGAAAAAGACTGTATTATTCCTTAAATTAATCGGCGAATGGTTTGTTAGCTGGGGCCCACATCACGTCATGAGGAACATTACTGTGAATCACGAATTGGAAAACACGTCACAAAAGTATCGTTACGTCATTGTAATGTAACATTACAGCATTATTTTGATATAACGAACAAAATCAGGAAGGGGAAAGTGAGGATAGAAGATCTCCAGTTCGGAAAAAGAACTTTATTAAGACGTCCGCTGTACAAATTAGGACGGATAAGGCGCCACGTGACAGCGGGTTTGGGAGTGTGACCCCACAGCATCACACAGGCTAATGCAGGGGTCACAAATTTTCCGGAAATCTAGGAGCCACATCAAAATTCTAGGCACAACAAGGGTAACAGTAAGCAATCTCTGTACTGAGGGTCCAATAATATTAGGCTTATCCTACAAAATTTATTCGCCCGCCCATGTTGATATCAACTTTTCCGAGGAAGTTGCTGCCTGCGTGTTCATTTTACTTGACAACCCTGATCATGGAGGCAACTAGTTCACTCGAAACTTTGTTATCCTTGTACACTGTATTGAGACCATAGATTTAGAATTCCGTTGAGCGATAGCTTGATAGAACAAGCGACTCTACTACATAGAGATAACTTTATTGCACCAAAGGTCAAGGATGTGACAGTGACCCTGCCTCTCACCTGCTCCACAACGATAAACTCTTTTCGACCACCACCTCCACATGGCGTACATATCCTTAATAATAAGAATGACTTATTGCATGGAGACTGAGTAACGACATAATTTCAGCTCTTGGGCTTATACATAAGGACGTCATTTTATCTGACCAATGTCGTTTGGCATTTCCGGTCCAGTCGCTTTTCTTGTAGATGATAGAGAGTTGGGCCGCCCAACAAGGCGTCGGAAATCAGTCAGAAAGTGGCAGATAGTGTTGATAAGATAATGGCCCTATATGTATGAAATACTTTGCAGAATTTTGATTTGGAAATCTCGTGAAAATGAGTGATTTGGAAAAAACATAACAATGGGAATAAAATGTCTCGATAGATATGAAATAAACACAATGTGTGGGTATGCACGGGATTCAAAGCGATTAGGATGTGGTTCAGTGACATGACATGGTAAACAGCATAGTGAAAGCCTGGGTTTCTTGAAAGAAGAATGTCTCTGAATCAACTAAGGAGGAAGACCAGGTTGTGCAGTCTGCAGTTACTTGGCCTTCGATATTGGTAACTTTCCTTAAATATGGAGATAAACAGACAGGTTGTGTTCGTTTCTTTCTAAAGCCTAATAAAGACGTTGGATCATTTTATCAGTCCGGTGTTTCGAACTATCAACATGGGAAGCAGACTGTTTCTTTCATTTGAACAGAAGCCTCTGTTATTTATTTTTTCACCCAACATGTAACGATAACATGGCTCTATTTTTAAATATTTTACGATTTTTAGGAAGTTTTTTAACTGCTGAAATTGTGTATGCATAAGGTTGGGCACTTTTTATTGCTGCCTGGCACATGGACACGTGTGGCCGAGGTGTTGTGACACATGGTCATTTCCTGCGTGCTGTTAGTTTGTCAGTATATTTTCTTTCTTTCTTTCTTCTTTTATTTTAACATTTATTAAGCTGTAGGATTTATAAGTACAGTTACTCTAAATACAAGACTGAAAGGGTGTGTTCATCTTGCTACGCATGTCTTTCCAAAGCATTCTTAGAAATAACCATACCTTCCACCTTTTCAAGCCCAGTTGTTGCTATACTTACTGCCAAATTTAACACTAAATGCACTCATTTTACCCAAACAATATGTATGTATAGTACTTATAATTCTCGCAGTATACAGCATTTTCCTCAATATTATTCACCAATTGTTTTCACTGTGTTCTGTGTGGGATACAAACTCCATCTTCTGTACGTGAGGCAGAGAGGTCAGACAGCGTAGTTGCTATAATGACTAGGCTACGAGCTGGGTGATTCGGGGTTCAGATCCTCACAGGGGAAAGATATTTTCTCTCCTCCAAAGTGTCCAGACTGGCTGTGAAATTTTATAATCTCTACTTTCAGTGTAATAATTTTAATGTGTCTGGATTAAGAAAGACGGGAAGAGCGGACAATAGAATGCAGAAATAAATTAAAGATGGAGGGTTACTTGGTTAAGAGATTCCTTGCTGTACGTTATTTTAGGTTGGAGGTCGATTCTGAAAAGGATTGAAATGCAGAATTTTGTGAAAACAGTGATAAATTTTTGGATGTCGGAATCAACGGATTCGCTGAAGGTTATTTAGCCAATCACGAAATTTTCTGCTTTAACGTAAAGAAAGTGTTCATCGTCGTTCTCACAAAGTATCGCCATTTTTACTCAACCCTAAACCAATTCTGTACTCTTCTATATTTTGGCCATATTTATCAGAGACAGTGCTGTCCTTAAGCTACGATAGCTCAGTCGGTATAGTGGCCAGGCCACAGGCTATGGAACTACGTCTCGATCTCTGGGCCTGAGGCCCACACAGCTATATTTCTAATTGGTGTTGGTGTTAAGCGACCGGCACGTGAAGCTGACGGCGACCTTTATCTAATGCCGCGGTTAATAATGAGAGAAGTCATACTTCCTCTCCCCATGTGCCCCTCGTGGCCTGCACTGGAACAACTTCACCCTTACGTATTAAGAACTTCGTTTATATCACGTGGGCATGAATAATACCAAAACACAGGATGGGCCCGAGAGAGAACTCCCACACATATGGCAGCCCACTGTCTGTTTTCTTAACATGAGGCTGCAATTGTAATAAATGCTAGGAAGAGCGCGACTAATTTCTTTATTTCTTAGCTGTCGTTGTGATCACACAGCCTTCGTTCCCCAAATGTTGTCTGTGTATGTGACCTATATCTGCCCTTGGGAAAGCAATAACGAAAGGGTTGCTGGTAGTAAGAGTAATATAAGGAAAACTTCGCTACAAAAAATTGTGTGTGTGTGTGTGTGTGTGTGTGTGTGTGTGTGTGTGTGTGTGTGGTTTCGACTCGGCACCAGATTTTCATTAACGATTACAGCAGCCATGATCCTTGAAGAAAACATCTGCTTCAGCATCAGTTTTTTATACTATTTCCATCTCCGTCTGTCTCCCGCGCTCTGTAATCGCTTTCTCCTTCTTTATACTTATTCATCTCCCAGTCAAGTACACCTTCCTTCGCAGTCCACATGTACGCTTACCTTGAATTTGAAAGAAGAACATGGATTAAATGTACTGGATACACCATCATTTTTGCTCCATTTGCCATGCATGTAAACTCACTTTGCATCTGCTAATATATTGGTAAATCGTTTGAGTACTTCCTTAAATTAAAATCCGTTTGGAATATGTTTAGAAACGTCTGTAAATATACTGACTGTATAAACTAAGTTATTTAGCGTTTACTGAAGTATGAGCGTGTTTTGGTCAAAAAAGGCGTGAATATTGTAAGATATTGCGCACCTGTGAACATCATGATGTATACAAGTCATCTGGTGAAGCATCCGTCCTGCAGCGTGCTATGAGTCTTCATTTCATTCTGAAGGAAAAGCTCCAGTCTTTCGTAACCTTTGGCACTCTGCGCATCGGAATGTTAGCTTCACCCTACGGCCCAGCGGCCTTGCTGCTAGGAAGGACCCTAGGTCTGCGCTGGACGGGATGTTCTGTGGGTCCCAGAGATAACCTCGAAGCGGTGTTCAAAAGAATAATCTCCCCCACCAGGAATCGAACCACGCTTTTTCAGCTGTCTGACTCATAGCCCAGTAAATTTTCCACTCAGCTATTTCCATTCTAAATTGTATTATTAAGATAGAGCAGCATAGGTGTTATCTTGACCTGGACGTGTTAAACAGAGTAGGCAGGAATGGCTACGGAATATTTGTTGAGAAACTCTATGAAGAAGAACATTTGGAAGACGAAGAGAGCAATGGAACATTAAGAGCGTGATAAGAAAATAGTTCACGAAGATTAAAAACGAATGAAATTTATTCGAAACTGTGTTACAGTCTCGCGTTTTGCTCCCAGGCAACTGGTTATTTGTTTAATAATTTTCGCAACCCCAGTTGAAATATCGATGGGCAATTGTTAAAATACACAGCATTTCAAAAATTCTTAACCTCAGTACCTTGTAAATTTCCGGAAATACAGCTGCATTTATAATAAGACGAAGATAATAAATTGTATAGCATAATGTTATTCACTGACTACTGCTTCCATCCAGGAGAATTTTTTTCTGCTCAAGTGGACACTATAATACCAACTTTGGCGTAACTTTCTCTGATGTCGTCCTCTGCTACTATTCACAAATGCTCTGCAATACAAATAACAACAAACCCACAACCTAAGTCTTTTTTGTATGTCTACACAAAGCTTTATTCTGTCAGGCAATGCTTTCTCAATTTGTTGGCAATCAGTAAATCAGTCACACATTTATTCAGTAACAGTTACACTTGCTCTTCTGCCTGATCACCACGTGACGAAAGTATGAGGCAGGAAGCAAAAGCTGCATGAATTCTTTGCCTTGGTGCTAGGTGCAGGTAAGCGGTCAGATTGGTATTCCGTGAGCTCTATTCCAGAGTACCCAGTTCATAGCGGCTGCAGTAAGAAAACGTGGGCTTATTAACTGCTGTCCTGGAGGTTCGCGGTTCGTATGCGGGTCGAAATGACTATCGTCCGTCAGACTTTTCGAGGATTTCAACTGTCTTATTCTCCAAGCAAATGCTGCGGTAGTAACTTCACTTATGTCACGGCAGTTTCTGTCTGCTTGACATCCAGTTCATCATCCATACTATCATCTTACGCTACATAATCTAAGCTACTGACAGCGTTGTTAAATAATGAAAATAAATAAGTAGATAAAGGGCTGGGTGGACACCCAGTGATTGCAAAGCAATAAACACCTACCCTCCTGGGGAAGAGATCCCAGTCCTTCAGTTCGCAGATAGTCACGTCAGTAAATGTACTTACAGTCCATTCTTTTCATCTTTCACCCAGTCGATAAGTCAGATTCTGAAAAACTTCTAAAAAGTCTAATTATACAATGGCACATCCCTACGGAATTGGTTCATGGAAATCCTTTTGAATGTTGGTTTGACTTTCCTTCAGTGGCTAAATTAAATACGTTAAGCGTCAAAACGAAGGAAGTCGGAGAGACCTGCAAGCCAAACTGTTATTTTTTAAACGTTCTGTGTAAATAAAAAGTATAAGATGATCCTATTTCCCTCCCTCTCCACACCTTCGTGTTCCAACCCTAAACCCTCTCCTCTAACCACAAAAACTCTATTACAACGGCAGATCCACACCATAAGGTTTCCGCTAAATTACACCCTTGGTACCTCTTAATTCTATGGAAGGTTAAAAGCAGGCAGGGCCATTTAAATGCCAACCTTCGATTGCAACACACACAAAATCCTTTAATGGGCGATTAAAAGAAATTTTAGGTTTTAGGATGACAGCTATATCGGTGTTGAATTTAATTTATGACACAAATGTCTCGTTTTCGCCTGTATTTCCATGAGAACTTTTGAATCTTTCAGTTACAAGAACTAATGTTTTGAATTGTCAAGAAGTAGCATGACTAGTTCCTTTCAAATTTTAAATTTGTGAGTATTAGCGAATAAGTGGTCCACGTCATTTAATGAGATATCTTGTCTTTATCAAGGAAATGGCCGAATTTAAGACAGAAATTAAAAAGAGGTATTTTTATTATCTATTTAATTATGGGCTCAAGTTAACCTTCATTTACTGATATCCATAAACACTGAAGGCATGGGTTTTGATTCTTTTGGTATGCTACCTTTTTTCTGTCCATCGGAGTTGGCCTAATATTCCAATATCTCGCGTTCGAGACCACCTGTCACTAAGAATGTCAACATAAAATAGGAATAATAAGTTTGCCAGCGTAATGACAAAGGTTTAAACTCTCTTTTAATTACATAAATATACGAATACAATATTCGTGTAGTGTATGAACTGTTGTTACATACATTTAGGATAACTTCCCCTGTCTCTTAGCCTCAGTAAGTTTATGTAGAATGTCTAGATGTTAGGTATGTAGAAATAAAAATTTATACCTCCAAATATAATCGTTGTACAGACGGTCAGTTTGCACCATTAAAACGGCACATTCTTAAAGCAGTTTTCTGATTCATACCCAACTTAGTAGGTGTCCGTGTGGGCACCCCTGGTGGCACGGCACTTACATACATGTGTGTGTATACATATATGTGGCTTACTTAGCAACGCTCTTAAAAACTTAGGTTAATTTTTTGTCAGATGGTAGGATAAGTGAGTTACGAATTTGAAAAAAAAAAAAAGTGGAAGGCAGTGGACTTGGATTAATTAGAGATGCTAAAGGAGTACTTGCTTGGGGGACTGAAGAATAACCTAAAGGACGTGTCAGGTCAGTCCTTTTGGCGGCCAAGTTTCGAAATGGAAATCTCCCATACACGAGTCCTTAGCCTTATCCTTTGATCCAAATTTCTTGGTTTTGTGCTTTAATTCATTGAAAGAGTAAAAATGTTGCTTTCTTTTTCGATAGGATTTTCTCTGGTATGTCTTCCATCTGTCCGTTTATTCCTATACGTAAGACAATTTTCTTGTTCAATGGTAAATTTTGTCAGTAATGTCAACATATGTCGTCAGCCTCATATTTATAAACTCAAATGTACAGCTCGATGCCTGTATAAGCAACATATTAGCATAGCACTTTAGCAAACGTGTATGCAGACTAACATCCATTCACATTACCACAGTGAAGATACCCATACTAAACACACTAATCACCAACAAATCCACAAAGAGAGTTTTATCATCAATCGTAACCCACCCGTACATGTTTCGACTCTGCTGCGCCATCTTCTGGGAGAACTTTTCGTTACCGTTACACTAGGGTTGCACTTTACAGTTGAGTGAGAATTTGCTGTTGACTGTGTACTGCGTTGTTTTTGGAGGCGTGAACTCTCTGCGGTCCCGGCCTGGAGGCCGGGACCGCAGGGAGTTAGTTTCAGAAAAGCGATACTTTTAACATCAGTGAGGAGATGAAAAATAGAAAATTTTAGTCGAAATATCTTAAAGGTAGAGACCACTTATGACACATAATCTTAAATGCGAGAAAGGTATTAAATATATACTGCAATAGAGAAATGGGATATAGGACTGTGGACTAGGATTCAGCTGGCTGAACTGTAAATGCAGTGTATTTTTTGAGCAACTGAACAAGTATTTGCTGACGTTTTACGAAACGTCCCGAACTGTGTAATTAGTACATCTCTGTTGAAGGACATATTAACCCTTTAATTACGAAACATAATGCGTTTTATTTGTAGACCGATATCGTACCGCGCAGTAAACACTCTACGTCTCTGTTATAAAAACCAAGCTATTGATGCTTTACAGAGCAAAAATCGCCGTTTTGTCTCAGTTATGTACAAAACACACAAACTCACTCTTTGAACCGAACGTAGAACCAGTGAATGTTAAACCTGTTTGTACATATAGTAACCGCCTGGCTTTAAGATGGTAAGAGCGGTTTATAATATAATCGGAAAAGGTACAACCTTGTGTTAGTTTAATAAATCTCAAACTTGTGGCGTACAACATAGTAATTATCGTTAATGCTTTTAAAGTACAAGTATTGAAGGAAAATTTTTTCTTCCACTTGTGTCTGATATGAAGTTACACACAGTGTTAAAAGAAGCTAATCCTTATGAAAAACCCAAAGGAATAACAGCGTGACGTCGGAACCCATAATGTTTATCAACATATTCTACTACATATGGTAAAGCAATGATAGAAGTGTCGAATCTGGCAGCCGCCCAGCATGTGTTCATGACCTTAGTTACTGAGGTCACTGATTCGAACCTTGTACAAGACGCTGAAGTTTGCATGTTTTTAAGTTCTCTTCTGAAAAGAAAAGGCTTTATATGTATTTATTGTTGATGTGGCGAAGGCGTAGCTGGCTCACACTGCATATATAGATTCCAGTTATAGGACACAAGCTGAAGAATGTGTTGAAAATATTGCGGAAGGAACTTGCAGTGGCAAGTTTTAGGTACTGTTCCGATATTGATTGAAAAGCCTGAAGAAAACCGCGGAATCCCTCAGGATAGTCTGAGTGCCGGCAGACATTGAAACCGGAAATGCTAAGTCCCAGCTATAGGTTAGAAAGCGGGGTTTGAATTTTCCACTTCCTTTATGGTGAAGATTCTGATCTTCTGTCTTGTTGCGCTGCATAGCAATGTTGTGATTCGCGACGTTTCGAAGGAACGTACACAGTCTAAAGGTGTTTGAGAAGAATACTGAGTTAAATATTCAGCGAAATAATAACACCAACTAATACATCAAACGATATATAAATTTATTCTTAAAAGTCTCTTACATGTTTCGGCCCTGCTGGGCCATCTTCAGGGAGGACAATAATCTCCTTTGGAGAGGTGTCGCGTACACGCGACGCCTCTCCAACGGCGGATGAAGCCCATGGCACATTCGCACTTAACTATATAAACGCAACCATACTGTATCAATATTATTCTCCCTGAAGATGGCCCTGTTGGGCCGGAACATGTAGGAGACTTTTAAGAATAAATTTATATATTTCTGGGTGCATTAGTTGGTGTTATTATTTCGCATAATACAGTGCACGGACATGGTACATTTTACATTAAATATTTAGGCCTGGGATGGACGAAGAAAGTTGGAAGATGGATAAATTTGCATAACGGAGATCTAAACGATTTGTACTCTTCACTAAATGTTAATAGGTTAGTCAAATTACGGATGGTGAAGTGGGCGGATTGTGTGTCACATACGGGAGAGAAGAGAAATGCGTACAAGGTTTTGATGTGGAAACCTGAAGGAAAGAAGAAGCAACTTGTAAGACCTAGGCGTAGGCTGTAGTATAGTATTAAAATGAATGGAAGAGGACCAAGAGGAGAGGGCGTGGTGTATATCTCACAATAGAGGCAAGTGTCAGACTGCTTTGAAGACGGTAATTAAAATTCCATTTCCATAAAATGAGCAAAATATCACGACAAGCTGAATAACTATTAGCTTCCCAGTAACGGCTCTGCTCCAAGGAGGTAATGAGTTAGTTACTTATTTACCTTCTTACTTGGTTAATTAGTTGGAATTTGCATTAGGTATGACAATCTTGTCTGCATTTACATTAGTCATTTTTATATTTATCTTTTTGATACACCATGTAGGTACATTGCCGTGCTATGGAACGAATGAAAGAAGCTCTGTTAATTCGTTGAGGTCGTCTTAAACTGTGTTCTCCTAGCATCTGAGGAAGGAGCATATTGGCCGCTGTTTGCATTGCAACAGGTTAACCTTCCTTAACCCTTCTTCTGTGATTTTGTTTTTTTACCGCAACCATAAGTAAACAGGTGGGTATAGATTTCTGCTGCTGAACAAAGTTTTAATAGCAGTGAAAAAACACGCAGTTTTTTGTATAAAAGCAATCGGCAGGAACTGACTACTAACTGAATGGAGCAGAGGTCTCCTAGGCTAGCTTATTATGGGCGATCAGACAGTCAAAGAATTCTTTCCCTTATATAGAAGTCATGGGTTCAATTCTCTGTCCACAAAAGCGTGCAACTTCTTCATGTCTTTGCAGCCAAATGATTCCAGTCAACAGCAAAGTACCCTATAATTTAACAACCATTTTAATATTATCCTCCAGCCTGTGCCTGCATAAGCCTGTTTGTTTGTTTGTTTGTTTGTTTGTTTGTTTGTTTGTTTTGCTTGCTTGTTTTCTCAGTTTATTGTGTGTGTGTGTGTGTGTGTGTGTGTGTGTGTGTGTTTATGAGTGTCTGCGTGTATTTATTGCTTACGTACGTATGTGTATGCGCGCGCAGGTTTCTTCCGTGTCTTCTGCATCTTCGCGGGTTTTTTGTGTTTTTGGCTAATTATATACATTTTTTCTGCCTGTAAAAATTACTCATGAAACAAAACATGGAATTATCTTTTATCGTATGTACAATTCTTACCGGTTAGATAATTTAAGAACGTAAGTTACTTTGTCAATCGACCAACATCTGAGGAACACCACTGTTGTCGATGATCACGTTTTTCCACTTCCAATACATGTTAATCTGTTTATATATAACATATTTGTATGCATATCGAATTTCGGGTCCAGTTTTTAAGTATTTACGTGCAAAAATAACATACAGCAGCGTTAATTCAAGCTGTAAGCATTTTTGCTATATTGTGTTTTATACAAACCGTATTCAATTGATGCTTCTATCATTGACCCCATTCTAACATTCACCTTGAGGCTCACAGTGTCCTTAATAAGAAGGATGGGTTTGGCATATCAACCTGTTGCATTTGTGCCTGTGATGTGTCGCTATTTCTGTGTAAAACTTTATTTGTCGGCAGTGGCCTCTGACGTCCTGACTAACTAATTAACGTGATATCTCAACAAGCTACATTTTAAACTGCAAATGAAAAATTACGCCGATCCAGTGGCCACGCGGTCTAAGGCGTAGGTCTGCGGCTGAGCGCTTGCTGGTATCGTGGGTTCGAATCCCACCGGCGGCATGGACGTTTGTCTTGTACAGTGTTCGTGTTGTCAGGTAGAGGTCTCTGCGACGGGCCGATCTCTCATCCAGAGAAGTCCTACCGACTGTGGTGTGTGTTTGAGTGTGATCAAGTGCAAAAAAAACCCTCTACACCTACTGTGAGTAGGTAGAAGATGGAAGGACTGCGAAACCATGAAGAAGTACTTGTCTTAACTAGCAAAAATGTACCCGCCCACCTGGCCGTGCACCCTCCCATCCTTAATTGCGTGTCTATTTACTTGTAACCCTAGAGACAGTGTTACGGTTTTTTTGTAAAGGGGCAAAGAAAGTAGTGCACGTTGCACTGGCTTACACTTAATTCCCAAACACCTACTTTTCGATATAACACACGCGTTGGCCTTCTCTTATTATGGACACCAAGCTACATATATTCTAGCTACGTACGTTAATGCAGATAAAATATTGTATACAGTCAAAAATTATTTTAACTGTATTTCTTTAAATGCCCATCACTCAGTAAACACTTATAAAAAACTGTAGCTTTTGACATGAATTATAATTTACGTCACTTAGTCTTACCGCTTTTTTGAGAAAATCGATAAAACACGTGCGAAATAACCTCTGTTGGTATTAAGAGTGGAACAAATTCAACGCTGGGAACAGGATTTTGAGGTCCGTATAGGCCTTGAATAGCCCCATTCGTGAAGACAAGAAGAAGGGGGACAAAAAATTAACGCTATGCGTTACTCCCATTCCACCTTAAAACACCTCAAAGTAACCACATGTTTCCACACCCCTTAAGAAATAAAATATAACGAAAAAGAAGCATGGTGTAGTTACAGTCCAGACGTAACCCTTTTGATATTGCCTTCAGGCGCCCATCTGCTGGGAAGATTTCTATGGGATTTGAATGGGTACTGCGTGCGTGCGAGAGGGGGAGGGAACATTGTTGTTTGGTGCGGGTGGAGAAAGAGAGTGAAAAAAAAGGAATACATTAAAAAAGATTCTCGATAAAGAATAACAACAGCAGGAGATAGAGAAAAGAAACAAAAAGGGTTGAAGAATAAAAGATTCACTTTGAAAAAAAAAGGAAAAGAGCAGATGAATGTGATTAAAAGAAACCATGGTCAAAGGAAAAAAATTAAATACATGCAGGAGGTACAAAAAGACAAATGACGTACGAGCTATATAGAATGGGAAAAGATTTGAGGTGAGGAGAAAACAAAAGGGCAGTGACTTGCGCTGCTAAAAAATTCTTTCTTGTCGGCAGCAGTGGGCAAGACGTGCACTTTGAGAAAAGCCATTTGTTCCGGTTGTCACGAAAGCAGCACCTCAGATGTCACATCTGTTATTTTATTAAGATCTTCCCATGACTGTAAGGCCCCGTAATTAAACAGGGCATACATTATCGCTTATCTGTTGGCTGAACATTGTACTGGAATCCTAGATAGAGGCAATAACAAAGGACTCATGAGTCTACATAATGAAGAGTTGTCTTCTTGTTAACGCACTTTGGCTAATGTGATCAAAATGTACATGATAACGGGATGTTAGCCACGTGTGAGGAAATGACAAATACATAACAAAATTTTTGGTCGGAAATCCTAAAAAACACGGGCCTACGTCGAAGACCCTGAATGCAGACACGGGAAATATGTTAGACTGGATCGTGAAGCGTATAGAAGGAAATGGACTGCCTCAGGGGAGGGTCCGTTGTCACGTTCTTTGGGACTGGTTGTAAACTTTTGCTTTAACTTCCATATGAACAAGGGCTTACTAGAAAAATCTGTGTCCTGCGCGTTATATGATAAAGTGGCACTACACAATTCAAGGATGCTGTAAATAGTATTCATCACTTAGCACGTTATTTTTAATACATGAAGAAGTCTGGAATGGGCGAGACGTGTCCTACGTATGGGGAGAACCGGAAAAAATAGAAACTTTCATGACAAGGGAACATTTATTAGACGTTAAATTTAGATTGCTGGATGGTATTAATCCGTCATTAGTATGAAGGTTTTGAGACGCAGGGAGCTTTAGGGTTTGGCCGCTTTAACCGCGTACTGGCCCTTTGGATAACAGGCATTGTCTTTCTCAGTGACGAGTAAATACAAAACTTACCTCTGAGAGAAATGGATTGTCTTCCAATTCATATTGAATGAAACTCATTATAAGTTACATACAAAATATACAGAATACATATACAGAATGTATCATAAAAGTTGTGCCGAACTTCATTTATTTATTCATTCACTTATTTATATAAATTTGTAATGTCAGTAGGCCTACTGACGTAATTATGTAGGCTTTCTGGCCCAGTAACCTCCTACAATGCTGTGGATATATGAACGCCTTTTGAAAGACTGTGTGTTGCTCAATCAAAATTTCTTTTTTGGGTTTTCAAAGGAAACTTCACCAGTCAGTGTTAATTTTTGCTTTGCTTTTGAACTGAGCGTTAATTAACCCCTCAGTGCCGGGCTTGATGCAGTGTGTGGGCCCATAATACTTCACATGCTGCCGGCCTCCCTGCATCGTACTACCGTGAATGCATTTATAGGTGCTACAAATTCAAAACGTTTCTGTCTTGGGCACTATTTAGAATTTAAATATCAGCGTTATTGAAGGTTTACCTCAAGACATGCCGATGGTCTTTCTTTCCTTCCGTGCTTTTTAACGTTTTGAGGAGTCCGTTTTTATATACAAATTTACCCCGTACCTCACAGAGAATGCTGCTGCAACTTGACAGTCCAATCCGTTAATTTTGTGCAGAAAAACAATGGCTGTTTATTGTAAGAATTAAATGGAAATCATAAATACATTATGCAGACAAAGTTCAGAGTTTTACCGTTAAATCTGGGGTTTTAAAGTGTTATTTTCATAATAAAATACGGCTGTATACAAAATATTAAATTCATGCTGTTAATTTATATTGCATAGTAAGATGTACAAATGTGAATGTATTGGAAGTGCTGTAAGAGTCGTAGTTTGGAATTTCCTTTGTGCCATAATGGGCATCTCTAGAAGCTGTCTTAATGTTCACTTGTTAGGCTAAACGCAAATCATAATAGGCTAGTGATGGGTTCCAAGAAGTGCTTCCATTCGTTGAGATGAAGCTTTGTGGACTTCTTCAGAATGTGCCTACGGAAAGAATTCTGTTATAATCTGAAGTGAAGTGATAAAGACAGATTTTGAGGCTCGTTTTTAACAGTAATGTTGTCAGAATTGAAGAATACAAACAGAAGAAAATTTAACGACTTCAACGTTTTTTTTTTTGGCCGTAAATTTTTGTTAGTTGCTTTTTTTTTTGGAAACAAAATAGTCAGCTTTTAATTAGGTCTGTAATGTACATGGCAGTACACACATAAGTATGGACTGAATTTAAAGTGATATATAAATATATGTATATATACAGGCGGTCCCACTCAACGGAGCGTCATAGAAGAAATGGTGTGCTGAGAAACTATTTGCTTTAGACAGAAAATTCCTGGAAAATTATTGGTTATTTCTGTTTACGAAAGCGGACATTTTCTATTTCTATTAACTGTCACCATCAATATTATGTATTCATTCCAGATTTTCTTCCTGAGCACATACCAAATTCAGTGTACCTTTTTATTTTACCATGATAACTAAGCTACTTGTCATGTTTCTTCTATTCGCGTTTTCTTCCCAACCGAAGGAATTATATGATTTTTTAGGAAAATGTGAGGGGTTAAAGACATTAAACACTGTTATAAATATCGTCTGTGTATTGGTTGCTTTTATTAAATATATGAAAAATAGTTCTCTTTGAGAAGCTAATATTTGCTAAACGAGAAAGTACTAGGACTCTAAGATTCATTTCACAAAGTGTCACTAGGCTGCGTTATGGTATTTTCCCATTCAAGTCCGGCTCTCTGCCTAAGAGACTCACACAATTTCTTTATAAGACGAGGTATTTTTAGCCTGTAACAACCGAGAAGAAGTACCACTCCTTTTCAGCTGTCAGGGTTGGGCAATGTTAACCCTGTAGAGCCTAGTAATTAATATACATGTATATAAAACACCATTTTCAACAGTCAGATATTGTACATTTTGCCCACACAGCATATAATGCATTTATATTTTTATGGACCTCTGGACAGTGTGTTTACTGTGCAGTATGAACTGAATCTTTATACAATTCAGTTAATTTTCATCTTTAAATACACCGTGCCGTGTCCGAGACGTGTAGTCGTCGCCCACTAATCGCAAAGACCCACTTTCAAACCAAAAAAGATCCATGCGAGATTTGTGGTGGAAACAGTGACACCGAGACAGGTTTCTGTCCGAGCACATTGGGTTTTCCCTGTCAGGTCATTTAATCAGTTGCTTCACACTCGCATCGTCGTGTCAGAAGGAGAGGCACGCTCTTTCAGATATGGGGGGAGTATAGACAGAAAAGTACTTCTCATGGTTTTCATGTTTAAACGGCCAAGACGCCTCATGCTAAAGTAGCCTAATAGATAATTCCATGAAGCAGAGTCGTTTCTGAGAAACTAGTAATTCCTCAGCTAGTCAAGAAATTACCTGCATTCTCTGGAACCATAGATTCATTAATCTATTTACAAGGGTCCAACAGTTCCCCTATCGTGAATCAGATTAATCTAGTCCACGCCCTCCCATCACATTTTTTCAAGATATATTTTAATATGATACTTACATTTACGTCCAGATCTTCTAAGGACTTCCCACCAAAATTCTATGGGCATTTCTTTTCTCCCCTTGAAAGTCATATGTCTTTATTTTATAACCCCAATAATATTTGACAAGAAATACAAATCATGAAGCCCCTTATTATGCAGTTTACTCCAGTCTGCAGTCACTTCCTCTCTCGCTGTTGGGCCCGTGTATCTTCCTCAGCATCCTATACTCGCATACCCTTAGCTAATAGTTTTCAATACTTATTCATAAGACAAAGAACTGTATCACAGTTACTGTCTTGTGGTGACACCGTTTAGTCTGGTACGTATCCACCAATCTACGCCATCGCATGTCAGACTACCCAAATCATAAGACCCATTGCAGTGACCGCTTCACTAACCGACTGGATACTTAAGTCTATGATCTTGCCTGAATAATGTTGTGAAACTCTGAACACTCTATAAAAGACCTCTTATTTCTATCGCCATAAAAATCATTATATCCGCAGATATTTTAACTGTCTCTTCAACCGCTATGTACATTCTCTTGTTTCCTCATCCCACTCACCCCACCCCTTTATTCTCTTAGATATAGCTGTCAACAAGCGCAAGGATTCTCTCCGTTAGACAAGAAACACTTGAATCTCTTGTGGCGCCGTAGGGGTAAGAAGGTTGTTTCTGATGAACTAATGGTATGGTAAGACCCATACTCAAACCCCTTTAGATATTCGAATTAAAGGGCAATGTCAAGGATGTAAATACCAATGGGTGAAAAAGATTTGGGACTGGATCAGTTGTAAGGTGACTGAGTAGAGCTTTATGGTGTAAAGCAAAGCATGTGTGTATTTGCATGTATGCATGTAGGAATGCGTGTGGTCAACACTCTGCCGGATTTTCTAATCGTTAGCTGAAATATCTGTCAATGAGTGGGTAGAATTTTTATGCAGTTTTGTATAAAATGGCATTTGGAAGGTGTAGGACTTTGTTGCTTCGCATCTGTAGACAAGTACCTCACCTGAAAGGCTTTGTGAGGGCAGTAGAAACAGAATTGCATGCATTCTAACCTGAATTATGTACGTAAGTGGGCGATCCGCTTAACTATCCGGCTCCTTAACACTTGCTGCAAGAGCAGGTACATCGTGAATCTAGTGGACAAATTATAAATTTCACATAACCTAGACTACGGGCTAAACTCTCGAGAAACACTGTTACCGGGACAAGTATCTTTCTCCTTATCATGCTTGCATTTTAGATACTTTGCTCTAGAAACTTATGTTCTTTGCCCCGGAAGTGAGTTCAGTTACCAAGCACGCCTTACTTCTGACGTCATTTAAGATCTTACAAGGCAAAGCTCATATGATGCGTGGGTCGCTGGCAGTTATGGCGTTCCAGTCATATGCATAAAAGTAATAGTTTACAATTGATTAGCCAGAGTCGCAGTTTTTATGCAACTGTTGACGCAACTGCATCTACAAATTGTGTTAGCACGACTGTGTTTAATGTTGAGAGTGGTCAAGGATTTTGCCTTGAAGCTAGCAACCAGTTCTTTTCGAAATACTCGTAATTCTAGTTTCAAGACGTAAACAGCCTCTAGCATAAGTCAACTTTAGGTGGGTTCTCTCAGCTATTTCCTATTATATTTAAGACCTGCGATCATCTTTACCCTGTAGAAGGAAGCGGCAGGTTTCATCGAGGTGCTGGTACATACGTAGCAAACAGGATAGCGTCAGTTCCCAGGAGACAGCCGTCTCAAACATTAACGGTTTCTTGCCCTTCATTTCACATTATGGAGCCTATAACACGGAAGTTATTGTGGTCTGGATTGGCTGGTTATTTGGTTTGCTGTTTTGTTTGTTTCTTTATTTATTTATTTTTCTTTCCTTCTTTCTTTAGTTCTCTAGCCCTTGCTTTACGACGCTGTCATTATGTCGGAATATGTGTTAGGTTGATTAGTGGGTGATTAATTTGAAACAATTTGGAAGAAGGAGATTGTAGTCCGGCTACCGTCAGACCGAGTGACCATGTCTCAGTCGAGATTCGAAACAAGGACCTCCCGATACCCTTTGAACAGGAAGCTGGGTGAGATTCAGGGCCAGTCTGAACGCTTCGGAGGCGAGATAAATAAATTTTCCCTACTGGGAACTGAACCATAATTCCTCACATGCCAGCCCATAGCCTAGGTGGTACCTATACACCAATTTATACAACGTCATATGCCAGAATACTGGAATATTTAGCAACGCCACTCGAGAAACCTGAAATCCCACAACTAGTTTTATAATCAGTCTTTGGTATGGTCATTTATTTGGTCAGGCGACGTCGGTCAATCCGTGGAATATTTTGTTCCTTCATTTCTTATATGATTAGTCCACATGTCCGTCTGTCAGCCTGTTGTTTGGTGGGCTGTTGGTTAGTTGATTAAATTATTAGCCTCTTTCTGCTTTTGCAAATCGATCGGCCAATTGTTTTGTTATTTAGTTCGGTACACATGCACTCACTGTTCACAGACTGGATAGATTGTTAAGTTAGCCCACACCCGTACATTATTATATTTGCATTACGACGGACCTTGTCACAACACAGACAGACAGGTGCATATTAATGCAGATCTGTTTTAATTTCTGGGGAGGCTGTAGAGCGGGCAATGACAGGGGTTATGACGAAGCGACAAAGAAGAAGAGAAAGAGGGAGGAAAAGAAAATCGCCATAAAGCTCTTGGAAACCGCTTCACAGTTCAACCCTTTTTCTCTTGCTACTGCTAACCCCTAAAACCTCAACAGGATTAGTTTTAAAATATTTCTTCTTGAGGTGTTTTTCTTCTGAAAGGAAATAGGAAGTTGAGATTAATCTGAAAGCTCGTGAGAACGTTAAGATATTATTTGATAAGGAAGAAAACTTTGTCAAAGGTGTTTAATAATTCCTTGGTTTTGTAACACTAGACATTTTCTAGTTTATGTGGTTTCAAATTTTATTGGACTAAGAGTAACAGAATTATAATGATGCAATCATTTCTCTTTGATTGAGACGTTTTGCAAAGGTATTTTTGCAGTTTTGTGTAGTTTGTTGGCATTCTTGTTTATTTACTGGTAGCATAAATTTTTTAGGACAAATCATTATATTAGAGATGCCGCAAGGGAGTTTCTGCCTTTATTGGAAAGCCTGTTGGACCACTATGGTTAAAAATCAGCATTTTTGTTTTATATCTTACGTATCAAATTTCATCATATTCCGTCCGTCAAAACAAATATTTAGTTTTGACATACAGACGGAAATATTGTGCTATGCACCTTTCAGAAATTTTACTTCCATCCGTGTGTAATGTTATGGACCAACATTCATTCTGAGCGAACGATCAAATTTAGCGCAGCCAGAGTTTAGATTCCATGAAGAAGAATCCCAATCAAATTATCGGAGATTACCAGACGGTTTAAGAAGAGGGGTTGAAAAGGTAGTAAAGGGGTGGTTTTGGAGGATGGTAGCGGGTGGAATGATGATCCCCATCTAGCTGAAAGATGAATTAGTGTTAATAGCTAAAAAGGGTACTGGAAAATATTCCGAAGAGATGATGGAAGTAAAAGAAAAATATTTTTCTCCCCTTCTTTATATTTTCGTTCCTTATTCTGTTCCTTATCCCTAGGCTTATCCGCTTTATTCCGGCCATAAGCACTTCCCATCTCACATCCTATCTCGCAAAATCTCGGGATTTCCTCTGCCCTTATTGTGTGACGTATGATTTATTGTGTTTATTACGCAAATGGGATTTTCGTCGAGGTCCGCGCTGATTATAGCAAGGGCTGTGTACAGGATCTCACACTCTTTTGCATCTAGTGCTAAGGATAAGAATGCGTAGAAATTTTTACCCTTTTAGATGATTACTTACCGTAATGCTTATACAAAAATACATCCATATTTTATTCTACTGATAAAGTAAATAAAAGTCTTCAATATCCTGATATTTTCTTCCATTTTGTTTGACATTTCTGATTTTTAAAAAATCCAAAGTTTTTACTCAGTGACTGAAATGCTCACTTGGGAATTTAAGGTTTATTTTGTCCTCCTTTAGCTCACCTCAGTAGCATTTAATATCTGCACATACGGTACATAACTTCCCCAGATTCTTTCTCTGAAACTTCGCATGCCTAACTGATCTTGTTTTTCATTTGTTGTGAGCATAAACTTACTGTTTAAGGATAAATACATCGCAGATAATACTTCATACAGTCATGAATGATATTAAAATTAATTACGTATACAGAATCCTTTGAAATCAGTTACAAGTTGTATGCCTTATATGTTGTTATCCGTTACCTTTTCGTATCCTATGTGAGTTACGATAAAGGAGTTCTGGGAATAAACCGCAAAGCCTAATTTCATACCAGAGTATACAAATTTCTATTGCTTTGTGAATCTATTAAAAAATTAAGTCATGTCAGCAAAGGTCGTCAGTACAAGTAGCCACTCGTCACACGCTGTAGATTGTGAACAAAGTGTTCTGTTTCCTGGTAGTGTGCCTATGAAGCCATTAGTCCCCCCTCCCCCATATCCTAGCAAAAGTCCTAAAGCTAAGAAATACACCCATCCGGGCTTGACAATAATTGTGTATTTTAGATTTCCTCGTGCGTCTTTTGTTTCCCCCAAACAGAACTCATAGCATAGAGCCCACTTCAGAAGTTTGCGCTTCCTGCATTTGTTGTTAGGGACTGTATAGAACTAGAAATTTTGTCTCGGGTGGGCTACAGTGGCGTAAGATTCGTTGTAACTTCCGTGAAAATCGGTCAGGTGGTTAGGAAGTTTAATTGCGAGGCATTGAGCCCATCGTGATATCATACTCCTATTTTTCACCTGAAGGTAGGAAAGTGGGCTATTAGTCAACCAAATTTGATTTCTACTTCATTTAACGTAACAGCAACTTGCTGACGTGGACCAAAATTAATATAGTTCTGGAGCTTAACAACACGTTTCTTCGAAATATTGTCAGTTCTGTGTGTGATAGATAGCTCAGGTTGACATGCAGACAGGGTCCAAGAGTCCCGGTAGCCAGATCACCCGGGCAACTAAGTTGCGTAATGTAGTGCCTAATATTTTGTGTCTTCAGTAAGGAACTTGCTTCATATAATTTCTTGGCCTAGAATTTTGAGGAGGATCCTAAGATTTTTGGAAAAATTTTGCCTCCTTCATAGAGATATACACGACATCCACATTATGCGTTATTTTTACGTGCTTTGTATAGATGCTCCTTAATTATAATATGAGAATGCACATACATCTCCAAATTCTGGAGAGCAGCTTCCACGAAGATTAAATTACGAACAATCACGGTTGAAACGTGGAAACCTAGACCTGTACATTTCTTGTAACTGCAATATGTATGACACTGAATGGCCTGCCACAAAGCACGAGTTGGATTTCACAGGTGATCTATTCGGTTTCCATTCCACATGATGCATAGGCCTGCACATCCATTCCGGATGTTTTGGGAGGGGGAGATGCTCCCCTACGGTAAACCTCGATATTTTTATGAAAACTCTTACAGATCAGCCAGTTGTTATTGATTTATGACATTTTGTCAATAATATGCATGGCATTTTGTTAGATTCAGCCTTTACTCCTATGTCGTTTGTTAGTTTATGTAGAACTGGACAGGGAGTTGTCAACCGAGTGCAAGTTTGGCTTGAGATCCAACACTACGTATTCAAGCTAGTAGTGATGAATTTTCAGGTATATGTCGCACAGTGCATCGTAAATTAACTAAAAGGATAATTTCTGTATTCATTAATTCTGGTTAAGATTGAACATGGAAGCGACTGTCATATGCGAAATTTTAAACTCTCAGGGCGGCACTGTTGAAGATCAAAGTACTGTGTCTTCTTTTAGATCATAATAGTTAAGGCGTTAATAAAAGTGAACGTCATGAATACATTTTAGCGTAGACAAACAAAGCCCAGTTTTGAACTGAAGTCAAATGATCATATCTGCCTCCCTCTACAGATGCTTTGAATTATAAAGTAAGCATCCTGGAAATGCAAAAAGGCGTATACATTTTTAAAGTCCTGTCTATCACCGTAAGATGCACTTCATCGGGCCTCCTATTAATGCAGTTCTGCGAGTGTCGTATACGAGTTCTTTACATGGGCGGAATTTGGATCGTTGTTTATCCAAAGAATAAAATGCCAATATTTGCAAATGGTTTTTAAAATACATATCTTTGAATTCATCCTGCGTAATCAAAATTTTGGTTTCAAATCACCAGCTTTTAAATGTCTCAATATTGCAGCACTTTCAAAGCGTTTTAGCACTTTGATTAACAGTAACTGTAATTCTTCTGTGTAACTTTTCACATGGAATCCGAACTTAAGCGGAAGATAGGTGGGCTGTTCACATAAAAATATTTTAGGAAATGTATAAAAAAATTGCAGTGATTGAAAAAACGTAATTTTTTTCCTGCTCTGAATTATAATTAATTAAACATTAATGAGGTGTCCAGATACATGAAAAAAATCTGGACTCGAGAAACATTTAATTTCAAAATCATCTGTAGTCACAATACACGTCGACAAAACTGGACAAACCGTCGTGCTCTGAGCAGGAATCACAGAGGCAGCGTCATACGTAAATTTCTTCTCCTTTTCTCCAAATTCCTCTCTCTCGCTCTCGTCGTTCGTGTATTACAGATTAGGTTTTCTGGGCCTCTCCATTAATTTTCTTGCTTCTTGGGCCTGGTAGTAATGTTTTCCTAGCTGCCTGCATTATGTAGTGTTGAATAGAATAATGATAGCGAACAACAAACTGGAAATGATCTGGAAAGGAACCATCATGGTCCCTTGTACAGCACTCGATGCCCCAGCAGAATATTGAGAAGTACTCGTACACTTTAGAAGGCGCAATTGGTAGTGCAGTGCACACACTTACCATGCACCTTCTTGGCACTTTTCTCCTCTGACCTGGCCTTCAAGCGCATGTTAATTTCATAGAGATCTTTGTTGTAGTTACCCTGGCTTCTGCCATTGTTGTGGTTACTGTGTTTACCGCGGTTCGTCATATTACTTCTAGACATGTTTTCGTTTTACGATGGGCGGACTTCCACGCTACAAAGACCCCCATCCCCGCATGTGACACCGTTCATCCGGGTTTGTGATGTGACACAAAACTCAGACTGTTTCGTAACCCTTTAAGTCCAGTAAACACGTAAACACCGGTATGACTTAATCACCACACAAGCTGTATATTAGCCATACGAACGAATTGTGACTCAGTCAAACACTCACTCACAGACAAAGCGCTTTACACATAGATATGCTTGTATGCTCCATGTCGTTTACATTTCGGCAATTGAGCAAGTGACTTTCCAGCCCACACTTTGGATTTGCTGCCGCAATGTTATTACCACTTAAGAATTTGTGGTGACCTCCACTGGCATAACTTCTAAACTTCGTAAATGTCCGAGCGGTGAATCACTTACTGATACATGCAGAAGGGTGGGTGCATGTCTATACGGATGGAAATACTGTGGCCATCCCTGTAACAGTTACTTCCTTGCGATTTTTCCAAAGAAAGCTGAAGTCTTACAGCCTGAAATAAGCAAATGGAAATTCTGCGATCGGTAAGGGGAATAATTCCGAGTGACCTCGAGTATGTAAAATACCTACGACACAGAACCAGCAATTATGCTTCGGTCAGATCACATTGAGTCACGTAAAAACAACCTGTCCCTACAGCTCAGTACGTTCGTTGGCAATAAAAGGTTAATGCTACCTCTTGGTACAAAGTGAACACATTTATTTACGTTGACGCCTGCGGGTGGTCTTACCGTTATAGTAGCTTTACTGCTTTCACGGCTGCGAAGTGTGGCTGTATACATTTATAATCAGCTGATCTGCTGCACAACAAATTGTTGTGCCTAGCGAAACGTAAGTTTGTGCTCATTCTGGGTTACTAGTTTTGAAATATTAGCGACAATTCTTTGTAGGTATTTTTGCTTGAAGACATAAAATAACTGAATACCATGAAGTGAAAAATAAGTTTCACCATATTGTGACTTAAACAATGTCCCCATAAGGTGTTCTTGACTATCCACTATTTAAGGAATCGCTGAAATTCTTGCCTGAGTGGGCTGTTACAGTTGTCAGTTCCGAAGATGGTGCGCATCTACTTTTGATGAGACTGTATCTAATACAAAGAGCATCACTGCTATCCTTACCCCTTTTTTCTCCTTACCCTTTTATCGTGTCCCTTATTTTTACAACCCTCATGGGATGACGCATCATCGATTTCATTTTAAATACAAAAACAAAAAGCAATAAGCACGCTGGGGATGTTCACTTAGAAAAGAAACTATAATGAAAATTAAAACCTTGTTCTCTTGCTCTGACATGCTACTTGCTGCCAGTTTTTTGTTCGTGTGTTGCTCAGTTTCGGTCACACTTAACCTGATTCGATGCTGAGTTTTTGAATAGTGAATCTGCATCAGATTTTGCTTTTTTTACTTATCATTATATTCTGAGCATATATATTCAATTTGCACAATATTTTTCAAATAAGTAACTCAGCGTTGTGTGTGTGTGTGTGTGTGTGTGTGTGTGTGTGTGTGTGTGTGTGAGAGAGAGAGAGAGAGAGAGAAAGAGAGAGAGGATGTGTGATTTTGTAGTAACATGACTTTTCTTCTTAACTGAGTGATTTTCTGAACTAACATAAAAATAGGGTTCAACAAATCTGGCTCAGTTCACAAGCCAGACAAAAATTCAGCTCCTCAGACTTTTCCGCACGAAATGCTCCAACTCATGGCATTGCATCTGGTCCGCACTATCCTACTTGCAATTAAATAGCATGAAAAGTATGTAAAATAGTATTATATTATATAATGGCCATGTATGTTATCATTTCCCCTTATGATATTTGTGTACACATCAGAAAAGGTAACAGAAGGGGACGTTAACAAATACATTGAAAGCTGTTTAGACTCGGCCTTCATTTTCACATGTCACACAAGTTGATCTGATGAGTGCTGTTAATAAGTAAATAGCTGAAGAACACAATTAACAACCAAATTATTGAAAATTTCAGTAACCAACCAAATAACCAAACAGACTAATCAAGTAAATAACTAATTACTTGCAGCGTAATCAATGAAGTAACCGGGCAAATACCTAAGTACAGTGATCAACAAACCAAACAACTGTTACAATTTTTAAAGTAAATACCTAATACTTCAGACAAAAAGTTTCTGCTGAAGTAACACATATTTGGCGCTATTAGCAGTTAAGCCTACCAGTGTAATACTTTTAAAATGTTGGCATAATACGCTTACTGAATAACACTTAACATTCTCATGAATACTGCAATTAACATTCGGGTGCCATAAAATGCGGAGAATTTCTTGACTGCCTGAGGAACTATGTATTATGATCTCAAGAGGCGTTGTTCCATGTAGTTAGTTACTTAGTCAGTGAGTCATGTATTTAGTTACTCTTTCAGTGAGTTAGTTAGTTGGTTGGCTGGTTACTTAGTCAGTTCTTAAGTTATTATTTATTTATTTAGTTTTTCAACCAGCCTCGTGTAAAAGTAACATTATTACTTCTTACACTATAGATTACTGGCCGCCCTATCACCCCATCTTGGCTGACAGTCGGGATTATTACGTAACGACGCTCCTTAAGTCAGTTACAGGAGTCATACAGCGTTAAATCAGAGGTTATGTGTGGTTGAGTGAACAGAAAGTGACAGAACCTCTTGTGATGTGTTAAAATTCCATCCATCTAAGACGTGATGCCGTGAAGTTTGGCATATGGATGAAAACCTTTCGGAAGAACATGCTCTCTTCGTTTCCATAGTAAAAGAGTCCATGCTGAAGATGGATGCAAACCGTTCCCCCAGAACGCCGGTACCCATTTACCGTACTAAATGGCGTCACATCTCTGAAGACCTTTATCTTATTATTCACCACCCCGAGAAGTTCAAATTTCACGTTTTGTGGGTTTATTTTAAAGTTTTAATATTCCGGTGTCTCTCTTGAAAGGCGTAAGGAATTAAAACAAATACTGGTAAATCCCCACCCAGACCAAGGGCAAAATGGTGTACCTTCCGAATACAAATCAAAAATGTTAGCTGTGATAGATTTTGATTAATGGATACTGTTGTTTATATGCAGAGTACAGGCTCCAATTCAAAGAACTTCATTTTTCCCAGATTATAGTTGATTTTAAGAGCTTCCATGAAACTCTAATGGCTGTGTGGGATATACTTTTGAAAATTTTCCAAATAGTTATTGCTTATGGCTATAAATGTGAAGGGGCAGTGCAGTCCATTGAATGTGCAGGAACCCACAGATGAAACATTTAAGCTAATTTAATTTTCCCATGAAACTGAGTAGCATATTTAATTATCATTAATAATTTCCAGCCTATATATTAAGTGAAAAACGTGACTGAGCAGATCTTTAGTACATTTAAGTGCTTGTTCAAGGAATTGCAAACTTTTCAGTGAGTCTGTAATGGAAACAGAAAATGTTGTATTTCGTGAATATTCATAAATTTTGTTCTGACGAACGCTTTGAAAATGGCTATGCGATGTTATTTAACAACATTTTTGTTTTCCGCAACTGCATAGAATTGTTGCTATATGAGGCATGTGATTTATATCTATGTAAAATACCGCCACGTTCGTACCTTGGCCAAGGTTTGCAACATGCAGTAGATAAAGCAAACAGGAATGCCCCTTCTTCACCCAGGATGCGGTCGCTTTCATTCTCCATGTCACAGTATATGTATAGTAGTTTATACTTTAAAAGGAGACAACACTCACATTAATTAAAAGAAATCAATTGATGTAATTAATAAAATGGCTGTTCTAATCCCATCAAGAAAATCTACCGCAATATTTGCAAACTGATTTGACAGCCAAACCTACCGCAGACCTTCATATTGTGATGAAAATAAAGTAAATCTGATAATATCTTTGGACTACAGTAGGAAATAGAAGAGCTGTATTTGAAATAATTTAAGCTGTAGCCTATTTCACTGTATTTGTGGTGGGAGAAAGTAAGGATTCAATAGAGAGAACAATAAGGTTGTCATTGCACATCATATTGGGCCAGGATTGTCCATCTCCCATATCTTGACACTTGCACGACTCCAGTGTCTTCAAAATCGTCTTTTTCCAGGAGATGTTTTCTTTACCAAAATTCTGTGTACATTTTGTCTATCCTAACTAGAATTCTGGCTTTTGCTAGAATCCTGGATGTTTGTAAATTAACAATGCATGGCGAATTGAAGAAATCGGAGGGTTTATAGTAATGCAGCAAACAAATTATTTCGTAAATCATTCTTTACCTAGGTCCACACATACCCAGTTTAAATACAGTGTATCTGGAGAAACGTAGGGAATTGAACAATTATATTCATAATACCGTCGAAATAAGAGCCTTGGAACATTTTATTTTAGAACTCGTACACTTTAAGTACTTATTTGTCTGGTTAGTATAATTTTGTTCTTAAAAACAGACAACATTCTTTCACTAATATCTTCAGTCAGCATCCTGTCCTCAATTCCGTACACAGAAAGTAGAGAGACAAGGTGACTCCAGTGTACCAAAATTAAATTATGCCTATGCATATTATTGACACAGTGTCGAAGCTTCACAAACACCCTGCGTCGTCTCATCTGCAGTTCATTAGCATTTGTTGTAGCAGAGTCAGGGATATAATAATTGACAATCTGAAGAGTAGCGGAACTCTATCCGCTCCTGACATCTACTGGTGCTGAAATGAACGAAAACTTTGTTTTCTAGGGGAAAATATTTTCTCATCAGGAAGGTGAAAATGAAGTCCAGACCAATTCACCTTTTTTATCCTGTTATTTTTAATTATTCTTGTTCTGTCTATTTCTGCCCTTAGCGTCACTTTTTAAGTAGAAAATGAAACCAGTTCTTGAACGTAGATCCGAAAGAGGAAAGAGGGATTACACTTTGTAATGTAGTATGAAATGAAGCTGTCCCGGTGCTCACGCGGTCTAAGGCACAGGCCATCTAGTAGGTCTAAGGTACGTAGATTATAAAGCATCTGTTCCACGGGTTTGTTGATTCGACTCCCGCTAAAGATACTAGTACTTACCAACGTGTTTCTTTGTACATGAAAGCTTCCTCCCATTTTGTACGCGTCCTTTCAGCTTCATTCCTTGTTTCAAATACGATTTGTAAGCAGTTTAACCTTTTAAAACCCAGTGGTTACTTTACGTACGTACTACCAGGTTTAAAAATAAATCCTACGTCCTGTCCACAGAGTGCATTTTTGTGTTTTGAATGTTTCTCAGCATAAAGAGGGATTATTTCTGTATACAGCATTAAGTGACTGCTTTATATAACCGAGATCGAGTGTGTTTACTACACGGTACGAACTGACTACGGAACTACGTTGCAGGTTCATCGTAGTCTGTAAAGGGTTAATTTGTGTCACTCAAAATAGATCCGTCGTTTATGAATGCCGTGATATGTATACACGTAACGAAGCTTGCGTGTCCAAGTTCGAGGTGTAATTAATCGCCGCAGCTGTGTGAAGTGACGGAAGAAAACCACAAAATCATAAAATCAGGATGGGATTTTTTCAAACTCACACTTCATGTCGTTTCCTACCCGTTACACAGCTTTAATGTTAGGTACTGTGTAGTGAGCTTCATATTCTTTTTTTAATCTTTTTTCAGTGGTACATTCGTGTAGACTGTATAGTGACTAGGATACGGGCTGGACAACCGAGGAAGTGTGGTTCAATTCTCGGCAGAGGCAAGGCGGTTTTCTCGTCACAAAGACGTCCAGACACATTCTGTAGCACACTCAGGCGTATGTGAACTTGGTACTTGGAACGCCTTCACGGGGGGTAAAGCGGCAGGGATGTAGAGCTGACCATTCATCACCCTCAAGTGTCGAGGTTCAGACAGAGTGGAGGTATACCTCCGTACCCCCATATGCGTTCATGTCGTGCGCAGGGAAAAATTTACTTACTTTCAGCTTGCCTTCGAAGTTCTATTTGCTGATTATACCATGTAACGTCTGTGGCAGCCACAAAGTTCTCCTTCTGCTGTTTCTTTGTCGTATTATTACTGTAGCTTTATAGTTCATTGCTGTGTTCGGCCAGCCATCTTGAATGAATGAATGAATTATTAACTGCAATTGGGATTTCGCCCGGTGGCAGCGGTCCGTAAACTGTACACAAATAGAAAGGAACAAATATACGTGAGGAGAAACAATGTACAAGACAATGCAAAATACAGAACACACAAAGTAGAAGCAAAAGGTACAGAGAATAAACAATCATAAAACGAATAACAGAACCTAAAACCTTCTTCCATTCTACGTACCCAGTCTTTGCAGTTCTCGCACATCTGATAACGTCTTCACCTGTGTTAATGACATGAACTTCCTCAGGCATTTCAGTTTCCAGATTTGACCTTCTCACGGTGGAGCTGATGAAAACTTATGCCTCCTGGGATATCTGTCTAAGAATATCCCTATAATACCCTGAACACTGAGACAACAAACTCCCCGAAACGTCGACGCCTATATACCATTCCACATGACATCATATAACAGAAGACGGGAATCTCAAATTCGTTTTTACTTTGTAGTTCTCTTTTGTTTCTTTTTTCTTAACCAAAAATTCTCAAAAGTTCATAATTATTTTAATGGCACAAAGTGAACGGTGCAGTTGATGCGAAACAAGGTCCGTCGTGTGTCATTTCATTGTGTTGTACCATGTGTTATTTCTCACGTGATCATCAAGTTGAGAGGAAAGAGGCGCAAGGGATCTCTGACAATGGACCAATCCCTACCCCACGCTTCAATACCCTCACTTTGCGAGACGGAAGAAAAAAAATGCCAACCCTAAGAGGCAGTTATTTGCCAACGAAAAAATATGGGTGGAGCTACGAGAGAAAAAAAGCGACCCGTGGGGTTAGCAGACAGTAAAGGACTTTTTTTTCCCCTCTCGCGAAATGTCTTCCATCCAAAATGGAGGTGTGTGTTCAACTCCACATGGCTTCCATCAGAAACAATTTATTATTATTATTATTATTATTATTATTATTATTATTATTATTATTATTAACGTTACTTTGAGTGGTCTTAATAATTTAATCTTCTTCTGTGAAATGTTTGAAACATTTCAATCCGGTTATACTTTCACATAATTTAACATTTTCTTGACCTCCCACATTGGCGACCTTAGTTTTAAATGACCTATTTTCATTAGGTTTAGTATTCAAAACGCATTTCCTAATTTTCCTTCCAAACTGGCCGTTCATAATATTGTTCAGTTAATGACCAAGAGAGTAGTGGAGGAGAGAAGAGCATGTTCATTGTATATTTCATCCATTCTCACTTAACTGCGATTGGTTTACTTAACTGCATAACTGCAGAATTCTATGACATAGGGCTATATTATACAAAGTACTCCCATGCCATAAGCACCCTCTTAAACTTTAACACTGACACGCCTTGTACGTTTTGGATCCTCACCACCACCATCCACCCCACCCCACCTTTCTCAGCACTTGTACAATATCCGACTGCTTTCATATTAATGACTTAAACTGGTCCTTGGGAATCAAAGTAGTAGTTGCTTTAACAAAATATAAAGTGCCATCATTTTGTAAGTTGTATTATAAATGAGATGCTGTCCATGAAACACTACTTATTTCTGATTCTGTTTTAGACATTGCAAACTAATATGCTGAAGCACTCATTTCTTGCTTTAATATGCTGAAGTTAATACCAAAAACAGTACACAGGCATACACCTTAGGTTTATACTTTATTGGTCTTCTGTTCCTTTTCATTCTGTTCCTGCTGCACTTTCGTTCTCCATACAACAATTTTTCCACCTTCCTTTATACTACCCTATATTCTTCACATGACAAATCTTTTTCCCTTTTTTTCACGACTTTCTTTTATAACCATTCTCACTTAAAGGCATACACGCTTTTGTATTCAATGCCACCTACCCGCATATTCATTGTTTAGAACGCCACTTTAAGTAACACCATATGAAAAATAATTCCTTTGCGAATTTTTAAGTAAGAGGAAATTCCAGGTGTTTCGAGTAGAAATTTTTTACTCATGATAAATTAAAATAGTGTGAAAAATGTAACTCACTTTGAGGGTGATGGTGTCTTTTCTATTGAAAACTGAAAATAATACAATCTGATAACAGAGAGAGAGAGAGAGAGAGACGTGCTAAAATGAGGGGCAGAAAGAATTCATTAGCAGCTGACCCCTTTGCGAGTAACAGTGATTCATGTCCCCTAGAATTCAAGATAAATGGTTACAACGCGGGACATACCACTTATCGATTCTTCTCCTAAGTCCATGGAAGAGAATCCTTTGTAAGAAGCTAATCGTTCCTGAGCTAGTCGAGAGATTCCTCTACTTTTATGCAACTCGGAAGTTAATTACCGTGTTGACTACATTCCCCTACTTGTCCCTTCCCTGAGCCATATATAACCAGCCCACGCGCTCCCATTATATTTATGTAAGATCCGTATTGATATTATACCCAATCTATGTCCAAGCTTTTCAAGTGACTTCTTTTCTACAGGTTTCCCCGCCAAAATTTTCTATGCATTTTTCATCTCCCCGATACGTGTTCTACGTTCTTCTGATTTTGACCTCCTCAATTTAATCACCCAAATGGTAAATCATGAAGCTCCTCATTGTGCAGTTCTCTCTATTCTGTTGTCACTCCCACTTAGATGAAACTATTTTCCTGAGCTTCTATTCTAGATAGCATTCAGTGTCTTTTCTTCCCTGAATGTCAGATACAAAGTAATCAAAATGCATTAGTTTTTTTAAAAATGGTTTGTTGTTGCATAATATGCATAATATGTGTGAACTCTTCTCGGGCTGATGGCCGTGTCAATTGTTTAAAAACCTCCGACATTTCAGAGACACACTCCGTCTCCATTCTCAGGGAAAGAGATCAATTTCCCTGAAGAGGGACATGGAGTATGTCTCTGAAACGTCGGAGGTTTTTAAACAATTGACACGGCTATCAGCCCGAGAAGAGTTCACACAATTTCGTCGCCGTGAAAGCCTGAAGACATATATGCGTAACATGTCTTTAAATATATATTTTATTTTCTTTTTGTGTGACCTATATTGAAAGAAATATAAGCAGAAATATAATTGTGTTTACATCTAAGTATCAAGTTGTCTGTGCTCTTAATTAAACACTGCTCCAGAATGGTTACACGTTCCTAAAATCAGCATCGGGTTGAGGGTTTCAGTCAGCTTGTTGCCACAGTTATTTACTATTAGCGAATTGTTACCCCGGTGCCCATTAGACAGGGTTCATAGTGGGATCCAGAGCCGGTGTGGACGCGGCGACTAAGACAGATATCCCAACCGCTCTCGGTAATTGGCACTCCTGTCATCCAACTAATAGAACATCACGTAGCGACAGATATATTTTTGGACCCTACGTGTTAGTGTTTGTATGCACCTTCTCATAATAGCTTAAAAATATGTCCGTGTGTGAAAACAAGAATTTTGAACCAAAATTTCCTGAGGTTCTTCTCTGTGTTAAAGGCACCCAGTTTGAGTAGACTGATACCTGTATCTACATCTACTGCCAGGTTTCAAAACACGTGGAGTTCGACGACCACTAACTCACGGCCTGGCGCCTCGTGTAACTGCTCAGAAGAATTTTTTTCAGACTCATTTAAGAGACTATTATTGTTTGCGTCGTTTTTCAGAAACTCAAAACCTTTTTATTATCGTTAGCCTTATGTCTTTTTCGTCGAATTCATTATTCTCAATCATTCCATTTTTCTAGACTCCCTTCTTTTCATACCTTGATTCTTTCTATGCTTTGTTAAAGCTTCTTCTTTGTCGGCCTTTCCTTTTCATCTTGGTCTTTTATTCAAATGTTTCCTTCCTATTGAAGAGTCTTGTTGGTTTTCTTTGTAGCTACGGTCTTTGCACAACAAAATGTCACAATATTTCTCTTCGCTGCCGATCGAACACTTGGAAGTAAGGATGCATCACATGCAGTCCTAGCAAGCCCGCATGTGCGTTAAGTGAACTGAATTTATCCTAGAAGATTTCATTATTCTGCAGTTTAACGCCATGTCGACTGGTAAATCTGTTTACCAGTCGACGTGATGTAACACTGCAGCAGAGCTGAATCTTCAGCGATACAGGTGCGAGGACGTCAAATCTTGAATTTCTGTTGGTGCTAAAACTGAATTTGACCCTTGACATTCTCTACTCCCAAATTTTGCTATTTATTAATTAGCGACAGCAGTCCACACTCTAGTAGGGATTACTAGATTGCTAGATGCCGATCCTACTGCCCGTACCGTCTAAAGACGTAGGTCTAGGGCCGCTGGACTGCTGAGATCGCGGGTTCGAATTCCCAGGAATGCATGTTCTTGTCTTATGTTTGTTGTGTACGCAGCGGCCTCTTCGGCGAGCTGATCACTCATTCAGAGGAGTCATACTGTGTGTGTGTGTGTGTGTGTCTAATTGTGTGTGATCTAGAAACCTCAACAATGAGGCGGCCTAGACCCGAGTTAGACTGTTGCGCCACAGAAGAAGACGATTGCTAAATTATTTTTTATTTAACACTTAAAGGATGAAACGTAATCCGTTTCATTCAAAAACTCAGCTCATACCACGCAGTAAACATTCTTTGTCTCGTTTGTAAACAACGTACGAATTAATCTTGTATAGGGTAAAATTCGCTGTTTCTTCTGAGATTCCTACAGGACATATAAATGCCTTTTGTCGGCAAAATTTTGGATTTTTTAATATTAAACCTGGTGGTGCGTGTAGTAATCGCTGCACCTTAAAAGGCTGACAAAATTACTTTTTTGGCATTGGTTGGGAAGAATAAAGCTGGTCATCAGGACGTGACGTGTTGAAAGGAGCTTGTCGTGGTTCGTGTGAAACATTTACACTGATTAAGTGTTCTCTCTTATCTTCAGATACTATGTAGCGTCTAATTAGAGAGAAGTGAGAAGTATTTGTGTAACGAGTGCATCAGATGTTTAAGCTTGCACAGCGTCGGCGGTGGCAGATGAATGAAATCTGAGAATGGACGGTTGGTGGTATAATAGTTCTTGGGAAAACTGGATTACCCCTAGAAACACCTGTTCCATTGCCACTTTGTCTACCACAAAACCCACGTGGAACGTGACCATTAATGACGACTAATGATTTGGAAGAAGATGGAGATGCCCTACTGGAAAGCACCCTTTCGAAATTGGGCTGGAGATACGAAGGAAATTGTCCTTCCTGTCAGCCAGTAACGTGAGATTCAGCGCGAATGTCTCTGGATCGTTGAATTATTTCCATATCAAAAAGATTGAAACATAATCTAAGCAACGTGTAAGGGATTAAATGTGCATTTGCGCAGAGAAATCTTCAGTATACATCATAAGAACTGAAAGCAAAATGAAAGCTCTATCTATTATTACATAAAACTGACATAGAACCAAAACGTGATACGCTTCATCGCTGGATATTTATCCAGCCAGGCTTATTTGTATAAATTTTTTTGATTAGCAGATTTGCACTGCTCCGCAACCGTAGTGGTCCTAGACCTCATGGTTGAAGCTTCAAAATCACATTCAGAGACACCACAATCAATAGGACTCCTCTGGACATGTGATCGGCCCGTCGCAGAGACCTCTACCTCACAACACACAACAATCAAAAGACACATACATCTTTGGTTCCGGTGGTATTCGAACCAGCAATCCCAGCAGGCGAGCGGCCGCAGTCCCAAGCCTTAGAACGTGCAGCTACTGGGGTCGTCGATTGGCAGTTACATCAGCACAATAATTGAATTATTTTGAATGTGTCCTCAAGATATGGAAGACAGTTGTGAATATAGGAGTAAATAGTCACTGGCGTAAGAAATGAGGTCTTCCTTCACTTAAATGTCGGGCATTTGGCAAAAATTCTATCACTGTGAGAAGGATAATATTGGTAGGTATGGTGTGTAACTAAAAGCCTCGGACTTGCACTGATTGTGAGTTATAACTCCAGAAAACTACGTAATATGCGACGTTCGCTATATATGTTTCGTAATCTGGTAGTGATAAAGTGATTGAGTAGAAGTAAGATGGAGATCTGTTTTGCGTACGTGGGGGAGATGAGAAAAGGTTACATCATGTTAGGTGTAACTGTTTAGGTGAGATTTAAGGCTTACTTATTTGAGTGGCAAAGGAACCGTTTAATGAGCATGAGAGAATCAGGTTATGAAAGCGGGTGTGGAACTGAGCTGGTTCAAACTACGAGTAGAATTCGATGGTAAACTTTCATTTTCACGGTTCTGGGCCCACCACTGCCATAAACGCACATAATTTATTCGCCATTAAAAACCCAGTAACACATATTTGCATCATTTGTCCATTAGTTTTTGTTTGCCCTTATGGCAATTGATCACTTTCTTTTAACTTTGCGCGTGCTAGCAATAATATGTGAAGACAGGGACGTGTGCTTGTGTCTTTAGCAATACCAACTCACATAAATGATTAAACATTGAAAGCACAACGATGACTCCATGTGGCACTGGCTTTAATATTTGAAAAAATATCTGTGCAATATCAATGGGGTTTATTTAAATCTTTCTTATGGTAACCAAGAAAGGACGATAATTTCGCTCAACATCGTAAAGCTTTTGGCGTATGTAGTTTAGAGGCAGTGTGCTTTCTGTGTGCTAGGAACTGAGACGTTAATCTTCAGATGAATATTGGAATTCAAAAGATTAATATAAATAGAAGTTGCTGTTTTAGGAATAGTAAGTTAACATGAATTCAGACTGGGGGCCCAATGGTACTCCACTGTTCCGTACACCAGTTTCGAAGCGCAGTTAGTCCGTCATCACGATAATGATCAGAAAAAAGTGGAAAGAATAATGTAAATATGATGTGTGTCAGGGAGTACCTTAGAATTTGGTGTTTTATAAAGCCTTAATTATCGAATGACCGGACACAACCGATCCGTTGGGTGAATAAACATCTAAGGTTTCTACATTATACTGGAATGCGCTAAAGGAATTTTAGTAGAGTTAAGCAGGAAGAAAAAGATTAAAAAGTATGAAGAAATATGTGAATAGTTACTTTCCTGTAATTTAGTCATTTATTGTACACATAAGTAAGTCAGAAGCAGGGGGAATCTACACCATAATTAAATAGTGAAAACCAGCATAAATTTATTCCGACCATTTGGCATAAAATGTCTGTTAAAAGAGATATTTTGTAACAAAGTGAGGAAAATAGCGAAGTTACTGCACATAAACAACAAAGTTGTTCTGGTATTTAATGGCAGAACTGATAAATATTTTGCTTATTGACAGGTATACTTCGTTAAACAGACAGGACTCTCCAACATTCGCTGTTTCTTACCTGCCTTTTTCTTTAATCCTGTCTGTCACTCCTGTCTTATTTCCTCCCTATTCATTCATTCATTCATTCATTCATTCATTCACACACATTACAGTGTAGAAATTTCTTGTGCAACAAAATTTCTATACGCATTTCTTCTTTTCCCTTCGAACTACACAGGCCTTTCAATACTTTGACCATATAGAGAAATCCATACCTTATTTTGACTATGCTTAAGAATTCTATGGTTCATTATTCCTTCATCGCATATTTCTACTACGTTCATAGACTTATCAGTGTTCGCAGAATCTCGCGATATTACCGTAGCTCATCGGTTCGCTTTAGTTCACACGCTCACCAACTACTCGTGTTTGCCTCGCATTTCATTGCAGTGTTATCCTTTGGTCTGTGTTCACGTCTGTCAAGATCTCCTCTTCTTCAAATTAAAATCTGCCCCAATTTTTTGGCATTCATGCTACTTGTTCCGAAGATAAATTTTACTATTAACTCTTTCATTATTATTAATATTATCATCGCCTCCATCACTTGAAAAGTATAAATTTTGAAGGTCCCCTCTGTGTGATTTTTCTCCGGGCTTCCTTTGCTTACAAATACTTTTCTCGATATTCTGTCCAACAGTTTAATAAACATGGTTTGTTTCGGGTACGTGATTGTAAACATCCTGCATACAGGTGACAAATAATAATAATGATAATAATAATAATAATGTAGGCCTATTTACGTGCTAGTCTCGATGTTTCTGTAATTAAATTAAAGACTTGGCCAAGGCCGTTATTTGTTTTATACCTTGATATCTATATCCATTTATCATTTATCGCACGATGCAAGCAAGTAAACTGTTACTTGCATCGCCTTTTAAGAAGTGTGTAATGTAGAATGACTGAAGAATTTTAAGTGGCTTACTACTCAAAATGGAATGTGTATTTTTAAAGTTTCTTTCGTAGTGACATAAAATATAAAAGGGGGCGATGTTACAATGTATCAATTAAAATTCCCATTGACCCGTTCAAAAATTCAAAGCTTTAATTACCTAATTGCTACGTAATTAGTGCTCCGAACTGAGAAAAGATGTCGCTAGTGTATCGCGCTTTAAATGCGAATAAAAAAGAGCACTGTGTTCCAAGGACATTAGCTTATTTTTCTTTTTCTTCTTCCCTTTTTTCTCCTGTACTTTAAATGAGATACGCCTTTAGCTTTAGATTAATAATGCAGGCAGTCAGAATGGTAGAAAAGACACGGAACAACGCTATACTCTTAAAAGGTGCTGAATTATAAACTAGAAAGATGCGGGGTATGGAATGATTCAATTTAAAAAATAGGAACGTTTCGTTGTTTTACTTATTGAAAATGGGGAGGTTGTCCCGAGCACGCCTCTGGACATTAGAGACAGTGATCCAATTCAGTGAAACCTTTAGGAAACAAAAAGGCAAAGCAAATATTTTTATTACTGTTTTAGCCTTTATTTTCACTCCCCTTTTATTTAAATTTATAATGCATGTTACAAAACCTTTTATGGTGTTCTGATATATACAATTCTGTGTTTCTGGGCATCTAATTATGTAGGAGTTAACAAGTGTTTATTTTAAAAGCCATAGATGCTATTTTAATTTTACAGTAGGCCTATATAAAAGTTAATTCAATATGTATGCACAATTTATTGGTAATAATGTCACGGGATCTTTCATAAAAGTAGCAGTTCTTGAAGGCAAAATTTGCTTCGTGTCTGTCGTGGGAGGAATGGTAGGTGTGTACTTGGAAGGGCTTTTAACGGTTCAGTATACAAGTCTGTAAATCTAAGCGTGCGTCCCTGTGTGTTTGGTTATCTTGGAACCCATAAAACGTACGGCAAAAACGCACTAAATATAAAACCTACGTTTCATTATGTTCTACAATTGTATTCCAAATGTATATCACTCCAGTAAATGTTTACGCTACAGGCGCAGAGAGGCGTGTGGGACTTCATCTGACGATTCAGTTATTTTTGTCAGATTTTAAACGAAATTGAAATGATCGTCAATTTTTCATAAAATCACCTAGCATTACATTTCGTAACAATCCATTTGGCCTTTTCAGAATTGTTACATGCATACAGACGAGAGCACAGATTACCTACAGAGATATAACAATAGACGGCCTCCTTCACGGATGCCAGTGTGGCTAAAAATGGAGCACTTTTTGGTTTTCTTAGGGTAAAGAATGCGGACCGTTTGTTTGACCACAAATTCATCCACAGAACTTATATCATAGGATGCTTAGTTTCATCTACCAATAATTGCGTCTTTGTACTCTGCCTAATGTTTTCAGTGTAATGACATCCTAAACAATGAGGTGGGCGTGGAATGCATATTTCTGGTAGAGAATTCCCTATAGAATTTTCGTCAGTCATTAAGAAAATAAACTGTTTTGTGTAAGGATCTAGTGCTAAACAGCGAGTTAATACTGAAACCTGCCTTAGGTAAACAAAGTATGACTAAAGTGTATCAAGGGTGTGGAGAAGATAATGAAACTTCGGGTTTCGTAAAAGTTGCGAAATATTTTGAAAAACTATGCAGCCATTACATTTTCACATGAAACCCTTGTCGTGGATAAAGCTATAGGAGGCCAATGTCTGCGGGAATGTGACGCGATGTAGGCTAGTAGATTTTTACAGATGTTTCAGAGGAACTTTATGCCTTCATGTCAGGGTACATGAATTAAATTTCGCCCAGAGTTTGCTTTTGTGATTATCTGTCAAGCCAAATATAATTAATAATTAAAAAGATTCGTTGTTTGTGTTGCATTGTTAAAATATCGTAGTTACTCAAAGCAAAATCGGCTGGTTGCCAGGAACGAAAAATATCTTACGTAAGCTCGAAATGTTATACAGGTTTGAAGTAGGCCCTATATTTGTACCGAATTAATATTTCGGTTTACATGAGGTAGAGGTTCTTTCTCGCTGTCGCTTATCTTAAAAAATGCCTTTCCTTTGAACAAAATCTACACCAGTAATGTCGAACTACAAGTCTTATTGATTCGTTGCATGTTTAATTGGAAATTCCTTTGAGACTTTTATAATAAAATTTGGAAATCCTGCCCCTGTAGCCTTCACCATATAACTGCCGTTCGGTCTGTCCCCATGTAACAAGTGGAGAACGCAGAGGAGGTAGTAACATTTTTGTATGGGGGATGTGGGATTGGTTAGTAGGAACTTTAGCGCGCACTGTACAATTTTGGTTGAATTCGAATAAAAATAATCGACATGTTGCATGAAAGCCTAAGCGCATATTTGCTCGAGTCTTGCCCAAAACTCGCTAATTAATTATCGAAGCAACTAATATTTCGAACGAATGTTGTAGAGGAACATTTAGCATATACGTTGTATTTTACTCGTATGTTCTGCATATTCTTCGCCTGAGACGTAATCGTTCAATGCCGGCCTCGATGCACTGTGCGGACCTTAATGTTTTACAGCTTGCCGGCTTCTGTGCTCCAAATGGTCGAGAATGCATTGAAAGTTACTATGAAATTAAAACGTCACCGTCCTGGGCAGGAGATTCAATTTGAAACCCCGTGGCTTTGAAAAATTAACGACTTTTCAACATAATTGAACCAAAGTAGTGAACGCGCGAGAATTGTTTGGCCAAAACCGCAATTCCTAAATTTTTCAGTATTTTCCAAAAACCTCACCCAAAATCTTATGCATTTAGCTGCAGTTACAAACTGCAAAGTATGACTCAATTTAGTTAGGGATTACAAAGTATAGAGCTACGTGTTACTCATTTTGTTGGACACCACAAAGTATGAAGCTCCATATTATTCATTTAATTGGAGATTACAAAGTATAGAGCTACGTGTTACTCATTTTGTTGGACACCACAAAGTATGAAGCTCCATATTATTCATTTAATTGGAGATTACAAAGTATAGAGCTACGTGTTACTCATTTTGTTGGGCACTACAAAGTACGAAGCTCCATATTAGGTATTTTAGTGGAGATCACAGAGTAGGAAACTGTGCAGTATTTGCTCACTCTTCTAATGTTAGGTTATATATCCCGTCTCTTTTTAGAAATGTGCTCTTCGCCGCTTTCATGTTGAAAACCCTCGTCTTGTTATTTCAGTCGATGAGCGGCCTAAGTACCATCCTCCGGAGGATGGATTATTTTAACGTAGTTCCATATCTTGTGCTAAGTTACCGGTCGTTGTTCTAATTATAAATTTGTTGCTGCAATGAGTGGAGAAGTAAAAGATTATCAAACCAAGCATGGGAGTGAAAATACAAGGTTAAGAGCTAGCTGTTTAACATGTTTCCTTCCCTCTGGGTTTGTCAGCCTCTTAAGTGCCCCGCATTTTTTGCACCCACATTCAACATTTCTGCGTTATCTGGTCAAGAAACATGCAAGACAAGAAAAACCGGACTTTATTGCGCTTTACTTTTTATCAAATTTTTATGTAAGTATTTTGGCCTGTGGTTAGGTTGCGGTAGGTCATTGTTCCCGGATCGGTAGGAATGTGACGTAGAAACCAGGACCTACCACAAGCCGCCATGCGTTAAGCATTTGAAACCAGTTCTGCTATTGCAGATCTTTATTTCTGTCTGTGTTTCTACATGCCAGGGTTTAGTAACGGCAGGGAACAAAAACAAAGGAGGCCATTTGGTATTTATTACTTAGGTAAAGTAACAAGCAGTCGAAACATAGACAAGCTGTAAGTCGTTAAATGTCAGACCGCTTGCAGCTGGCTCTGTACAGTATCCCTGGACCTAATGCACTGCCTTTTCTTGGCTTTCATCTTTCGTAATCTAGGGTACAAGCCATATATAAGAACTCTTGAGACACTGAAACTTCGCAACTGCAAGCAGTTTCGAGTGGGTAAATGAGATTTCAAATATTTGCTACTGTTGCTGTTCATTTACCGCAAATAAAACTATATTTTATTAAATGTGACTGATAATACAGACAGTATAATGGAGGCACAGCTGCTAGTGTCGGTAAAGTTTACAAACACTGAATGAAGTCAGTCTCTTTTCTGCATTTCGTTAATATATAGCCTAAACAATATTGAACCTTCAGCATAACATTTGTAGGCCTTAGTGGGACCCGTGTGTATGCTGCACCGCTTTACTCCAGTCAGTATATTGAACGGACTACGGAGAGTAAAGTCGAAGATTCGGCATTGTTCCCCGTTTCCTCTTTTCCTTAGCATTTACCGATTCTTATTATGAGCTCTTTCTTATACATCTCACGAAAGAAGGCTAGGTATTTATGGATTATACACTTCTGTTGTCGAAAAAGAAAACTTCAATTTACCCTAATTGTTTTAGTATCACATACCACAATACAATGTCATTGAAACCATGGCATGCAAAAGGTCTCAAAGGGCACAGAACAAGAAGAAGAAGAATCACGTGTGTATTTGGCAACATGCGATGTATACGAATCCGACTCTGTTTCTGTTACAACGCTGTAACTCTTTGGAGGCTCACTGCGGTTCAGAACATCTATATCACCCAGTCTGAGTTGCTCAGAAATTTTTAAACTTACTCCGTTTACATTTTTGACAGCGTTTTATTTTACGGGCAAGGAATCTGACGCGTACACAGAAATTGTTCTCTTAGTATATTCCATGCTCAAAATTCTATACTTTTTTAAAAAAGTAAGAATATATCTTCAAAATTTGAAAGGAATTTGGGTTCGTGGTTTAAACTAAAGTTGTTTTCTTTAATGAGGCACGATTTTTTTGTGTGTGTTTTGTTCTGTCACCCTGAGGAGTATTTAAAGTGCAAACACGGAAGTTAAATTTGACAGATATGTGACCCGGAGACGGAGATTGCTTTACAAGAATGAACCAAAATAAATTTGCCCAGCGGCCGCTGATAGAGATCCACTATATCAAATTTAATTGTAAATAGTAAATACTTTTATAAATGAAACATGTGGACGGGATGTAACATACGGCCTCTGAATTACGTCTTTATTTTATAAACACTACCAGTATGTGCAAAGGTGCATAAAACCGTTGCCGTCTTGTAGTTCGAGTTTTTGTTCTTGCAGTGAAATTTACACACGTTTTCTGTGGTAGGTTACAAAAATAAAATACCAAGAGGCAGGTCGATGTGCTTTTGATGCAGTCTTTAAAATTCATTGTGCGCTATCACGAATCCAACTGTTTTGCAGGCAACGGACTCTCCTAGGGCCCACTGGGAATCAACTTGTTACTTTGAAAACAATTCTTGCAATAAATATTAACGTATTATAAAAAATGCAAAATAATCAAATGTGAGCTAAATATTCCTTTGGTTAATGCTGGTTTTGTCCATAAATCTACGGGCTTGTTCACATTTTCGTCTGTTTTTGTTTTGCCTGAGGAATAATTTTAATGTAACAGTAGCTGTCTATATATGTGTGTGTGTGTGTGTGTGTGTGTGTATGTGTGTGTGTGTATATATATATGTGACATTAGCTTGTGAATATATATTCCTTCTGTTATTTCATGCTTATATAATAACAGCACGGTAGATGCAGAACACAGTAACTAAGAGCCCGCTATGAAAGGAATCTGGAAAAAGACAGTACTGACGTTCCGCTGTAAGCTAACGATGCTGCCTTTGTAACGTTATTTTCCACTGCATTATATGCTGCGTCCCAGGACCAAGTACCGAACTCGGCTCATTGACAGAGAGCCCTGAAATATGATTTGGTGACGACGATTATTGTAGCTATGATGATGATGATGATGATGATGATGATGATGATGATGATGATAAGTAATTTGTATAAATGCATACTTAATGAACAAATTGCAACCTGAATAATAAACTTAAAACAATGTAATAAAAAAGAAAAATCAGGTTCTTTGAAATCAGTCGTCCCTTTTTCTGCTCAAAATGTATAAAATGAAAGCATAATAGCGAGGTATTTCTTCCTGTCTTTTCTGTCTCTAAAACAACGTAACAAATTCGCATGCAGGGTTTTAGGTTTAGTGTGGTTAGCTTTGCAACAGCAGATATTTATCAGATGGTGCTCTTCTCTGGTATCGTACACCGTCTAGTCATTAAATATTCCGGCGGGCCTGAGGAATATTTAAAACCATGGGTCTCCAACACGCGGCTCGCGACCACATTTGTAAATTATGTATATATTATAAAACCTACACAAAAACTTAGGCGTTTATGTATAACACTTAGACCGTATCTGAAGGTTTACGTTATGTGGTAATCTTAACACATTACTGTAAATAAGGAGGCACTAATTAATTATGTAAACAAAATAAAGTATACGTTTTAAGGGAAATAATTTTTTTCAAACAGGCAAGCAGAGAATTGACAATAAAGAATTATTTTAAGGAAAAACAGTTAATTTTGTACATACTTAAAGGTGTTAAACAATGTCGTTCCCTTCTTCCAGAAGGCCACGTCCCTTTGTACAGGAAAAGTAGAGCAAAATGCTCTGCCATTGCTTGTGTATGATTATATTTGGCACGCCAAATATAATCTCCGTCCTTAAAGAGTCGGATTTATTTTAGATCTCCAACAGAACTTGATACATCGCAAAATATAAAATACTTTTACTTCATTGTTTTTGCTTCTGTTGTTTTTAAACAGACAGTCAACATGTATTGAACGTCTGCTTTCACTCCTCTTCATATATATGTACTCGCATTTTTTGAATAAAATGTGCACTTCCCACTTACAAATACCTCCCGAAAAAGTAATTGCTTGTTACATGAGCACCTTTTAAATTATTTTAAAAATTTTCTTTAAATAAATAACGTATCAATAGCTGATCTTTTTTTAAATATGTGTATGAAAATTGTACACATTTTATTCCAAACAAAATATGAAATACTGTCAAATTTCATAAAGTGGCTTGAAGAAATTGAAAGGTTCAGTTTTAAAAGACCCGCACGTAAAATATTTTTGCTCTTTTGCTGAATCACACTACACATTGCGGTGTATAAGCAATCTAGTCTGGCCATTAAGATCATGTATGAGTATTAATGCAGTTTTAACCTTAAATTTAAAAAATATAGTTTGCAACAGGGTTATAGAGAAGTATTTGTTTATCGCGATCCAGAGTACGGTGCAGCTGCCAACACTGTCAGTCTGTACGGTGGTTGACGGTGCTGTCCGCTTCGCCGGCCTCGACCTCGCAATAACTGAAGACACTGCTAGAATGAAGGTGCAACCTCATTTCACCAGAGCGTTCAATTTTGTCTTCAGCGTCGGTCAGTAGAGTTTCAGAGGGAGATGAAAGCGAGCTGTACTTCAATGTCTGTTTGTTGGTTTATGTGCATTAATAGTACAATATGTTCTCTTTTCAGGGTGTTTGCTGTAGTATCGATGTTGTGTCGTGTAGTGTTTGAGGCATATATCTCTGCTTGGCTGGCCATTGGTTCCGACTGAAAACGCCACTTTATAGGCGATTGTTTTTAGAAGTAGGCACTACAGTAAAAGTTGCGTGTAATTAATTTCAAAATGAAACGAATATTTCCGTTTGAAACTGGTTTCCGTTTAACGTAGGTAGGCCTCCCAATTTGCTTTTTTTTTTTTTTTTTACGTAATCCGTTTTGGGTGCTGCAATAGTTCTGTCAGTATGGCGACTATACCACGAGTTGTACGACCGAAAAATCGGGGTTTGATGCCTGGAAGGAACAGGAGAGTTGTTTCTTTCTCAAAGCGCCGGACTGAGTGGGGAATTCACGTCGTCAGGGGGTACGAGTGTCTCTTCCGTGGGAATAAATCGGCCAGGGATTGTAGCTGACTACCCACCTCTATCTAGCGTGCCGAATTTAATAATGCATGGAGTTTTACCTCCACTCCCGTAAGTCATCTCTACGTGGTTCTTGATTACAAACAGGTTTTTCTTACCTTCTGTTATTTAACACTTCCCTTATTATGAACAGGACGACTGTTTAAGACAGACAGAGAGACTTTTGGGAATGCCTTACAGTAATCATGTTTTATACGGAGTTTTAAAAGATACTGAACTCAATATTTGGCTCTCATTGAAGCCAACAACTTATGAATTATTTCGTGAATTAGGTTGCAAGTTACCATGGAAATGGAGGGGTGAGAAATTTTTTTTAGAATTAAACAAAATACTGCAATGTTTAAGATAGAATTCTTTTCGGAGAAGTAACACTCCATTGTGCTGAAGACAGTTAAACACAGTCCGTTCTAATGGCCGCCTTTATTTTTTGTGCCGTTGTTGTGTCGACGCAGAAGAATTCATTAGAGCAAACAATAAGAAGATGAGGAGGGGCAGGAGAACGAAGAGTTTACTTTACTTGATATTGCTTACACCTTGCTTTATGAGTTCAGATCAAATGAGCATTAGGTCTTCAAATCCATGTTATACGCTGCGGAGTTTGACTGCTGTGGCGCTTCTCCTTCCACAGTAACACAGTTATTATTGGTGTTGTGTAAAATGTTCTACCTTTAATGTTTTTCTAATTTAAATCAAGGTACAAATTTTGTTTCTGTATACAGACTTGGTTCGGTGGACGCCTTTTGCAAGTGACAAAGACGACGAATACTTTTATCTGGGATTTTGCCCCTGTCTTTGACTCCAAACCTCCTTACCAAATTGTGTCATTGATCTTGATTAATTTTACAAAGAAAATTTTACATAAATGTGAGGCTTAATTTGGTATTTTACAACAAAGAACTGAAGACAATATTTTAACCGAAGTTAAAACATCGGAGTAACGGAGCAGAAAAAAGCATAGTAATGAGTTTCATCATTTTATTCATCATACAGTAATAGACAGTGCTTCAGTCAATGGGCGTTAGAATGGACAGAATGTAGCACGCGCGAGAGAGAGGAGGATTTTATATTACATTTTGGTCGAATAGCTGAAAGAAATACTTCAATTTGAGAAAGTCATATGACAGGGTTAACATAATATTAACGCCAAAATCCACGGCATCTTCAGTTATGATTTCCGCAGCTAAATCTACAGGTCATCCCAGTAGCTGGAAATATGGCAGTCTTCCCACGATTCTTGGTCCCTTTCAAAAACGCTGTCAACCGGCTTAGTTGCTCATCACCGAATCATAGTTCCAACAAATCGTAAGTTCCCGCAGCAGTTTAGCCCGCTTTGTAGCAAAATGTCACGAGAATGCACTCTTTCATTAAGGGCATTTTTTAAAAAATTGAAACAATTTTCTTTATGCGACAACAAAACAGATTAGGATGGAATGGAAAACAGCAACGTTAAACAAGCACTCTAATAAATGACACCCAACTGTCATAAGGCCGTCATATGTTTCTGAAGACAGGTTCCAGTGGCACTCGGAGAACTCTGTGAATAGACATATAGCCTATGAAATTACACTATTCACACCATGATTTTGGAATGTTTCCAAGAGGCAGCTTGGTATAATTCATCTTTAAAGCACGGTGCTATAATGCCGCCGAGGCATAGGTACATCTTGACTGCTTCATAGCAACAGACTTTTTTCAGTGATCACTGCCATCTGGCGTAAACATCACCTACTGTTAGAATAAATCGGGTGTGACTGAATCACAAACCAAGCGCGTTACATATGAGAAGGTCTGGCGGATTCTGTTGGTTTCTGCCTGGAAGCGAAGAGTAGGAACTGCAGCAGTGTTTGTTAATCAGTGGACTGCGTACGAATGTTGGAACTTCAGGTCTCGAGTATGAAACCTTCCATTAATAATTAGTGCAATGTTAACATGTAGCTATAATGCCCAAATGCAAATTATTGTAAATGTAACCTTATAGAAAAGGATACGGTTTTTTTCTGCTGTAAAGCCACTACGGTTTTATCTGACAGAAACCGCTGGAACCCAAGATACAAAATTTGGAAGGCTACTGATCTATGGCAGGGTGAAGGCATAATACAGCCTCCAAAATTTCAGTCGTGCCTGTGATAAATTCAAAGGCTATTAATTATGCACCTCTTTGTTGCTTCCTTATTTCCGTACACATGACACATATAGTGCTGTAACAGCACAAGTGTAGGTACGAATTTGTGTTTTGAAGGAAATAAAAATTTCTGGGCACCCATGTATTACAATTATTTCGTGTTTTAATTTACGTAAGCGTATTTACAATTGATTGGGTGGAGAACTGTTGCGTTCATCCCAGATTTGGTTTGAGACGTGTCGGAATGCCTTGAGATCAGCAGTTAGAACGTAAGATGTAATGTCAAAATATCAATAAACATATGCGAATAATAAATAGGTAACAATATTTGAAGTATTCAAATCGCGAAGTTTTTCATGTATTCATTCGTCATAAAAAAGCAGGTCTCTTCGGCCCCAGTCAAAATACACGTATAACTGCCAAGGTATTGCCTAGAACAAGTTATCAGCACATTCATACGTAACCTCCGATCCCAGTCAGTGTATACAGAATCATAATGAAGTGTATCCGCATTGAGATTAATGTTTGTGTTCCGTGTCTCATCTCTCATGCTTCACCCTCTCACTGCCACTTGTTTGATGTTGTGTTTCTATGTGTCGAGTCGACCCAAAAAGAGTTCGGCCATCTTCGTGTGTTCTCTCACAGGAGCTACAGCTCCGTGTCCCTGTGTTGCAGCAACACGCTGCCTTGATCGGTGGTCCCAACGCCACTTCCTGTCCGATCTGCCACAAGTTGTTCCTCGGTGGGGAGGCCCTCATGGAGCACATGAAGCACACACATAAGGACCCCAACGCTTCTGGAGTGGCAAGTAAGTTCCCAGCATTTGCTACTAGTATATTAATAGCATGGAGCCGATTATTCGGCTGAATATATGAAAGTCTATCCACTGAGTATCATAAAATGTGTTTTGAGCACTTATTATTGATCTGTCAATTGCACTGAGCTCATTTTTCGGAAGCATGCCTCAAAACTTCTGTAATCACAGCTTGTCACTTAAATCTTTCAAAATTAACCAGCTGAACTGAAATTGCATGTAACTACTATAAAAGGCAAGTCGTCATCATTTTCTACTAATCTTTCAAAGTTTCTGCAGAGTTGTGTGTGTATGTGTGTCAGTGAAGTTCTTACGTTTGAGACCATGCGTCTCAACCACCTGACCGCCGAGTCCCGCTGGTTGAGAAGCGTTGGTCTAAGCAACGTTTGCAGTTCAACGGCCTTAATACCAGTGGGCCAGTTTTGGGCCGCAGCTAACCCTGCTTATCATAAAGTGAGTTAACCAAAGGTTTACTAATCTCTCAGTAACATGGAGCCGTTTTTTCGGCTCGAAATCTCCAAATCTTAATACCTGTTTGGGTTATGTCTTTGAACGCGGAACAGCCAATTTTGCTATTGTACCTGCAAGTCTACCTTTCCCTTGGTTCCACCTTGAAGTAACTGGGACTTTTTTATTGACCTCTGAATTCCAGAAAGCTATATTTACTCGATAATGAAACAAGATTTTTTTCCTAATTAATCGCCTGAAAAATAGGGGACCACTTTGTAATGTCCCGTAAAGATAAACACGTTCTACCTAAGTATTTTCTAGAAAATTTATGATTGTTTGGTGAGTGAAAGGGTCATTTGTATTTGAGTTAGTGTTGCACTTGAAAGTTGAATAACTCTGTCTAAGATTTGAGCACTTTCAATAACAAATAAACTTTTCTCTGTGCCTCTACAAATCTATCTAAAACCGTCACTAATAGCTTAGACTTCATTATTAGTTCTTTGTAATTTCCTTGTCCAAATTTAGTCTTCTCAGTACGAAATAACAGATTTTTCAGAGACATGTATAGGTCTTTGCCGGTCCCAGTGGCCGTGCAGTCCAAGTTGTGGGTCTGTGACCGCTCCCTTGCTGGAATTGCGGATTCTAATTACGTCGGAGGCGTAGATGTCTGTCTGTTGGGGGTGTTGTGTATTGTCAGGTAGAGGTCTCTGCGACGGGCTGATCATGCGTCCGGAAGAGTCGTACCGACTGTGGGGTGTCTGATTGTGATCGTGAAACCTCGAAAATGAGGAGGCCCTGGCCGACTATGGACTGTCGAGCCATTGCAAAAAGAAATTTGTAGGCCTCTAAGGCTAGATAACCACAGGTGCTGGACTAACCTTCTCAATTCATTGAAGCCCTAGACATATTTACACGTTTCAACTAGGTCATCAGCCGTACCAAAATGGCGGTCTTACGAAGGGACAAAGAAACACTTTCGCCTCTGGACATGGGAGGTGTGAATTTGTATTAGCTCGTAAAACAGTAGATGATGAAGAAGAACAAGAAGAAATGATGATAACGACAATGATGATGATGATCATCATCATCATCATCATGGTGACGACGACGACGACGACGACGACGAAGGCATAACCAGTAACGTAATAATGCAGTTTATTTCAATCCATTTCTTGTTTATTTATGTGCTAACTTAACAGTCTAATGGCCAGTTACAAAATCGCCACGAACACACACACAGAAACAGCTAGCAAAGTGTAAAAACACAAAGCAAATATATACACATTACTTAACTAACACATAGAGTCTTTGTTATTTGGCTTTAAAATGTATATGATAACACACAATACACACACACACATATATATATATACATATGTGCTTATATATGTCTATTAGCGGCCCGACTACGAGTAATATCTAAATGTTTCAAGCTTTCGAAACCCAAAAATATACCGAGCTAGTAACTAGTGACTTTTCTGTCCCATAGCTCACACTTTACATAGGCACAAAGCTAACGCACATTCTGATCTTCACACCGGTCATTCTTTGGGCAAGTAAGGGATCATTTTACGCGGAAAATTCTAACCATATTTTTGATAAATTCGCATCCTTCACTGCCATTTTCAACATTCCATACGTCCCACAAAATTTTAATACATCTCTTTGTTCTGCGAAAAACAGTTCGATGGCATAAATTTGCACGCCTGTTAAGCCCAGTAAATTTTAAATCACTGATAAATTTTTTTACAAAACTTGGTGTTAATATCATGCCACTAGAAACCTCTTTAAACTCATATCCTGTAATTTCTTATTACGAATACAAAAACTTGAAAGTGTGATATTTTTACATGCAGGCGAAGATACCGTAATTTACACTTGCCTGCGACAGCTGTATTTTTCTGACGTCCTGTTTTAATCTATCTAACTACAATCTGAAGCTTCCGATGTGTCGCTTTTTGCGTAAACGTGTTGGTTTACTTCTGTTAAACACTATTATCCTGAGCACTATGGTCTAACACGTACATTTCTTCGCTCATTAGGTTTGCTTTTCATATATATGTGTGACGATTAAACGTTTAAATGTTTTCAAGCAAGAATAACAAGGGTAATGGGGCTCATGATGAAGGTAAGAGAAGAGGGATCGTTGTCATCCCGTGCCCTTAGGAAGGTACTGTACATAAGTTAGGCCCTTATGTATAAGAATAAGCGCAATTTTGCTGTCTGTGTCTTATGGATTGGAAAAGAGACCCCTCTTTTTAGAGAAAAGTGTAATTAGAAGTTTTCGAAAACAATATGCTTATGAAGGTGTTTTGAATTAAGAAAGATTAAGTAATGAGATTATTATAAATAAATATGAACATTTACTTGGAAAATTTTAAAAAAAGGCCACTTGCAAAATCAACACGTTGATATTATAACAATATTCAAATAGATTTAATAGAAACAGGTTGTTGGGATGTGGACTGGAGTCATCGGGCTCAGGACAGGGACCAGTAGAGGGAATGTTGTGAGTACGGTAATGAACATTTGGTTTCCGTAAGAGGCGGGATATTCTTGTGCTGAGAGAATATTGGCTTTTCAAGAAGGGCTACGTAACATGGTGATGAAATTAAGTGGCCATTTTATGAGCTTACATTACTATGTATTTCAGATTAATTAATAGTATTATGACAAGGAAATGGAACTTGGGTGCGGTGTTAGAATTAGTGAGATCATTACATGCTGTGTGGGAAACCTCTTGTAGAAGGAGCACTTATAAAAGCACAAAGTGAAGACAAGCCGCATTATACTTGTAAGAACGTGGGGTGAAGTTAACTGGCTCAGATTTGGGTTCAGTTTCGAGCTTTGATATCAGCGATATTGAATCTTCTGTTTCGCATATCATAACGATAGTTACCCCATTCTTTGACACGTGAATTGCCATGGAAACCTCATCGTAGCAGTATATGAACATGCATAATTTAATACATTCTTTTTTCTAACCCATCTCTCGGATACCTTGAAGTGTCTGATTAGCAACGTAACATTAAAAAACTTTAATTTCTTTGTGCTGAATCGCGTGAAAAATCATCTGTATGTATGTTTATGTCGGTGCGTGACAAAACGAAGCCAAATGTTACATCTGCATTGGAACAGCTAACACCTGGTTTTGACTTCTAGCGTGATGTCCCCAGGCAATGTGTGTTTCTCTGTTGTTGTGTTAAAAAAACATAATGCTTTTGTGAGTTAATCCATATAATTAGAATTAACAACACAGAGGCATGGACAGAAAAATTACAACTGGTAAATAGATATAAATGGAGTCATTAGACTGCTGCTTAATAAAGATACTAATCTACAGTTTACGTGGAAATTGTAAGTTTACTGCTTGTTGTGGACATGAAATAACACATATCACTGTGGCATTATTCAAATTCAAGGTGGTAGTAAAAGAAAGAACCCTCATACGATATTCATAAATTTAGGCATCTGTCCCAAGTACAGGTAGTGGTGGTTTCTTTCAAGTCACAAGTGTCAATAATCACATGTCAGTCAGTAATCTTACAGAAACACAACGCATGATATATCTGATTCAAAAATCACGATTTCTCAAACGATACTTTATGCAACACATTTTCGGTAAACGTTGTTTAGTGCCCAGGAACACTTGTCTTTCCGAAAATGGAAACAAAATGTTAGTGCATTATACTTCTCACTGTTTATTGCACTTTCATCATTCATGCTAACGCTTTGGAATTAATGCATACAGGTGAATGAATATACATCAAAAAATTTACGAGTCTTGGTCACTATCATAGAGCTAAATATCAAAATGCTTTTAATGACAACAGCCTCTTGGACATTTCTCCTCGTATAATCTTCTTACAACAATGGTTTATTTTGAATACATCATCGTCTGCTATTGGTAGTCCTGCCGCAAGTTTCTTCATCTTCTGCTTCTTCATGCTGTAAGTTTTCAGTTTGCTGAATCCCCTTCATACTTGATCAAACTTCCTTTTCTGCACTACCTTTCATTTCTTGTACTTCGAGGTTCACACTCTGGGCCTGAATTTTGTAGTTTCGCAGATACGTATCCGTCTACACGGCATCACATCCAAGGACACCCATACCTCAATAATCACCACCATGATAGCCTGAAAAGTTGTACTCTTTCCGTCCAATCATTGTGTGTAGTTTAATTCAGCAGACAGCAGCCCTTTCTTCTCACGAAACAGTATTTCTTCTTGTTAACGAAGTTCGAAGGTTAGTTTTCCTATGACATCTTTTGCAACCAGGTAATCAGTAAATGCTAGCCTTTGAAATCTTAATAGTAGCTATATGTACGCTTGGGTTTTAAACTTAAAACAGTTCTTCATTTTGCTCACACATTATATTTGTGCGTACCGTGTAATTCTTACAATAAACGATTTTTTTACTATGCAACATTAAAAAATTATTCTTTCATATCAAAGCCAACAATGTTTTCTGTGAGGTACGAGTTGAATCTTTATACAAAATTCATATTGATTTTTGTCTTCAAAGGGTTTATCGTCTCTTGTAGGTAACCTTTCTGTGGAGATTTTGAATTTCATTAAACCACCCGTTAATCGGTCTAGTATTAAGTTTCATTTTTCAGTCAGTCAATTATCCGGCTAGATATCCAGCTATTCGGATATCGTTCAGTGACGCAGTCAACCACTGAGTCGGTCAGGCATTTTATTTTGTTAAGAAGGCAGTTAATGAATAAGACCGTAACTACGGTTTGAACTGTGTTCATCATGATAATCTGTGCTGCCATATTGTTGCGCTTAAGAATCATAAAATTTCTTTTATGAATGGGACTTGATAAGCAGGAAAGCAATATTTTTTTCTGTTCAGAGAATGTCAACTTCAGTGTAAACAATCAATAACGTTCACACCAAACAATTGTTCTTTCTTATTTACTGCCAACATCCATCATTGGAATTGCTGCCTTTGTATAAATTTCTGAGTATTTTGTGAAAATAAAAAATTATTTCGGTCTTTCGAAATTAAGTGCTTTTAAAACTTGAAATCATGACCGCTGAAGTCGTGGGCATTAGATATAGAGCTGAGAATTAAGAACCCGTTGAAGTATATTACAGAAATACTGAGGTACAGCCATAAGGCTCTGTATTGAGGGTTAGGTTCGGAACGATCCTACCAGCCATCCTAAGATGCTTATGGTTTTGCTGGTTCTCTCTCTCTCTCTCTCTCTCTCTCTCTCTCTCTGTCTACACGAATGTAGAATCCGTACTTTCTGTTCATCACCTACTCGCGCTTTATGAGCACCTACCCATGTACTTCGACGGTAAGTAAGTTAAATAACCTAAAAGCAAAGACAACCTTCTTCTCGGATATAACGCCGCACCACTGGGTAATCGATTCCAGACGTTACGCAGGAATACACTGCCTTCAGTTTCTAACAGTCTAATCTCATACGAAAAGTCGGGAACAGACTATCTAGTGATGTGGTGGCATATCCCAGAAGCTGTGTGGTTCGGGGCGCCGTTTGTTCTGAACTATACCGCTGTGAAAACCTCAAGATTCGCAGAACTTAAATTCAATCGATAACTCGATCCTCCGAAGTCAGTACGTATGGCACCACATACATTGCTTTATAAGACCTCTTTTCTATACTTTTATGTGTACCCATTATTATTATTATTATTATTACTTATTTTTTTAATAGTAAGCTACTGTTGAAGTATTTAACTTGTGTGCTGAATCTTTTATAAATCTAACCTTTTTTTTTGTTGTTGTTTTTCATGTTGGGTTGTTTTGTGTGTGTGTGTGTGTGTGTGTGTGTGTGTGTGTGTGTGTGTGTGTGTGTGTGTCTTTATGTGATTTTTGTTGTATGTATATTGTGCCGGCTTTCTAATTGGTCACTGCGCTGTTAAACTAGAACGCTAATAAATAACTTATTATTATTATTATTATTATTATTATTATTATTATTATAGCGAATTGACTGTTTGACTTCCATCACAAAGTGCTGCTAGGAAGGTAGGTGAGAGGAAACACACATGGCAATAAGTACACTTCTCATAAAAACCGTAATGTCAATTAGATCTTAGCGCAATTCTATGGACGTTATCTGCGCCGGCTGCATGCAGAGTAAAGTGACGTTAAGTATTAATGAAGGTTTCGTATATGAAATTCAGTTTCTCGTTCCGTGTTCCGTGCCCTACACATGCATGCATTTTGAGGAGGTAGATTCTAAAAATACAAGCGCCCCACGCAGATATATTGATACGGCAGAAAGTTGTTGCACGGAAGAAATAAAGCAGTGAGTGATGAGGATTCTCAAGATAGTTATCCCACTAGCTACAAAGGTTTGCTGTTAAATTTTCTTTTGCTTGCTAATCGTAAAGGGTTACTTTCAGAACGTATAACATTACTTGAAAAACGTACAACATTACTTGCAAAACGTACAACATGACTTTTAGAATGTATAACATGAATTCAGAACGTATAACGTTACTTTTAGAACGTACATTACTTTCCGAACGTATAATATTACTTTCAGAACGTATAACATTACATTCAGAACGTATAACATTACTTTCAGAATGTATAACATGAATTCAGAACGTATAACATTACTTTCAGAACGTATAACATGAATTCAGAACGCATAACATTACTTTCAGGACGCATAACATTACTTTCAGGACGCATAACACTACTTTCAGAACGTACAACGTTACTTTCAGAACCCATTAACATTACTTTCAGAGCATTACTTTCTAATGTTCTGTGTAGACCATTATCAGTTCATCGAATCCACTTTTTCACCATACAGCCCAAGTTTAGCGCAGACTGTACAGCTACTAGCTATAGGATGGACAGTCCGGGGTTCGAATCCCAGAAGAAGCAATAGATTTTCTCTCCTCCAAAACCGTTCAGACCGCCTCTGGGTTCCACCCAGCCTCCTGTGTAATGGATACCGTGGTTATTTTCTGAGAGTAAAGCTGCCGGAGCGTGAAGTTCGCCGTTCATCTTCGTCTAGTGCCCAGGTTAAGAAATACAGGAGCTATACCTCTAATCCCTCTACACACCTTCATGGCGCGGACAAAGAAAACTTTAACCTTTACTTTATCTTTGTACATCTTAAGTTTAAAACCTCGCCAGGGACAATTACAATCTCTGTATTGTGTGCTGTGTCTGTCTCCGTCATAATCTCACATATTTGAGGGTTTTGCCATCTACTATCTCCCCCCCACCAAATCTATAAAAGTAAAAAAAATGAAAATTAAGTGATCTCGGAGGTTTTAAGTAAAAGTTCTGTGAATAATAGATGTTTTTACGTTCTGAATTGATGGCTATGTTTGTAATAATTCGGAAGGCAGAATGGTAATAGCCTCATGTGATGGAAAGGATTCTTATATTACTTAAAAGTCTTGTTGGTAATTACGACATTGCTAGTTAACTTTTAGGTTACATATCTTAAATGTATGGTACAAATATTCCCAAATTTGGTGAGCCTCTGCCGAATTAAGAACTCTGGGGAGACACACTTTCATTGCCTGCAATTTGTCCGGCCTTTCCGCCTCAAGTCAAAATGTGACCAACAAATGAAACTACATAAACATTGTTAAGAAAAGAATGCGGTGTTTTCCTATCTACAGTATCGTATCGATAACTCAGCAGGCAAGTAACGCCTGTATTTTTAGCATAACATTGACTGCGTGAAGGCTTGACAACAAGTGTATACTTGGCAACATAAAATGTGTACCATTCCGCCTCGTTGCGTTATTAGAACGCTGTAAATGTTTGAGGCTCACCAGGTTTGGAAACACATGTAGTCCTAGTTTACGGATGTAAATTTCGTACAGTAGCCTACCACTATCAAATCTTACAAATGATGCAACCCTTATTTAATATCTTCGAGGTTCAAAAATGACTTTCGAGGTTTATATTATTATTATTTATTGATTAATTTTATAAATATGTTAAATCCTAATATGTGGAGAGACTGACGTATCAGTTATGTAATATTTGTATCGACTTGTTTAAAGTTACATAAATATATAATTACAAAAGCATTTCAAAGAATCTAGACTAATCTTGATAAATATAATTAATTAACAAGATACTGCCCTTTTACGACGGTGTACTAGACTCGTGATAGAAGAACCAGCATATGATACTTCAAATTGACATTTTTGTCTACCTTCTCACGTCATATCTTCTCCACTTCCGGATTAAGCTATGGTTTTTGTAAACTGGTAAGCTACTGCACTCAAATTACCCTTCAGATGGTCAAGAATACGTCTTATTCTTTGTAACTTTTTTTTTCTTCCTTGGTTCCAAAAATTAATTGTCGAGAATGAAGACGTCCTTCATTGTCAGCAACATTATAGGCCTACACACACAGTACAGTCTCTTGACACCTTCTGCATCGCATATATATTTGTTACAACGTGCTGGTACCTTATGTTCATCTCCCCTGTTCTCTTCTAATAACTAGAACAGTTAATGCGTTCTTCCAAAAAAGCAGGTAAATATATGCTAGAATAAAATACGGCACACCCCAGAAGATGGTAGCCTCTGAAATCTGTCGGAAGTTTTTTATCTATAAAGAAGTTAACTTCTGTGTTCAAACAAAAGTTAAGAACTTTATATGAGCAGTTCACTTAATTTGAACATACCCTAAATGTAGCCAATAGGCATAGAATATTCATAATTTTCAAACGCTTCACTGTCATGTTTATCCTTGAAGAGAAGTTACGACGTGATTCGACCGACAGTAAGAGTGAGACACGCTATAACACGTTTGTTGATGAAAGCTTCTAACGTCTACTCTAAAAAAAATAACATTTTGCAGTCTACTGTATGCCCGCAATTAGTCTGATTCTGCTGTACAGTTTACAGGAGACGAACACAAAATTTTTAAATCCTTTTGCAGTTGTTTAAGGAGCCAAGGTAGTGCAGTGACTACGATATAGGTTGGCCGACCGAGGAATCGTGGTTCGATTGCCAATGTTCTTAAGTGACTTTTCTCACATCTAAAATATCCTGACCGGCAGTGGGTCGCACCCAGCGTCCTATTTAATGGGTAATGGGGGATCTTTCCCCCATTACCCATTAAAGCTGACATCTTACGTTCATCTCTGCTGAGGGTAAGAATGAGTGGAGTTACACCTCTATTCCCTACCTAAATTGCCAACGTGACGTGCACAGGGATGACTGTACTGCCTTATTCCTAGCCCTTTATGTCATGACTTGAAGATATTCAAGGCAAAGGGATTTGTGTCTTGACCTTGAAAGAGACGGTACTTGCTTTGGTGACATCATGACCATCTGATGGATATATACCTAATACAGATTAAGGTATTAACACGCTTGACTTACTGGTGCTTTAACCCGTGCTTCTGCATTGACCAATGGTTTATTCCGCTTATCCCCGTGCCGATCCGTATTTAGCGAAACGGAGGACAGCAAACCACCCCTGCCCCGTGTGCGGGAAACACTATGTGAATGAAGGCAGCCTGAGGAAGCATTTGGCCTGTCACCCGGAGACCTCGCAACTTACCACATCCCTCAGGATGTGGCCTTGTTCCGTGTGCCAGGCTGTATTCACACATGAGTCAGGTAAGAACAGGATGTTCCCGCAGAAGAGCAGGACAATTTAAATACGCATACATTGAAAGGAATGTAAATAGAATAAAAATGAAGATAAATTGATTGACGTTATATAAAATAAGAACAACGAATTTGACATAAAAGTTCTCTTAAATGGCGTTATATTAAGTTATTCCGTCAGAATAAATTAATTTAAAAGAGAAAATGTACAGTCAAACCCCGATGCAGTCCACCCTCACTTAAATCCCGCGGAAGCCTGTAAACAGTTCTGTATGATAGAGTATTTTGAGTTACCGCCACCCTCGGCATACCGCCACAAATTGCGGTGAACAGTGGCTCTATATCATGGTTTTACTCTAAATGCACGTATACATATTATATGTGTGTGTGTATGTGTGTGTGTGTGTGTGTGTGTGTGTGTGTGTCAGAATTTATACGTCTGTATAAATTTGAGCGTGTGCGTTTTGTGTGTGTGTGTGTGTGCGCGTGTGTGTGTGTGTGTGCATACGTATGCAGCACAATTTTCGAGTTATAAAATTACCTAAAAATCTTCCCATTTTGCAGAAATAAATAATAACTGAATGCTAACGTTCGTCTCCGTCTCGTGTTGGTTCTTTCTCGTCAGATTAGTTAAAGCCACATGTAGTCTGTAAGTTGGTACAGAATACCGTAAGTTTAATTGTAAGTCGCCCGAATTTGTTTTCCGGAATGCGTTCATATTTTAGGTAAATTTGATTTCTTGTGCGGCAACAAAATTAGAACATTACGGGAAGAAAAACTTTCAAAATCTGCAAAAAAGAGTATGATTAAAAATACTTAACACTGAATGCTAAGTTGAGGCAATATTTCGGGTTTTCACGTCGGGATTCAAAAACGCTGCTAGTGAGCGTAACAGGAGTGAAAAGCTGGATCCTCATTACCCCAACTCCTTAACACAAATTAAACACAGATTCAAGTAAAATAATTCTTAAATCATAAGCCAAAATTGTTAGTTGGTAGGTTGGTTGTTTAGTCCGAATACCACTGGCCTATGCCGTTAAGACAGCACTTAATTTAGTCTTTACATGAAACTGAAAGATGGCGAAGGCTGGCCTGATTGCCACTGGTTGTGACCAGGTACTGACCGTTCTGACGTGTGATGTTACACAGGGCTACTCAGTCACATGGAGCACATGCGGATGGACCCAAAGCACCAGTTTGCGGCCCAGTACGTCCTCAGCCGAGCGGCGGCCGAGCGCCGGGAACGTGAGTCGCTTCTGGCGGCAGCAGTCGCTGCGTCATCAGCTGGGGGCCTGGCCGGACTAGGGGGCGGTGGACCGTCGTCCATGTGCGCCAGTCCTTCCGCGCACTCTGACAGTTCCTCAGGAGGCGGCCGGCTCTCTAGCACGGGGTCGGAGCCCGGCGGAATCATGAACAACAACAATAACAACAACAAACTGGGCGACATCTTGGGCGGTCGGGGCGGTAACGGGCTACAGCAGCAATACGGGGCGGAGGAACTGCATAACGCAAGTCGCATGGCTGCCATGGTGGCTATGGTGGGTCAGTCTTCGGCAGGAGTGTCAGGCGGCCTTGGGAGTCCTGGGCCCGGAGGTCTCGGGGTCGACTCCAGCGCCGCGGCCGCTGTCCAGGCTGCGGCTGTAAACCTCGCAGCTGCTATGAGAATGGGTGCTTCGGGACTCGGAGGGGTGGGATCTCCTGGCGGCAACAATGGCAACAACGGTTCTGCGGGAGGTCCGGGCTCATCGACGCCTCCGGCGCCTGGCGACGGTGGCGTGTCGGCGGCACAGGCCCAGGCGGCCATGAATGCGGCCATGCGCGCTGCATCTATGGCTGACTCTATGAGGTCCATGGATGCAGCAATGAGATCCTCAATGGCTGTAGACTCGGCGATGCGGCTGGATTCCATGACGAGTCACCACCACGCGGGGCCTCAGGGTCACCACAACCACCAGCAATCATCGTCGGAGGCGGCAGCCCTGAGGATACACCAAGCCGAAGCACTTCTGCGGTCACAAGCAGAGGCAGCGCTTCGGCTGGCGGTCAGTCAGGCGGCAGCTGTCGCGGCGTCGAGTAATAACGTGTCCGGGGGAGGCGACGGAAGCTCCGTGGCGCTCCGGCACCACAACATGGCCGCGGCACACAACGGCAGTGGCGGGAACAACAATGGCGGTGGTATGAACCACCATCATGCACACCACAACCAGGTCTCGCCCGACCTCAGCGAAGCTTTGCGGTTACAGGAGCAAAGGTTAGAACAGGCACTGCGACTCCACGGAGGGGATCCTCGGGCACTAGGCTTCAGCTTGTCCAGTAGCTCTGGAAACTCTCAGAACCAACAGCAGCAACAAAATAACAACCCATGAAAACACAGTTATTATTAAGTCAATAACGCAGGAAAATAATAAGCATGGAATGAACTATATGCATGTGAATTTATACATAAATAATACTGGAACTATTGGTAGTCAAAATAACTAGGAAAGAACAAATTATATGTGTGATTTTTGTTATTAAATATATAATTTAAGAAAAAATGAAGACACGTGCAAGTTTTCTGAAGAAAGGAAACGGAATGCAAATACTATGTAACCAACTCCACCGTTAGCCAAGAAAACTGTAGAGTAACAAATGTACATGACAGATAGTATGTTGTTACAATTGCTCTGAGTGTCTGTACATATATACACGTGTGTGTGATTGTGACAAAGACATTGTTTGTTTTTGTGAAAGAATAACAAGATAGCATGATTAGTTTGAAAAAAATTTTTTGATCAAACAAATACAAATACAATATTTCCAAAACAAATTTCCATTTGGAATAACAACAACACAAAAAATATTCAGAACAGTACAGTTTTTCAAACACAATCTGTCGATATTTTGAAATGGTAACTATTTATTTTTTAATAATAATTCCTGCTCTATTCTTTAAAAATCACCAGACAATTAGTGAAATGAGTATATATATTATATATATTAGTTATTAATAAGACTGCGCAATTTAGTTCGAAAAGAAACATTGGCTGTGATTATCATTATTTTTATTTAGGGTAGAGTCAAAACCTTTCAGTCTATGAGACGATTGTTTATCGATTTAGTTCCTTTTATGTTCAATCATATTTTGTCTTTATGGCTTTAATTTCTTCTTTTAACCAATAATTAAAAATAGCACGGGGATTAGCCATAAAACGGACAAGATATTTGAAGCAATATTTTGTTAGTCAATTTCAGAAAGGGTTTATCTTCAGTTCATAATCACAGTAGTTTTATTACGCGATCTATTTTTAATTTGTTGCGCAGTTTCAGGTTATGTTTCATGTGTTCGACATAATAGTGTGAATGGTTAGAGTGAATGGTACGAAGTCTTTTTTCCATATTTTTAAGCAGAATGTTGAGGAAACAAAGTAACGTCACAACGCGATGTATTGTTAAATTGTGGCGTTATTTTATTCCACCAACACTCATGTTATAGCTCAACGTAATCATAGAATCTCTGTACAAATTGCCTAAAACTGAATTGCAAACATTATTGGATACTACTGAACGTGGCCTAAGAACCGCGTTTAATTTTTTGTACAAACAAAAACAATAACTACAACAATAGTTCCATAATTTTCAGTTCTTTGGTCTCCAGTTGGGGCAGAATGTTAATAGTTCACAAAATAATAATTGTTCGTGTCACTTTTATATGTCCAATATTACAATACACAGTACCATTACAACAATACAGTTTTCTATCATGGCCGCCCTGAAACCCACTCTTGATTGTTACTGCACTGACAAACACCGTGTGATTTCAGAGGCCTTGGTAAATACAATATTCAGTCATGGGTTGCATGCGCATTTAGTTGGTCGATACACAAAACCAATTATAAAGTAATGAAAAATGATGAACACAAGAATACAGTACTGTTCAAAGAAAGAACCGGATACAACACGAAATAAATATTTTTAAAATTGCACTGCCATATTGACATTTGAATTTATATTCACTTTCATGTTTGGTATTTCAGACTATAGTCCTATGAGTGTAATTTTGTATGTTGACACCGGAGTTTTAGAAGTACATGCTGCCTCCATCTTCGGTGATCAGCGAGTGTTTGGAACAGATGTTTCTTGACGCATTTAACAAACATTATGTTTATTCTGTGTGTACACAGCAGTAACAGAAATGTTTATTTTGAAACATGTATTTAAATTTCCTCCACTTTTGAAATAGACAATGCCATATCGTTTCTTTTAAATCGTAAGCTCTTTTTTTTATTTTAGCATATATTCTCATACTTTCCAAAGCTCTCCAGATAATGACTTACAGACCCTTGTCTGCAGAACATTCCTGAAGTTCCACATGTGCTTTCAGTGTAATTTTTCTGGCACCTGGAAATGGAATATATGGGTTAAAGGAAGGTTTCATTCCACAGCACATGGTTTATCATAGTTAGAAGCCCCCATTGGTTAGGTATATGGTTCTATGATTATTGGCCTAATTTTGTTTCAAAGGCTTGAAAGTGAATTTTCCATCAGATGTTCAACATGGCAGAATATTTTAATCAACGGAACTGATACACATAAAACAACTCATATGTAAGTACACGTTACGTTTTCTTTCTTATGTGGGAACAGAACTGCAGGACATTTAAGGTTTGCTGGTAAGTCCATCTCACAGCACCTTCCAGTAACCACAATTTCTCTCCAGCGATAATATATATCGAGTTTTCTGTTGTGCCTCATATGTAATGCTTATATAAAAGCAGTTTGAAAAAAAACACTAACTTTCGTTAAATGAGAAGTTGGAAAGTGCTTATGAATCAAAATATGTGCCTCCACTTTTAGATAATCTCCCTTTCTTAAAGAAGAAAATGCTCCATCATGTACTGCTATAAAAGTAACACTGGAAGAGTAAGAGTATGATGCAGTAATGGCAGTCGTAAAATACTTGTTAAAAATATTGCTTTTTAGTTCATACACACAGCTTTTATGTACTATAAACCTAGACATATAACGTCAATATGGAATAAATATAGAATATTATGTGGTCATTTAGCTAACATAGAAATGACAAAAATTCTTTGGTTAAATTTTATGCTGGTCTAATATGGTCCTAGGTTGCTGAGGTAAGGTGTTACTATTTGAAGAGCTTGTATGATGTTTAGAAGGTACAAAGCAGAATTCAAAAAGAAGGTAACATTTCAGCAAGTTTATAATACACCAGCCAATGAGCCTATAACAACATGGTATGTGTAAGTTGTTAGAAAAGGCTCAAAGTTTAATGGTAAAAGATCACAACTGAGGTTTCCCTAAAAACTGCTATATGTCACGTTGTTTTAGGCTGACCGGTTACTTCGAAACAAATATATGAACATGTTACATTGTTTTTAATTAATGGCACAGTTTGCTGAAATTTCTTAACCGGATTGTAAAGTCAGTGACAAAAACGAAGCTGTCAAACACATCAGTAAACAAACTACTCCCACTGATAGAAAATCAGTAGAAAATATTACTTACACAGCAGTTTTGTTCCCACATTAAAGGCCTAAAAGCTGAAGTACAAAACAATACTTATTTTGCAATAGCCATCTTAAGTAATCACCCAGTACATACAAACATTTGGAGCTTTTTTTACCACAAGTTCAATAGCAAACAAATACATTCTGAGTCCAACACTCATGTTATGTATTATTGTTCAAACACTTATCATATGATTTACAATAGCCCAATGCATTTTGAGTCTGACACTCAAATGTACCATATTACACATGCCATGTATGGAAAAGTTTTACAATAAGTTACAATAGCCCAATACACCTCGAGTCTGACACCTTGGTGTACCACATACACAAACTTTATGCGACGATTTTTCCTGCAATAGCCCGGATGCATAATGAGTCTGACACTCTTATGCATATACATACACACTACTCAACTCTTTAAATAAAATAGCAGCCACAGTAATGAATATATAATATAGAGTGTGACACTCTAAATGTATATGTCTCAAATGGATAAAAAAGTTTGAAGGTAACTTTTTTTCTTGCAATAGCCCAAACACATACGCAGTAACACATACTCGTATGTGCAAGCCACAGCGCCACAATATAACCAGTACATAATAAGTCTGCAACTTTATGTATCAGAATGAACAATCTACACGCTGCAGCCTGTCAATAATTTACAATAGCCCATATACATAATGAGTCCAACACTCTTATGTACTACAATACAAAAAAGGGTATTTTGCCCGTAAATCATATTGTGCATAATTGCTTGTGCCCTTAAATGAGACAGTGATTGGAGTAACAAAATGAGGGACACAGTTTCATTCATATTTAAGGCAACTGTAGCCATTATGTGATAAGATTGAGCAATGTAATGATACAAATATGCCATGGTTTATGGACAGAGGACCCTGAACCAGAAATGTACCACAGTTTACAATAGTCTGTACACGTGCTGTGCAGTACAACACTCGCAGCATTGCCACAATACACTTTTACAAAATGCTGCAGTTATGTATTATTATATTGTAACAACCAACATTAAGGTGAAACACCTCAGATTCATTTTAACATCTACTGCTTTTTTTATAAAATATTAGTTATTTCATTATATATTAAAAGAAACCTTGAATTGTTATTATCACAAAATACATAGAGTCGGAAACTTGTTATGTAAAACTTTACACAATAGCCAAATACATACACCAGATGTGATAAGGTATCACTATTTGACTGTATGTACTATATTTCTAATAAATTTGAAATAAATAGGCCTACAATTTTTCATAAATTGTGCTACTGGCACAATTTAATCACTGTTTGATTTCACAATTTGGTAATACATTAGAATATGATTTGCAAAATAACAATAATGACATATGAGTATAATTAGATACACAAACATTTATCTTAAAAATTTACAGTCCTTTAAATTGGTTTGTCAGTATCAGTGTATTTACAATTCCGAAAATTCAAAATTATCACAGCAGGCCTACAAATGTGTATCGAAATTATTGATAAGTGATATTTGTTTTACACTAGTACTCAGCGTACTCAATGTACGTCGGTTTTTGTTCATATCGTGGATTTGTTGCACGGTTTCATTTTTAAGGATTGTTTGTTTTTTTTCATTGTACAACATGGAATATGTTCATCTTATACCAGTTTTCCAACCACTACATAAGGTGTCTCTGTTTTCAAACTTGCAAACCAAAAATCCATGAAAAAATATGTAACAGATAAGTTTTGTGTGTCCCAAATATATACAGTAGATAGCTTGAAGGAATGACATGTCTTTAGGGCACAGAGTGGGACATATTTTGTGGGCAAATATTTCGAGTTGAGAAATTATAAGATGTTTTTTAAAACTCCAACTTAGTTTCCGATTGATAGGTAATGGATGTGATAACATGAGTGTTCCATAATTGTTCAGAAATTACTACCATGATTTTGAAATAAAACACCATTTTTTTTAACCTTGCCATTTCATGTTTAACATTATGGATAATTAAATTTTAGTTTATGTGAAAATTACAATGATAAAATAACTACATTCCTCCATCCATCGGTTTGGGTGACTTTTTTGAACTTGTTCTTAAAATATGAAGGTCTTCAACTACCTCATGAACTGTAATAGAAAAAATATAAAATTTTCTTTCCTATATATGGGTACGATTTTCTGAAACTTCTGCTTGCAGTAACTAACGCAGATTATTTTTCCTCATGATGAGCATAACACATAAACATGTATTCAAAGTTACCATCTTGAAAACGGACATTTCTTGGAATATGTGTAAATCACAAGTGTATTAAAAGGATCAAACATTTCGATTATATATGCAGAAATGCCCTATTCTCACTCTGTTGTCTTTGTTTCATTCCTTCAATGCATCTCTTAAAAATATGTGAACTTGCAACCATGAAAAGTTGGTTCATACATTTAAAGTACTTATTGCAGTGGAACAATTGAATATTGAGAGTGTCTTTGAAACACAAGTCCAAGAAAATAGCGGACACTATTGTTGCGTTAGAAAATCTCTAGTAAGGAATGATTTTTTCAGTAGAGCATAATAATCACATCTTGACATGATGAACTATCTGAAAGATAGAACCATAATTATTAATCTTTTTGAGTTAGAGATATTAAAATACCAAGTAATGTAAAGATATGGGTGCTGAACTAACAAATTTAGATATGAAATCCGATACATTTCACATAGAAAATTACAGATTACTTGTCATCCTACTTATTTACTAAGTAGTGCAGATCATCTGTAACGATGTAATTTTATGTAATATAAATATTTTATTCATAAGATGTTAATGAAGTACATGGTGTCAGGATCAACAGAAGTGTACAAAAAAAATCATTTAAACTGTTGGAAAGTATGCTTACCAAAAAGTTAACTTCAATATCGCTAAAACTCTGGGTGATCTAGGTACATCATGCCCAAGAAATTCAATTAGCATATCCATATTTTGTTGCATATTCTATTCACAATTTGAATAAAAAAGTATGAACACACGTGCCAATCGCAAACAAACATAAATGTCTTTACAGTGTTTTGTACATAAACTGGCTATGTACCAAAGCGTACATAACCAAGTATTTCTCTTTAACACCAGATTTCAGTTCTTACTTGTTATATGATAATAACTGTCGATATGTGGGCTGCACAAGTCAGCTTGAACAATAGTTCAGTAGTACATGTATATCATTCTACACAATTTATTACAATATTGCCACTAACATTATACATATTAGCAGTAGATTTAACATGCATGTTATGAACCAAGTAGATACTTACAAACATACATAGTACAGTTTTAAGGTGCATGTGTGTTCAACTTTTCAAAATGGTTTGCAAAGTTACTGTTAGGTTAAATGTTTTAAACTGTCTGCGTGAGATGAGTTTCTGTGTGGTACACTGCATCACCTCAAGACACACTAAACAGAATTTTCAATTTACAACATTTCGAGCTGTCCGTATGCTGTGTATCATTTCAGATATAAAATATCTTACATAATGATACTGAGTTTTTATCACACAAAGAGAAAGTTCTTCATCTCTTAATAGAGTGGATGAATTCCATTCAACCCACTCAACTGCATTTTACCACATTAAATACAACACTATATCATAGAAATTTACTATGTGAAATACTGTAGTAAGACATTTAGATTTGCCATGTTTTACTACATTAAATATTGCAGCAAAAAAATGGATTTTTTTTTGTAATACCCTCACTCTCCAGTCAATAAGTTGCTGATAGAGAAATTTAACTCCTAGAGCATCAAAATTGATGAATAACTTCGCCATAAATATCGTTTTTAGCAAACCTCAGAGAATACATAAAGAAATATGGAAATGCTAAGCATGTGACACTTCTCAACATTCCTTTGTTCATCTGCACATTAAATACCGCCATACCATTTCAGCCCAGGTTAATAAAGAATAATTTTTGCTTCCATCATTATTAACATATAGTTTACAGGATGTTGTAGTCAAATAGTTTTTAATTAATACATAATATTACAACTCATACACAATATACAGTTAAAATGTTTCTGAACAGAATAAGATAACCGTATACCGTTAGTTCATTGTTCTACGTTATAGATACATCGCATTAAGGATACCCGAACAGTTATAATCCATTGTATGGTGTTCAGTTATTATTATTATTATTATTATTATTATTATTATTTACCACACCTATTATTAGTTATTATTTGTTATTACCACTATTACTATTGCTGTTAACATTATGACCATTATTAATCCATAGTGTTTTGGAATAAAATGCCAACACATGTTTTCTAATATTATTAAAAATAATATTTCACGTGTATAAAGTTAATCCAGTGCTCCATTATGGAAGACAAATTACATACGAAGTAAAAAGATCTATTAGAATTCTTGCCTTACAGGTTTCTATCCTAAGTACATGTACCAGTACATTCGGAGAGCATGTATAAAACCAGAAAATGATGTTTCCTCATACCTCAGTGATTATTACAATTAATTTACAATGCTAATTATAAGAGACTGGTTATATATTTTTAATGAACGAACTTGTATCTTTGAAACTCATAAATGTAATACTGTATGTGCTGGTGCTTTAATTCATTACACTGTCAGATTGTAGGTTATGTTTATAAAATGATTATCAACATTGCCCAACCAGTTGTGTTCTGCTGCAAATATTACCAAACTTAATCAGATTTTTTCAGTGTGTTTACTGCTCACATGATAAACACTATGTTAAGTTTACCTGCTGCTTTTGTTGATGTCTTGATTGGAAAATAACAGAAAGAAGGAGATTTAAAAGAACAGAAGATTCATCAGTAACGAAGCTGTTTGCAGAGTGAAGGAACATATACTTCTTCCTTGCAGCAGTTTCAATTACTTGGCTTTATAATTGTCTTCCTTTGAAGCGCAAGGCCGGGCCAAATATTAATATGTTTAGACCGTAACAAATCTGGCATGTAACTTATTCTGCCTGTGATCAGTACTGCAAATACTTGGGCAAGAAACATACTGAAGGATTCCATTTTCTGAATAACTCTGGAAGGTGTTCTATCACAGGGATATTTCAGCTCTTTGAAGTGTGGGGCTAAACCATACAACACATATGAAATCTCTTTTTACCTCCAAGAAAACACACATCTCCATTATGTCCATTAGTCATCAGACAATGTTCATTGTGAGAAGTAAATGAAACATACAAATGAACTCCTTACTCCAAACTGTGAAATGGTAAACATAAAAGTATGTGTGTGTGTGTGTGTGTGCATGTATATGTGTGTATATATATATATAAACACACACACATATATATATCAATCATTGTGCTGTGAAGATTACACTAATTCAAGTCTAAACTAATCTGCAGTATGTTATGATTACAGTTATAATCTTCTTCTTTCATTCACATCCAATCATCACATGTTTTGCAACCATTTAAGCTTGTTTGTATTCTTTTATTTAAGTTCCTACTATTACGTACTATAACACCCATCATATTATTGTAATCATTATGTTACATGTAATGTTGTTTACAAACTAGACCTTTTTTGTTGTAGGTTAAGTAATGTAAGTATGTTTGTCTGTATGTGAGTGTGTGTTTGTTGTGCACAAAACATGAATATTTCAGAAAGTCTGATATATATTTTTTGTCTTTCAAATTGTATGTTTTTATTGTTATTATATATTGTTGTACATGTAATGGTTTTTTTAAAAGCAGTACATGTATCCACAAAGCTATAGTAACATTACATAAGTGGTACTTATCTTGTTTTTCAGAGTACTATATAATAATTTGGTGCTGTCTTTAATTTATGTGAAGGATGTAGATGAATGGATGAGAGTTATATTCAGAATGGGGCATATTTTGTTAATTTTATGTCAGTTTTCCTAGCAATATTATTCTGTTTTTAAATAATCAGTTGTTTACAAGTGTGAGGAGTGTTTTGTTGAAACACAGACATTATGAGAAACCCCACTGGAAGCATATTTTGTCACGAGCTGGCTAACATATATGAATCTATGAAATGTGGTTCATATTACTTCTCATTTTCATATGTGGTGCCTGCAAACAATGATAGAAATTAAGGAAGCTCTGAAATGGTAATACCTTCTCTGTTATTGACAATATGCATCATACAGCCATCTTAGCATCTGTAAGATTTACTCTGTGATTTTATGTTCTTTCGGAATTTGACAAAGTTGCATAACAGATTTAAGGATCTGTAAAATGTACTGCAAAACGTACAATGCATGCCACTACACAAACACAGAAAATTAAAGCATGTGACATGTAGGTATCTGTACTGTGGCAATTGCTGTTTTGGTAGCAACTTTTATTTCTGGTACTTGAATGTTCTGTATGAGTTTTACTCTGAGTAATATTATCCAAACATAACAAATTAGACTCAGATATGTAAGCAAATAAATGAGTGTATTCCACTGTCATACATTAGGTAAATTTTATTTCACAGAACATCAAAGAATAAGATAAACTTTAAAACACACAAATTGATCATGAAAATTTAAGTGAAATAATAACAGAACACTCCATCATAATGTTCAACTGTAGAATTATCATTTTCATGTTTTAAGTAATTGTTATTAATATTAATAACGAAAATTGTGTGAAAGAATTGTTTTTAGTCAAAAGTTATGTGCATAACTCAAGTCTTGGTGAAACAAATATATTATACATATATTAGGCAGTCTGAGAGTTCAATCAGTAATTGATTGAATGCAAACTGGGCATGTTTAGAAGGGTAGTAGGATACATGAGGGTGTTCCTATTAGATTCCTCATTTTGAACGGCTGGAAATAAAGAGATTTCTTGTTGAGGTGCGCGTTTTATCAAATCATTGCATTTATTTCAATCTTGGTCTGACTAATGTATTATTATACAGAAACACATGTTTAGCCTAAGACAAAAGTGTAGCATCCTGCCTCTGTTGGTGGGTGTGGATAACAACTGTCAGTAATGATTGTGTGATTTGTTTCAGTTTTTCTAAGGAAAGTTTTTTTAAGGAAAAAAAAGTTGATTATTGGAGTTTGCAAATAATATTTGCAACATTGAAAACGTAAGACATATGTTTTATCTTGTGCTGTTGTGTGTGGGTGTCTTTAAATGTAATAAAGTTTAATAGAAACTTTGAAGCAGAGCGTACTTATTCTTTTGTAACAGATGATTTCTCTTGCAATAATGTAATAGCATGTTACAGCCAAGTGGTCATGAGCAGCTGCCAAAGTCTTCCAGAAAGATGAACTGATTTATATTTTGCAGGTATATTTTAAATATCAGTTTCTTTAACCCACTGACGTACTGTTGGATTAATTTACTCAAAATACCCATAAGTTTAATTTTACGTTTTAAAAATAAATTATTTAAAAGTATATCATAGTTTGTATAAGGGTTATTTAAAACAGTCTCCCTGTAAGTAAATTATTTTTACTTCTTTCTGGTCACATTTATGGCCGCCAGAGTACATCAGTTGGTTAAATGAGAGTGACTTAATAAAACAAAACCAAATACATAAGTTATATGGAGTATATTTTATGTCCAGTTTTCTAGCGGAGAGTTTATGTATGTATACTCTCTACCTGTATGAAAAAAGAAGCTAGTTATTCTTGATTATACATGTTTCTAATCACATAATTCAGAGTCACATCTTATGAAATAAAACGTAATGTTTTTCCAGCCATCAGCAGTCTCATCAATTTTTACATATGTGCATAAAATCTTAGGCTATAAAAATTTTCACCAAATCAGTACTTTCTTCACACATTTTGTGTCTGTTGTATCAGGGGCAATATTTCAAAATATTTTTTGAATTTGATTTTCAATGTGCCAATTGCAAGATCTTTAGATCTCCTTCTATTGGTACAACAAACATTAAAACTGAGTAAATGTTTAAGTGCCAGAGTGTGCTATGTTGCTCAGTTCATTGTCTCCTCTAAACCCATGTCATTTTATATTTTGTATATTATCACTGTGATTTGATTCATGTAATGCAGCTCATCTTAGGTGCTACCTCTATGGCAAATGCAGGTTTTATTGTGGTATAAAAAAGCAACTTGCCTTCGTGGAATAAATTTACCATCCATAGAAATACCTGCCATCAGGAAAGATACACTGCAATAAGATTGTAAAAGTGAAGGAAATTCAGGGCACACATTTAGTACTAAAACTGTCTGTGAATATCAGGATCTAACTGTTACTGTTCTTTTATTGCAGATAAAAGTGAGTCGGAAAGCTGATGGACTTTACAGATCTACCACACAGAGATATAAAGTATCTGAAGATTATTGGCTTCTGGAATATGATGCCATATAATCTGATACAGTCACCAGTGTTATGGGAGAAACATCGACATCCACCTTCACCTTATCAATCCTGAAGATTCAAGCACTAATTTCTTCAAAAACACTGTTACTCTTTTATGAGACTACACAACATCACATTCTAGAAGAACACCACCACAAGAACATCAACTGAAGTAACTGCAATTGAGTATTAAAATTATTTTTATTTTGATAAATTCCCAGCATAGGTAGTCATACCATAACTACTATCCACTTCTTCTGTTATCGGGTTGTAGCATTTTATACCTCTCTTCGAAGCCATGTCTCTTCCACAAAGTCAGTGGTACCTTACTTCACTGCCCCATTGTCCCAGAAAGGTCTGATGAGACACACAGTTATCTGTTTTTAGGAGTTCTGAGAGGAAATGTGGCCTATTTTACTTTTACGAAAATGAGAAAGTTTATTTACTTCTAATTTTTAAAACATAATTTAATACTATCTGTGATTTTAGGCTGCTGCCACAATGATGATGAGATCTGCGATTTTCTGGGTGTTACGCAGCATCAAGTGGTAATCCTTTACCAATGTGTAAGTAAGAAAAGGAAAACATGTAAAGGAGATCATAATGTAGGCCATATATGCCTATACATATTTAAACGAAGGTCATTTTTGCCTGAATTTTTGTGGCAAAAGCCTATTGGACAATAGAGAATGACATGGAATCCCATAAAATTATGTTGTGAGGTTTAAAGTGGATAGGAACTATGCAGTAAAGCTTTCGCTGTCAGGTGTTCATGGCGTTTAATCTGTGGATTATATTAGCAGTAGGTGAGTTAGTCTTTCCCAACCTCTGCATATTTGGTGTGTCTTATACTTTGAAATTGAAAACCTTAAAATGTAACTGCAGCAAAATAAGCTGCCAAACATAGTGATCTGAGTTGGAACTTAAAGGAACTGGAAGACTTCACACACAAACACACACACACACACACACACACATATATTAATTGTGCATATTAATTTATTATAATTTAAGCCAAAGTATGTAGCAGATCTCTTCTTCACCTCACATCAATGAAAAAAGTTACGTTAGATTTATATGCCATTTTATTTGGCTCTAAATAAAAAATAACAGACGTAAATTTTTGGAACTTGCTGTCGCACATTGACATGTACAAAACAGTAATCTTTATTAAAATTCGGTACGTCATGATTATTTTCCTGTGCAGTGTGACGACAGGTAGTCTGGTAGGAATAAACTGGCATTTCAGGGGAACTTTCTGCGTTAGGCTCCAGGGTAGAAGTATAAGAACATCAACTACCTTAGTTGTATATCATTCTCTTAAAGAGTATAACAAGGACGTGGACATATTTGTGTACTTCATAGGGAGGTTAGAAAAAATTAAATTCTTCAAATATCCCACTCTGCAAACTCGCAAGGTATCACTTTAATTTCTTCTAACAAAATCCATTTTGTGGCAGAAATTTTTTTTAAGGATTTTCATGCGTTCTACTTAAGAAATCTGTCTATGTGTCTGTCTTTGCCTTTCTTCTTCGAAATCAACGAATTTCGATTAAAGTTGATATTAGTGTTGTGCACGAAAATTTGTCGACAGAATTTTTTTCGTGTCAGTTGTGAGGTTTTCATGGGGTGAAGCTTCAAAATGTAGTATTTTGGTTCACAACACTATATACTCAAACAGGCTGGTACCAAAGATTTTTGGGAGTGCATTATTCTGAAGGTGGAGAGTGTATGTTGATCTGAAAAGATGGTAAACACTACCAAGATACCATACTATAATTAAGTTTTACGGTTAATTCTTCTGTCTCCATCTGACCCTTGAGAATGAAAACAACACATTCTTTAGAAATAGAGGGAAACACGCATCCAACAATGCAGCATTATATCCTGAAGGCCATAGCGGTCCATCTTCTGTGCAGTTAACATTTAGCAGCTTTAATGATGGTTTAAAATGTGTCCAGTATGTCTCAGTGGATATGAAAGAAATCTCGTTTTCGTTTGTGAAGAAATAACCTTCTTCACAGCTGAAAGCTTCGAGACTCTTTCCACAAACAGGAAATCATCTCACATAAGTGTAATATCGATGCATCAGATGCCATTTCCCTTGAAAGTAAACGTCGTATTTTAACATGTAATTTTTCCGTCAAAACGTAAACGGATTTTATACTCTAATAAGGCATTAAAATAGTTTATTTTCTTAAAAGGTGTAGGTTTACAGTACCACTACTCCATATAATTTTGTCCGTTTCGTCCTTTCAATCTTTGATCCAGAGAGATGATCCTTGTAAAATTTGACGTGAAGCTTATTCCAGTGGGGAACACACCAATTTGACGTTCATGTTCCAGCAACAGAAGAGACTGTTCCGTTCGTCACAGCATCCACACTGTTTTTGGATCCCACACAGCCTCCTAGTCAATGGGTATTGGGGTTTTTGCTTGGGTATAGCAGGAGGGACGTGAACCTAACCATTATTTTCTACGTAGTAGGCTATCCAGGATGCATAGAGCTGTACCAAGCTCCACAGTACGCTCTTATGAAGTAATGCTTATTTAAGCAAAGAAACACTAAAATGGGAAAGACTGTAGACAGAAATATTTTCCAGCGACATGTGAAAAACACTAAGAAGAATAGAAACAAGGGCTGTAGTAATAGTTTTATTTTATTTTCACCTAAAGCTCGAAGCATCGGCTCCGAAACATTGTACGTATTTTTATCTAGCCAATAGACAAAGAAATTGCTGCTACAAGTGTGCGTTATTTGTGTGGGGTGTGATATTCAGAGCCGGTGCTGAAATACAAACGCGGAACAAAATACAGTAGCGTTGAGCAATACAAATCAAATCAATTTGTTATTGAAGGTACGTAACTCTCTCCACACCAACATCATTCCACTTTCTCCTCTCTAATTAGTTTCCAGATAGTGCACCAAACCAACCAATCAGTCAATTAATTTGGTCATATGCCGGAAAGGGGGTGGCGTATAGGGCAGGGATTAGAGGAGGTAAACCTTGCAAAATGAATGAATTTTATCATTTACTGCATCCATAAATACAGGACTATATTCAGAACAGCCCACCCCTCTGCCACCCGTCCATATGTCACATCGGTGTCACAGTCGTATTTGCAATTTGCAGCATACAAAATGTTTTGTGTTAACGCTTTTTGTATATTAAAAAATATATCGGTGCGGAACTTTGAGGCTTTTGGAATATTTTCCATTGTAAGTTATGCACAAGAACAGAAGAGAAATTACAAGATTCTGGTCTTCTGGGATATAAAGCCCTGTAGCTTAGTATATATGCACTGACGTTTCAAAGGAACTTCCTGCGCCTATATTCCGTGCTAAAAACTAGGCGGCAGTTTCCACCGTTACGTCGGCACTTATCTACCAAATCACACGGCGTCATATACCACAAAATTTCACCATGATACTCACAGCTCTAAGGACCCCAAATCACAAGGACAGGCCTTTCTTATGATTGTATGCATTCAGATTGGTTTGGCAGCGATAGACCTGTGCTTTTACCTGCAAGAATTCAGTGTTATTGCTGGAGCGATATGCTGAATTACTAAGCATGCATGTGGGAAGCGTAAACCCTAGTAAATAAGCTTTCCGACATTATCGATTATTTAAATTTTAAAGAAATAACACCTCGTAGCAGGGGTCCGCCAATTTTCCAAAAATATAGAAGCCACCTAAAATTCTAGTCCCCGGAAGGGTGACATGAAGCAAGTTCCATACCAAGCACCCATAGTTCTGGAGTGACCTGTGAAGCTGACGGTTACCTGTCCCTTCCTCCTCCAAGCTTGTGAACTGAAGTAGCCTACATTTTTTAGTATCAGGTAAAAAATGCAGTAAACATCGGGTAAATATTAGAGGCCACCTTACAAGACATGGTCGCCCGGGCGACCAGGCATCCGGCATTTGTGCAGTGCTGCTTTATAATAGATGTCTGTCTGTCCGTGATTTAACACCAATGCCAAAACGTTCGACGGATTTTTTTTAAATTGGCCATTGGAGACTCGCTAAAACCTGTATGGTAATACTTATTTTAATCCATGTTGAATCATATGATAGTAGTCTGTGTTCATATACTATTAAGGGTGATTGATCTGATATATGCACTCTTCTGCTATACTACGCAGCGTAGAGTGGTAAGTCTGTACCAACATTTGGGGACACAATATCGGTCCCATCTTCGAGGGACAAGAAGTCCTTTTCTTCTTGGACTTCTTGATCTTTGAAGTTGGGGCCCATAGGTTGTCCCGAAACTTCGGTACAGAATTACCTATCACTGTATGCTGCGTAATATCCCAGAAGGGCGCAGAGATCATCTACATCACGGCGGAAGCCTGAAATCACGCTTAGGTCCATGTGACTGCTAACGTGACTGGGAGTAGGAAATCCTTCGACTGCATAAACACAGACGACAGTATAAAACGACGCATGCACATTACATGCTGGACAATACGTAAAGCTACAAACACACGCTCAGAATATGTAATAGGCCTAGTGATTGTTTTTCCACGGCAACAATGGTTTTGCACACGCGCCTCAGCGTACGCATATTGCCTGTCTTGTGCTTTCTGGTATGAAACCTAGAATACATTTTTGATTCAGTTCTGCTGACTCAGTCAGAACAATGTTACTGCTCTGGCCAGCGTCATCAACCCCACATACAAGTGCATTCAGTAACAAACAGAAGTAATTCTTCCACCTATTTAGAATACTTGTAGGAAGCTGCATGCAGGTCACCCTTCTCATCCTTTACTACAGTCATCCTGTGTTGAAGACCGTTATTAAAATCTGTAATATTCTCGTTTTGCCGTTTCTTTCAAACTCATTCATTTTACCTTTCATATAGCCCTTCCTTTGTTCATGAAATGTTCCCTAGTTTCATGTCTTGAATGGTTTAAATTTTATCCATTAATCCAACTCTGATCATGTTACTAGTGCAAGTACATTGACCTAACATTTTGAATGTTCTTTGTCTTACATTGTGATTTACATTTACATTTACATAAACACATACCATCGATCCAACATCAGTCAAAGACTGCTGGATATGAAACTTGTCACAACCCCTATCAATACATACAATGCAATAACATAAAAAATTTACAACAGTACAACAACACATAACAATACAGAACAACACAATACAATACACACAAGCAAGAATGTAAATTCTATTAGTCAAACATAGGTCTTACTAGTTAAAAATAATTATAACATTGATAGAAAATATATAATGTTTCAACATTTGTCCTTAAATAGACTACCTGATAGTTACTGAGTTAATTATTGAGATAAAAATTCTTCAACGGTATAAAATGTATGTATAAGAAGATATTTCTTTAGTGCCTTTCTAAACTGCACCTCGTTAGGTTGGAGTTGGGTTATACAAGATGGTAGCCTATTATATACATTTATCGCTTTATAAAAAATACCTTTTTGAATAGACGAAATTTTGTACAAAGGTTTATGTAGCTCATTTTTTTGCCTAGTATCTATGCCATGGAGAGACGCATTAGTTAGGAAATAAGAAGGACTGTTAATTACAAACATGGCCAATGAAAAAATGTAAAGGCATGGAACAGTCAATATATCAAGTTTCTTAAACCAGGATTTACAAGAACTTCTATAGCTCAATCCCAACATTATCCTCAATGTCCTTTTTTGCAGTAAAAAAATTTTTTTAAATTATATGAGTTGCCCCAAAATACAATACCGTACTCTACCACAGACTGAAAATACGCAAAGTCGACAAGCTTTAAGGCATCAATATCCAACACATAACGCAATCATCTCAATAAAAAGCAAGCTTCACTCAGTTTACTTAACAAGCAATGCAAATGGTTCCTCCAGTTTATTTGTTTATCCAGTTGTAAACCTAAAAACCGTACAACCTCAACCTGAGGAAATGTAGGACCATCATATTGTATATTTAAGACAGAGGGTACGTTTGTTGGTGAAAATTGTACAACGTTAGTTTTTGCTGGATTTAAGGAGAGCTGATTTGATTGAAACCATTTCACAGCTTGAATTACAGTATTATTGAATTTTTGAAGTAGCTCAGCTTCAGTTTCAGCTGTAAATAATAAACTAGTATCATCTGCAAACATAATTATATCAGCACTTTTCTTGATTAATACTGGGAAGTCATTAATATACATGCTAAACAGCAGAGGACCCAAAACAGATCCCTGCGGAACTCCCTGTTTCACCGCACACCATCTTGAAATATTATTTGAGTCTAAGTTTTTTAACTCAACTCTCTGCTTCCTATCATACAGATAAGAGATAAACCATTCTAAATATAAACCCCTAACTCCATAAAATTCCAGTTTTCTTACCAATAGGTCACGTGCAACACAATCAAAGGTCCTACTTAGGTCACAGAAGATATCTGCTACACAATCCTTTTGATTCCATTCCTTGAAGGCAGATTCAATTAATTTAAAAATAGCATTGTCAGTGGATAGACCATTTCTGAAGCCGTACTGGTTTGAGACTAATATATTGTGACATTGTACGTGCTGCATAATCCTACTATATATTAAGTATTCAAAAAGTTTGGAAAAACCTGTCAACAGAGAAATAGGTCTATAATTCACTATCTGTGATTTATCCCCACTCTCAAATACTGGAACCACCACAGAGTACTTCAATCTATCAGGAAATTTCCCTTGCTTGAGTGAGATGTTATAAATATAGGCTAGGGGTTTACCAACATACTGCCCACATACTTTTAATATTCTGTTAGTAATTCCATTATAACCAGATCACTCCATACATAAATATTTGAAACTTCAACTTCATCCTTTAATGTAAACAAGCCAAATCCTTATTAATCGTTTTCAGAATGTTAATTTTCACCATAACAGACGAAGAATGATTGTCCATTTTCGCAATCTTCTTGATTTCCTCGTCAGGTTCCACCGTATCACTTACACGAATGTAGTTATGTATACCACTTGTAGATGGCAGGGTAATACAGTGCGTACATATTCGCCATCTAGTTTGAATACATGAACTGATCGGAGAACGCGTGAGCCATGAACCAAGGGTGCATGTACGCTAATTATTCCATTTCGGAAACAATCCATGATGTGTTATTTTTTAAAGTGTCGAAACACCGCATCTGTGAACGGAACAGCGAATAATAGAACTTTACAGTGAAATAATTTCCCTTAGTTCTGTTGCAGCTAAAGCGAAAGAGTGGCGGATTAAATATCGCGGTTTTTTTCCGGTGTGTACAATGAAGTTCAATGAAATTTGGCACTGACACGTTTTGTTGTCGAGTTTGTTACAACTGTCCATGCTATATTACATACCTGCCAGTGCGTCATAAATTCTTCTGACAGTAGAGAACGTTATTTTGTGCTCAATTAGTGGTGTTTAATATTGCCTTCAGATTCGTCACAGCAGCACATATCTTCATATGGGTTCTGTGTAGAGAGTTTAATCATGGACAGAAGGAAATTTGTGTACTCAGTACAGATTGTGGCTACCCTGTTGGTCACGATTTCGATGCGTGGTAGACGGTAGCGTATTTGAGGTTTAGAATCCTATAGTGATTGTAAAATTGTGCTAACAGTGTAGGTGTATGACACGTGTTCTTTCATACGCGATGAGTTCCTAACGAAGAAGAGTGTATTAGTCTCCATTCTTCTCTCAGTCATTGTGCACAAAACCAGATGTTTACGCACGTGCCACGTACTGATTATGTGTTATCTGTTCGGTGAGATGATGTTTGTTTTGACGTGTGTTAGTATGGTTAGCAGAAAGGTGACACTATATTTGTGGCCAATTTTGTGTGTTTTAACATTGCTTGTTTTTTGTTTTGATTGCGCTACTGGTTTGGGGGATGTTATCTATGCCATAAATGCAGGGGGCGAAGCCCACACTGACAGTCTTGGAGTGAGATACGAAAGAGACCCTTTGCAAGGAAAAGTTGGGACAGCATCGAGTTACGGAAAACGGCTTTTGATTGGTCGTGTACCTCCAAATGACCAAATCTTGTATCAGACAGAAAGATATCATCATAGTACATTTGGATATGACATCCCAATTAATGAAGACGGCGATTATGTTATGATTTTGAAATTTTGTGAAGTATACTTCAATGCTCCAAATATGAAGGTTAGTTCGCGAGATTTGAGGTTGTCACAGCAGTGCTGATGAAGAGATCAGTGTTCTGGGAGATCACAGTGTGTAGTTTGTTTTGTAGGTACCAACCTTTCGGAAGAGTTTGCTCCTTTCCTCTTCGGAGTAGACCAGAGGAAGTTTGATACCTATGTATGAGATAACATTTTATCCCAGAAGACTTAGAATCTTCATGAAGTTTAATTTGCTTGTGTGTTGGTGTGTCATTAACACGAATAAGAACATTTTATAGAATTTCAGGGGCATCATGTTTAAAGTCAGCATTGAAAGATGATACTATCATTCGTTATCTATTTACAATATGTGGAATTATGTTTGAAGTTTTGGTGATGATGAAGGTTCTGTATTGTGGTTTTTTGATTATGGCATCATCTAACCTGGTATGTGATGTAGCATGTCTCTTTCCATGGATCACACCTAAGTAGGACTAAAATGAGCAATGACTGGACCAACTTCCTATAAATGCCATTGTTGTTGCTCACATCTCCAGTATGGTGGTAAGTACTACCAACGTGACAGACGAGGCACTACATGTGGTTATCAACATATTGCTTCCATCTTTAGGGTGGGAGTGACCCAGGTTATGACAGTGACTGCTTGTAGAGAAAAGGTGTGGGGATGGGAAACCGTTTACCAGACTATGGTGTCATAAGCCACAAGGCCACAGTACAGGTCCATATGTCTGTATACACTGTAGTTACAAGATTGGACTGAGTATGTGACTAATTTTTAACATATTCACTGCCATAGTAGGCAGTGGTATCTGTTGCAGTGTGGTTGGCATTTTAGTATATGTCTGCAGTACAAAGATGAGGTATGTTAGATAAGTTAACGTCTATGTACTAACAATGAAAACTGAAATTCAGATATTGCATGTGAAACTTACTGAATAAGAAACATTTAGAAATTTAAACATGAACATGTGTAGTTTTCATGTTCATATTAACTTTTGTTGCCGTGACCATGTTGGCCAGGACTGACACTTCATGAGAATTAACCTTTTCCCTCTTGCTTTTCTCCGTGTCTCCCTCTTGTGTTTGCATCACTGCACTTCTAATGTGAATGTGCAACCAGAAAGAAATGTGCCATATATTGTCCATCAGTCTTTAAAGAGCTAATATCTCTGCATGTTATGGTAATGTCCCCCCCTCCCCAGCATTGGGTGTGTTGAGACCCATCATGCCTATTATAGAACAGCTACCATCACTTCGGAGATATTACCTGACTTTTTTGTTTAAATTTTTGTTTGGGTTTTTAAAATCTTCGGAATCATGTCGGAGCTCATCATGTCAGTATGTTGTTTCCAGCTTCTGCTGTATTAGTCTATCAGTTCTGTTATATGTGGCATTTCAAGTTCTGTCACAATTTTTTAAATCTTTTTATGGTTCAAAGAGGGATAGAATGCATCTCCTGTAGCCTCTCCTAGTCAGTCATCAACGTTGCGTTTCCATGGCATATCCCGATTTTCACTGAAGAGCTCTGATATGCAAGTTACAATATAATAACTGTTATGTCAATGCTAGTGAAAATTGTAGTTTTGAACCATAAGTATACTGGACCAATTATGGCTTGAACTACCACGTAGGTCTAAATCAACTTCACTTTCAGTCTGTCAAAAAACTGAATGTTGTTTATGTGTAATGGTTTGTTGTTACTGAGTATGAATGGAAAACAGTGCAAATGCTACAACATTCTTAAGTAAACAGAGAATATGATGATAAAACAGTCAATGCAACTGTGTTTGTTATAAAAACAATACATTACAAACAATACATTAAAATTACATTGAAAAGACAGTATCGTTGTTTCTGTAAAATGGCTACATGTTTCTGCTCATCTTGAGTCATCATCAGTCCAATCGAAACATGTAAGGAAAGGCTAATTCTAGACCAGTATCTACTTATATAAGATAAAGAGATGACGATACCGAAGTTTATTTCTGCCAGTCGGGCTTGTCTCATCAATAAGAATAGGAACATAAAAAGGAACTTACTACAGTGTAATGAGTAGAAATTTAGAGAATTTACTATGTTCTTATCAGTTGTGTTTTTCTGAACAGAAAATTGAATCTGTCGAATTGTACAGTGACAAATTCCGACTCCTTGGATAGAGATCTCATCCTCACATTGCTTTATTATACAGTTGTAGTAACGATATTAAAATCCAGCTAATTGTAACCAAGACAATACAAAGTTGCATTAGCAATTGTGTATTATCATATATTACTACCAGGAAAACAACAAATCAGTCTTGTACAAGAAACAAACAGAAATCATTGAAGTTAAACATAACAGTTGATGAACAGTAATTGACTTTCCTTGTGTGTCTGCAGGTGTTTGACGTGGTATTAAATGGTGATCATACAATAGTTCCAGACTTAGATATTTATGACCGAGTGGGGAATGGTGTTGCACATGATGAGTACATTCCCTTCAGTGTTGTTAAGGGGCGACTGTACTACAATGAAGAAGAATCAGATATCAGAGGTGGAAAAATCAGAGTTGAATTTATTAAGGTGATTATCTCATTTCTTCAAGAAAGTAAACTTTGAGGCAATTATTTTCCATTTAAAACACATGTCACTTAGAAGTTAGTTTCAGCATATAAAGTAAATACTAACCTTTTGTCACCTGTTTATTGAACATTCTTTCTGCAGGAAACCTTAATTATACAAATAAAACTGATAAGGTTTTTTTATTCAGAATCTGTGTTGGAGAATATAAAATTGAAGTTATGTATAGTTTTGTGTTCTTTTCATAGATCGGTAGAGTGAATCCATGTGTACAGGGAGTCCTATTGAAAACTGAACCCAGACCCACAGCAAACTTTACACCCTTACTTACCACATGTTAGAGTAGGTGTTGGAAATGACAGCCTTAAACTTTTTCAGATATGCTTGACTTTGAAGGACCTGAAACACCACGTAGCCATACTTGAAAAATCCTACAACACATTTTGTGATATATTCTGTATATAGGTTTCAACAGTGCAAGTCCTCTGAATTAGACTGTACTGCATATTTACGAGCGAAACAAATTGTGTTACACTGTGCGTCACATGTTTGTTACCCATAGCAAATTAAACTGAACTGCGTGACTCAAGACATCAGATGATTCAGGGTAACTGTACATGCGACAGTAGTGCTGGTGGTGTGTGAGTCATGCAGCAGCTGTTTTGTTGGCACAGAATATCAGCACTTTGTAGAAAAGAACTTTTAATAGCCTGTTCACCAGGTGTCAAGCATGTCCGAGAGTTGAAGGAAGTCATTTCCAACATCTCTTTGAGTATGTGGTAAGTTATGCTACAAATTATATATGTTATATGGGGAAAGGTACGGCCATTGCTTGCCATGTGTCTGGGTTCGGTTTTCAGTTGAACTCCCTGTATATCTATGTAATAACAGGGTTTTTTTATATGTGGTATGTAAGATCCTTTGTGAAGACATATACATTCTTATGTGTATTTCAATAAATACAGAGTAGACTGAGTGACAGTTAGGACTACTTGTTAGATATATTTTGGTTTTAATGTAATGAATGTCAAATCTAAAGTACACTTTATTAATTCTCCTATGCAAATAGTTTCATATATTTGGCACTTCATGTTGTCAGTCTTGTTTCTGAAACATTCTATAATCAGAATTACTGCCACATTTAATATAATTATTTAATAGTCATGGAAGGAAGGTTCAGAATAAACCCACCAGATGGCGACAGCTGTAGAACACAGTTTCGTAGATACCGGCCTGTAGCACAGTTGTCACACATATTATGCTGTGCTATCATCGGCTGCATGTCGTCTGTGTTATCAGGTGTTTGAATATCTCCATATCTCTCCCTCTGTGATTTTTAAATCATTAGTTCTTTGGGTGAGAAATTCAAAGGGTAGCAGTTCCTATCAGACACCGAAGCGCAGCAGGTTGTGTACCTTTCTTTTTATTGGCAGACTGACTGATAAAGACTGTCACTGTAACAGTGACCAGACCATAGTGATTGCCTTCAGGTTTCTCTTGAACCACCCTTATACTTAGGCCACTGTGTCCCAAAGTGCAGCCTACTTGTAGTTGGTGCTTTTTGATCTCCTAGTGTCATTCCCAAATATTTTACCCCTGCAACGTTTTCAAAGGTCGTATCTTTATGTTGTGATTTTATTCTGCATTCTGTTGTTGTGACATAAACTCATACTTAATTTTCTTAGCATTTACTTCAATACCATCTTCCTCACTAGACCCTAATAAATGATCTGTGTTTTTTTATGGGATTTATTTTTTTTACCAGTAAATTAATATCATCCACAAGTTGATGTGTCCCACCCGGTTTCAGTCCATCATTGTTTTTGTGAACTTTCCTAATGGCATATTTTAAAGCAAAGTTGAGAAGCAATGGCAACAAAGCTTTTCATGTTTTCGGACTTTATTATATGTTTGATTTAAACATATTTTAATTAACCTAATTAGTTTCATGGATATACCACACTCACTGACATTGTTATACAAAACCTCTCTCCTAACCAAATCATAGTTGTTCTTGAAGTCTGTAAGTATTTTGTATGCTGACGCATTGTGTTTGAGATCAGAATGGTATGACAAAAGGCCTAAGTTATATGGGCATTGCTTCTGATTCTACGTGTAAGCAATGATAGCAGTGAACTGCCTTCACTCACACCTCAGATAATGCGTGTTTCAAGAGCACGCAGATCCAGAGTATGCAGATGTGTTCCATCACAAATGTTTCTGTGAATTTCATTTTTTGTTTTACATCTTAACAAAATTGGGTGCTGGAATATTGGTGTAGCATGATGATCCAGCGCAGTATTTTTAACATTGCCTCACACTTTTGATTTGCACTCTCTGTCTTTTGCATACTTGTAAAATGTACCCTCATCCATGTAATTTGTACACTGACAGTTTTCAGTTCTGCTTTAGGTTTCTGTCGGTGTCTGTGAAGCTGACAGAATTCCACAAACTCTATGTGGAATTGTTTTTAAGTATAGATCTGCATCAAGTGTTTCTCTGTGCAGCCATTCTGTACAAACAACGGTTAAACTAGATATGAAAGAATTGAAGTATTCATGTTTCATTAAACATTTTGTGATAAGCATATTAAAGTGTATTCTTATTTCAGGGCTACAGAGATAATCCAAAGATTAATGCTATTTCTGTTATAAAAGGAAAGCTTGAAGGTAATAATCACTCTCTTATTTTGCAATTAAGATCTTTTTAATGCTAAGAGACAACATAATTTTTGTGTATTTGTGTTTAAGTCAGATATCCCATAAGACCTAGAATGTCACTGTTTTATGTATTTAGGTTAGTGACTTATCAGGCAACAAAATTTGCATTGCTTTACATTGTTGTCATTAACAGATGTCCCCAAACTACCTCCTATGCCAAGTGAACCTGAGCCTGATGAATATCGAGAAGAAGCAGAAGATAAGAAACCTGCAAAGAACCGGCGACCAAGTGGACCACGAACACCAGATCCGTATTCTATTGATGACTCTTCAATTATGCTGCCTGTGTTTGTTGCCATTGGAGCTTTCATACCGTTGTTGTTCTGTTTATGCAAGCTCTGATTGTAACACATTCTCATAATGAAGAATGAGAGGAAAAGCTGTGGTAAAAGGGTATGGCAGGGGATGTTCACAAGAGGCCTAATTTTTGCAATTAAAAGAGTGTGATTTTACATTTGACATTTGTGCCATTTGATACAAAATGTTGTTTCATTTTTTGAGTGTCACGTCTTTTGCTTATAGATTCAAGCATGAAGCTTTGCAGTTTATAACAGTATTGAAACTTCACTTAACTTTTTTTCTGTGTTATTTGCCCACCCTCCCAGTCTCTTATTTTTGGATTTTTTCTGCTTGATTTATTCTTAAAGACACAGAACATTCTCTGAATACTGGCACATATCTTTGTATTTAGAAAATCATAGTATGCAAAGTTTTGCTCAGACATACCGCAGGTACACTACTTGTTTGGTCCATAGATTACAGGAATTGGCAGTGTAGTTTGTTAATTATTGTGTGCTGTTATATGAGATTGCTTTTCATAGTGTGTTTCATTACAGAAACACAAAACATTTGCAACATATTTAGTAGCCCTTGTGTCTAGGTTAATTTCATCCCAAAAGTTGGCAGACATCACTGATAATGTTTGTGTTTAATTGCGAACTTTGTGTGTGTGTGAAGACTTCATGCACGAAGTTGTCTGCACAGGAACTGTTGGCAGTGAGACAGAACACATTTTTTTGAGGATTTGCAGTCATATTATTGGGCCCCAAAGCATCTTCTTTGTGCTGTGAACAGTACAGCTTTCCTGTTAAAGGTTTTGTCCAAATTGGTTTTATATCAGAGGTAGTAGGACACTATACCTGTGTAAAGGAATTCAGAATTTTAGTCAATGCAATGATAAAAAAATGGCAATGAAAGTCTTTTAAAACCTGGCATAATGTACATGTTCCTGTGTGTTGGAATGATAGCCATGAATTGCTGTGATATCTATGTCAGAAAGAATTAAGAATTCAAGCAGTTAGTACACATTGTACTGCATTTGGCTGCAGTTGTGAGAACATTGGCCTGGCACCAGCTCATTTGCCTCTGTTAACTCAGCTGTCACATAACAGGCATTGTTCAGATTTCATATGATAGAGCTACAGATGAAAATGGCATTTTTGTCCCTGGTGAAATTTAATATTCTTAAGTGACGCTAGAACTTGCAGTCAATTGAAATTTTATAGGTACTTAGTCTTTCACTGTTGCCAGCCTGTGCACGAACATGAATGTGCCTGCCTGTGACATTCTGTAACAACTTTGTTGTCATGTCTTTTATACAATGAACTGAGCAGTATTTTCTGTAATGACACGACAATAATTTCTTGGCTATAATATGTTTGGCAATAGTACTTGTTCTTAACAGTGTAGCACGTTTGAATTTCCTTGTATATTATTCGCTATTGTAGGCAGACCAACTGAGTGCACTTTTTCAGTACTGTTGACTTACTCCTCACTTCGTCGTACATGTGTCGGCATCTTATGACGCCATCTTCAGGGAGATGGCATCATAGGATGCCGAAACATGTAGGAGGAAGTGAGGAATAAGTGAACATCAGTGAAAAAGTGCATTTAGTTGGTTTGTCTACAATAGTGAATAACTACAGGACAGTGCACGGTATGTACACTATCAAAATCTCCTTGTATGTGTTTGTTTGGTGGAGCAGTAGTCAAAGCCCTTTTTAGATTCATATATGTTATCATATCATATGTCACCTGTTCCAATTTTGTGTGTATGTGAGAACAGGCTTGTGGCCTCTGTTGGTACTCTGCTGTCACATGCCATCACTCATTATATTGTCAGTTCCCAAGAACAGCAACAACTAGCGAGACCTTAAAATATCTACAATTAATAGAATAACTATGCTTTAAATAATTCTAAAATCTTCATTCTCATATTCACAATTTTAAATTTTGATGCACATGGACCTGCTACAAACTATGTAGCGTGCAACTGTCTGGTATCAGTATGTCTTTGTCTTGTTTGCTTTAGTGGAATAATTTGTCCATGCTCCCTGGAGTTTTATGGCATGAGGGGAATTACCCCAGATGGCCCAGTGGAGGTGCAAAATCAGCCACCCAGAGTTATTGCCCATAAAATACTGCATGGCGCTCTCACTCATTAGAGTTTCCCTGTTCTCTCTGTATAGGTGGGACGGCCATACCCATTTTCCAGGCTTCCCCTAAATTTGTTCCACCGTTTGTTCGACTCAAAGCTGGATTGAACTGTTGTGTTCAATAGAATGCTACCTTTGAAGTCTGTTTTTGCAAGTGCATAACACGCTATTAAGCTGATACAGGTTTTAAAATCATTAAACTTTGCCCAAAATTGGACTTACCATAATTTTCTGAACACTGTAGTCAGTTTACTAAAATATTACTTTTGGGGCCGTTTTATTGGAACAGGTGCACACTGCTAGATGCAATTTTATTTTTAAAACTGCTGGGCACGGTCCACAATTGAACTGGGGAAAACAGAGTGTAAAGGATCAGTAATGTTTGTTACAAGTTGTGTGTGTGTGTTTGACAGTATTTTAGAGTTTTTAAAAACTTGTTTTGTTGTTCAATTGTTATTTTATGAAATGTTAGCCCTATTAAATATGATTTACCCTACTACCATAAAAAATAGCAAAAATTTGTTTGCTGGTAGGGTAGTTACAGTTTCTTTGTAGGAATATGCAGCTGTACCATAATTCATTGGTACTTAATTTGTATTGTACTGTACTTAAGCTGGTATGGTCTTTTTTTAAGTATATTTATTGAAACATTTATACTTTTAGTACTTAAATGAAAGTATTTAAGAAGAAACTATGATTATCAGCAGTAATTGAAGATTATATTAGTTTCTTTGTTTTCTAGAGCCAGATGTTATTATCCTGTATGTTCATGTGCAAAGTTATGTAAAATAAATGAAGGAAACAGAAATGCATACAAAATATTAGTTGGAAAAATCTAGTGAAGAGAGGCTACTTAGACCAGGTGAATGTGGGGAGATTAGGTTAACCCTCTTTCATGGGCTTTTTAGTGGTTTTTCTGTACATGGAGTGGCTATTTAAATCTGCACTGTGGTTCTTTTGACCCACCATTTTCTTGGAAAACGAAATTTCGAAACACAAAGAATGTATGTTGACAGTAAACAGCTGCCTCAGGCTGGTTACAAGAAACCCACCCCCCTACGATCGGGGAAGGAAGAACAAAAATAAACTTCCAGTAATAATAAAAAAACATATGGACAAGAAAAGTTACTGTAGAATATGGACCACACTCACCGTCACAGGTATCACCTGACATTCCCACACAGGTGGGTTAATATGGTACTTACAAACTTGATTTTGAGTATATGCAGTGGTTTAAAGTTGTTGATGGTAGGGCCGATGGACAGGATTTATGGATATGTGATTAAACGTAGGATTTCTTAACATCAAGCATCTTGAATAGCTGAATAACTACCAACTTCTGATGAGGGCCATATAGCAGGGAATTAGTTGAACCTTGAACTTCACATTATAAATTATACCTTATTAACCTTGTGTGTTCAACGGACAGTTCGTGTTGGCATCTAGGTGATTTCATGGATGCTGATTTTGGGCCATGTCATGTATAACTCCTGGTCAGGTACTTTCATGTGTCACACTGTTTATGTCTTGCAAAATACCACACAAAGTAGCAGTGCAATGGATAAATGTGCAATGTACTTACTTGTAGTTTGTGAAGCTTTTGAGAATATTGGAATTGTGATATACAGACCTTACTGGGCTAATAAATGTGTGCTTATTATTTATTTTCATTTCTTAGCATAAAATGTTATAATTTTTACGAGCACTGTATTTCATTGCATAGTTTATGAGTATTGTTTTCCAAAACTTGATTATCAAAATCTTTTGTGCATGATTTATTAAAATGGGCTTTCATAGAAAATCTAATGCATTGGAGCATTCCAAATCGAATGCCGCGGTTGGCTTGTGAGCACTCTTGCCTCATATTTATGAGGTCATGGGATTTATTTCTCAGCCTGGAGTCTGGCTATACTGACTCATACTAGTGCTCAACCACATCCTTTTATATCCAATTCAGTATTCACTAATCATTGTGTTGTTTGACACTGCTGTGTGAAGTGCTGACAGCATCATTTAAGTTCCTCATGTGTTTATTAAACTTATTTCATTCTGTAACACAGTTTAATTATAACACTGTCCAGATGATACATTTCCATAAAATGAACATTAATCATCACATCTGTAGGCACATTGTGTAATCTCATGCCTCACTCTTTTTGTGGTGCTACTTACATTTTCTGTGGGACAGCACAGGCACTTGTACATGCGCATAGCAACAGGGTCATGATTTACTCTTCATAACATGCAGCTGACAGCAGACAACCTTTCTTGGTGAACAGCACCAGACATATCTGTCCACTCGCCAGATTATGTACCTGTTACTCTCTCTTTGAGACATTGGTGAAGTAATTGTTTGTTCTTTTTTTCTTTTCTATTAAGAATGAAATGTGTGAAAGATGGTACTTTGTTAACCTTCTTTCTTCCCAAAAAAAATACATAAGTAAATAAAAATAAAACAAGCTGGGTAATGTAGGTATAACGTAACAATGTGGTGTGTTGTGTAACCCTTGTTGCCACTGAAATACAACAGTATGTTCCATTTGCATAGTTGAGTTACAGATGTTGAAGCACCCTCTTTCTGCCGTATCTCTTTGTATTTATGCCACTTCAGATTTAACTCTGAAGACTGAATCTACATTAGATATGTAAAGACCCAGTTTGCGCCTCACAGAGAGCAGTGTTTGCAGTTGTTACATAACCAATACTCTGTTGTAACACATTGTGATGTCTGATTGGCTATGTAAAATTGTTGTGTACTCCTGTCCTCCCCCTTATATTGTTGTGGTGGAGAGGGGAAACTTTGTGGTATGTAAGTAGTTTTTCCTCTTCACAGAATGTTGCTGTCCGTAATTTTTATGGCAACTTTATGTTACAGGCAATAATAAAATGTCCTTACATTGTCATGTAAAGTGCCCAGTATTTATGTCAATTTTAACCAAATTTGGATTTTGTCAACAGAGGTTCATAGAAGTCCCCAGTGTAAAATTTCACAAAGGTCCATCCAGTGGGAGCCAAGCTGATACGTGCTGACAGACAGGTGTGCAGGTGGACAGACAGATATGACACGGCTAATAATCAAATTTTGCAAGTAAGCAAATGCACTTAAAAAGGGTTGTGAAATTACTGCACTGTCTGTGGGTCTCTTCAGTCTCAATTTCTGAACCCTATGGCCAATTTTTATAAAACTGTGATGCTAGTTTCTAGTTGGCACTCAATAATAACATGGCAGGCACACATATTAGTGACACGAGAGTAACATGAGCATTTGAAATTATGTATGACAATAATTCTTGGAAAAGTGTGCAACATTTGTTGACATAGTGTACTTGAAAGTAAAATAAAAATGCGATGGTCATACAAACAAGTTTCTTTGGCTTTTAGTTTGATGGTGATAACTGTTAGACTATTGCAGCTAGACATGCAGATTTGGTCTCAAGATACGTGACAGCTAAACATACCTGTGCAGTATTTGTGGAGTACTGTTGGTCAGCGAATGAATATAAAGCTGGAAATGGTGTAAAACTTTGAGGTTCAGTGTTGCAAAATGAGAACTAAAGTAACAAGTTATTCAAAAATAAAACAGTATAAAACAACATTATTGCTCTTAAGATGTGCAGAGCTAGATGTCTTTCGTGTGGGAATGTGAGCTTTGAGTTGTGCTCAGAACTCCTTATTTATTTCTTAATTTTATACCAAAAAATTAGGGTGAATTATGCAATGAAATACAGTATCTCATGTTACAGGTTACTTTTATTTTTGCTGTGGAAAATACAGTGTGATATGTTCTTGCATTATATAATTTTGCAGTGTTTCCCAAACCATATTAATCAGGTACTGTTTAAGGGTAATGTTGGTCATTTGGAAAAGCTGCCTGCTTGAAATGTCAGGTGTATTCAACATTTAGGGACAGTGTATTATCTATATCAGACTAATAGAGCTGTAGCTGAAGATGTACAGGAATGTACATAATAATTGTACTGCAAAGCTGAATGGCTGTATTATATATATTACATCTCCATGAAGTTTCACTGAACAAAACAGCTATAAGGTTTATGAAGGATGGTTCTTGTGCTTCTATTTCAGGATTTGTTATTCAGCATTTGTTGTATTCAAATTTCACGTGATATGGACTGGAAAGTAGGTAATGTAAGGTAATCTACTTCATGACAATCAGAATAAACCCTTCATCAAAAGCCAGTGCTGTATCTGTACTTTTTGATCACTTTTGTTTCCCACATCATGCACAGAGAAGGACAAGTGTAAGGTGCACAGAAAGTGTTGCCTTGGTGAACTTGCGTTTTTACTTTTGTCTTATCAGTAATATGTTTTTCTTTACTGTGGACTGAAAAACATGACGTATATGTACTGTGAACAGACTCACAGTATTAGTGAACGCTACACATGTTCAGTCTGCAGTGTAGTTGCATATTTACAGTCAGCAGATGCATGATGTTGCTCAGGAAACAAGAAAGAGACTGTTTCCAAAACGTGGGTTGGAAGTGTTGTTCATCACTTGTAGTGTACTTCCCCCGCCCCCAGGTTTTTCGCAGCCAGACAGCAACAAAGGCTAGACAAATGTAGAGTTTTGATTGCTGGCAATAGTACACCAGTGAGCAGAATAGCCTGTGGCGAAGGTACTGTTTACCATGACGCGTTTGTATCTACCCACGGTTTGGGAGCTGCTAAGATGACACACTTTATACCATTGTCAAGATATGTTAGTAACTAACACCATGCAGCAGAGTCATTCTTGAGAAGCTGATACATCCTCAGCCAGTCAAGAAACTCCCCCCAGTTTACAGAAACTGGATGTTCATTACCATTATCACAACAATATCCAGTCCAAACCCTCCCAGCCTCTTTTGTTAAGATTCATTTTAATGTTATCTTCCCATCTATGCCAAGAGCTTCCACATGGTCTCTTTCCTTCAGGTTTCCCCTGTATGCATTTCTGTTCTCTCTCGTGTCACATGTAGTCCTTTAATTGCAGTCACTCTTGTGCTGGCTTAAATATAGGATTTTAGTTGTCTCAGCATTCACTGTTATTTTCCTAACTTTGACTGAAGAAGTATGTTATAAATATATTAATTCCTTTAATGTTACATTTGTTATATAATTTAAGACACAAGTCTGATGCAACAAGCAGGTGAGTTGCAGCCTGCTAAACTTTATGAAAGTGATATGTTAACATCATTTTCAAGTGGTTATGTTGTATACCAGTCTGTTTACTTATATGGTTTGTTTCCTTGTTTTTAACCGAAGTCATATTTTGTATGTACACAGAAGTGTTCCATCTGTGTACCTGTACAATGTGTCCATAAATTGTATTTTCCATTACAAAACCTTTCATGGTAAAATATTCGATTTCGTACATGTTATATCTCCACATGCACAGTTTTTTCATTCTGTGCAGAATTATGGTAGAAGTGAGATTACCATATGTACCTAAATATGAGAGGAGCTGGGCTAGTGTAGGCGGTATAGTGGCTAGCTACAGGCTGGACAGTCTGGGATACACATTGCAGTGGCGACGAGATGTTCTCTCCTGCAAAACCTCCCAGTCCAGCTCTGGGGTTCACCCACCTTCATATTGAATGAGTACCTGGGTATAGCAGCCAGGGTCCCGTGTTGACCACTCATCTACATCTGGTGCTGACGGTAAGAGTGAATGGAGGTAAATGTCTACTCCCCTTATATGCCTTCATGGCACCTTTTTACCTGTAAAAACTGGCAGGGAGTTAATGGGGGGTCACCTTGTAATCGTACATGAAGTTAAACATATTCTGTGTAGGTATTTTCCTGAAAATTTAGAACTGTGAAAGGGGGGTGGGGGAGGTTGTCTCATTTTTTTTAGGTAAATACAGTGTGTCAAGTTATATGGAGATTGTTTGGCAGACGTTTGTAAGACAGATGGGGTTTGATAGCCCAATCCCATGGTTGTCATGAGCACAGTTCTTGTTGCTATTGAACTTTCTGTGGAGTTGTGTGAAGAACTGCATACAGTAGTATGACCACGCTGTGTATTGTTACGACATAAGCTATCACTGCTGTCACGCCAGACATGGAGCGAAATTTCAAACCGCATTGATGTGCTGTGCGGTTAGCTTTGTATTGAGTTTTGAAATGGAAAGATAATTTATTGGCGTACTCTAAATTTAAATTGCAGTAAAATCTGAATTTGAAGTTTGTAAGCAGATGCCCTAAACTGAACTTAGTTCAGGCAAGTGTCACAGAGGTGAAACATCAACTAAGGACCCAGAGTTGCAGTATTGTCAAGCACAATGAGGACAGGCAGAAGAAATTTTAAGTTCCTGGAGAAGAACCTCCATCAGTGCCACTTTTCCCATACATGCTGCCATGGAAGTCAGCATGAGCCTTTCAGGTGAGAGTGCAATCATAAGTACCCAGAGAAGTTTTAAGTAGCTGAAATAACTAAGAGAACTGAGCTGGAGTCATGAAATGGTAGAAATCCTTAAATGTACCCTGTGGTTGTTTTGTATAGTGAAACCTAATTGTAACGGATTCCTAAGGGATGGGAAAATTGTGCTTTATATTTGCTCCCATATAACACAGGCACTCCTGCATGAAGTATTATGCAGTACATACTCATATTCATGAGCCAGATTATTTGATACGATATCTGTACACTACACCAAGTAGCACCACTTTTGTATCCACTCCCCCTTGATGTATTCCAGAGCTAACTGAAGTACTGTAAGCACTAATATGTACTTGGTATTTAGGATTCATTTTTTGCTACTTGTGGTAGGAATAGCCCTTCTCATATGAATTCCAGGGTGCACAGTGCTGATTTAAAATGCCATACATGGGAAATAATAAATGTTTCCGCAAGTTATTTTGCATGAAACTTTTTTTTAATTTATAGTGTTTCTTTTTGTAGGCATGGGACTACAGAAATTTTCTTATGAAGGCAATTACACAGATTTTACTGAATTCCTAGGATTGTGATTTTATGTGCTTATTGTGTGCCAGATTATCTCCGTAGTGTTAATACAGAGTGTAGTTTTAATGCACTTAACAGTAACAGCAATGGAGAACACATTAACGATGTTGTATATATTTTCATCAATCATCTGTTCCACTTGAGATACCCAAGCCTATAACCCACACTCTCCTAAAAGAAAATTGTATGAACTGTAAATGTAACTTGCATTACAAGCAGCACATTAAAGCAGTACAGTTATGCTTTTCATTTCACAGTTTAAAGCAGAAAGATAATCACATCCATATTTTTATTTACAAGGCTTTCACTACAAGGTGCTTGGGTAAGACTGTAACATTAGACTGTACACATTAGGAAGTGCTGCACATAGCTGCCATTAACCTCAAAGGGGTTAAAAAAAAGTAATACCACTTTCTTTAGGATCTAAACACAATTGTATGAGTGGCAACAATTTCTGTTGTGTTAGTTACTGTTACAAAGAGGGTTATAAATTGTTCAAATATTCCTTATACAAAAACAGTTAAAAAGTCAGTGCTAGTCTGAAACTAGAGGTTTTGTGGCAACACTGATTAAGATGCTAATATCGTGGGATATTGTGCAATGTGTGTGTGTGTAAATTTGTGTGTGCATATGCACACACACACACAGCAGTGTGTGTAGTGTCTCATCCCTGAAGATTGGAATCTTCAGTACTAGTCTCTTTGATCTGAAGACTATCATATATGTAAATAGCCTAAATTCTGTGTAAGATATGAAATATTGTGTTACTGATAGTTACAGCAGGTGGTGTGCATTATTACCTGTGTACATTTGTTAATAAATAAGCACCATACCTGCTTCTTTTCAATCTGAAAAGAATTAGATTATGGCACAAAACGCATGGTAATGGGCAGTATGTTGTGTTTTTGTCTGTTACAGCAGGTGTCATACATAGTAATTGCTGCACTGTGAAGTGTTTAACAAGATAATTAATTGCAGTCATTATTTTCCTCTGGTAATGGCTGCCCTCATTGTATGTGAGTTGATCACTTACTAATTCTTGTTCAGCATATCTTCCATTTTTCAAGATTCTCAAGGTTGGGTTCAGTTCCTAAAATTCACAGCAGTGTTAGCTCAACACAATGTCATGTCTGTAATGACAGTACAGGCAATAAAGTTTGTATGGTAGATATGCCCACGCTAACAAAATGTGTGACATGTAAAGGAATTTATTTTGTTATAATAACCCATGGATCATTTTCCTCTCATCTTTTGTACACAATACTCATCATTTTTCTCTCTTCTTGTACATTTGTATAGTTCATTTGACATTGTCTTTCTTTTAGTAAAAGGCAAAGGTAAAGGTAATAGAGGTAAAATAGTCCCTCTAAACACTGTGATTGCATATAGGGGGAATGGAGGTATATCTCAACTCACTCATAACCTCACCACCCAAATGGGGGTGAAAGGTTAGCCCCATGCCTCAAGCTGCTTTATGCCGAGGGCAACATGCTGGGTACTCATTGATTAGCAGGTTGGGTGGGCTTCGGATCTAGTCTGGACGTTTTGAAGAAAAGAAAATGTTTTCACCTTCCTGGGATTCATATCCAGGATTGTCCATCCCATAACCTAATCACTGTACTGACTGAGCTGTGTCTTTATTTTAGTTAATAGAGGTAAGTTCGTATCTATTAAAGGCTGTTGTACAGCTGCAGGTTTCTCATACAAGAAGAATTCAAGGCTTTGTTGACTACTAGTAAAGAATGCAATGCGGTCCCAATTTATATATGAAGAATTTTTTCACAAAGGAACTAAATTGTATGAAATGTAATAAAGCAATTTAATACTTCTTATTGTTGCAATACTACAGCTGAAAATGAAGGATTTTAAACCAGAAGACAAGGCATGTTCATTTTCAGGTGGTCCCACAATATAATGCAAAACTATCAATATGCAGTGACAACTGTCTGTAAGTGCTGGACATCTGATTTGTCTGTAACCATCACATGTAACCCATAATAGAAGGAAATCAAACTAAGTTGGAAACATGCACAATTTTAGTATCAGTGTATAATTAAAGTGACTTGGATAACAATGCCATAATAATCTCCTCATGGTTTTGATGGTTTGTATTTATAATGGAGTTTCAAAAGAATGCTTTATCTGATATTTGTGTGTTAATGTTCTGAGATGAAGCTAGACACCGTACTCTACTGACAGCATTGACATCTCCGGTTGCAGACATTCGTGATAAGAGAACCAGGGACTTCAGGAAATAATTCTCAAAGTTCATGCTCTAAGGACCTTGTGGCACAGAAAATGTCTCCATATGCACAACAGATGAGAACTCTACAATGAGAAAGAAACATTAGCCGTAAGAAACACTTCAGCTATATGCTGTTTGCATTTATGGTACTTAAACGGACCAAGTGTTGTGGGTTGAGAGGGTATCATGCATCTTTATTGTTTTGGAGGTTCTGGGTGCAAATCTAATTCTATATAGCAGGTATCCTGAGGACCCAGTCCCACCAGCCAAGCGTCAGGAGCCTAAATTAGGTCATGGTCACTTCTGTCTTTCAAAATCATCATTCCAGTCTACAGTATACAGTCTCAGATACAGACAGCATTGCTAAGTACACCATAGAAGAGTAAAATAATGTACTATAAAGTTTGTAACATACCAGTAATTTTGTAGGTTATCTCTGTAACATAGATTGCTGAAACATGAAACTCAGTACGGTAATATAAAATGCATAGCCTCTAGAAATTCCAACCTGCAAACAACACACGCTTAAACAAGTTCTGAATTAAGTATAGCTGATTAGGGACAGGGTTTTAAAGTCTCAATTTATCTTAAGAATGGGTAATAAAGCTGTGAATTCATTATTTAAATCACACATATTAGGTAACTAGTATAAAGCCCACTGAAATTTAAACATTGGAAGATTCCAGTTTCGCACCGAGGCCAGTAGACCTCACTAATGTTCTTTGTGCTATTACTCAGTCACTTTAGAAAAGAGCCAGGATAGGATGTAAAATTAAGCCTCAAATGCTTAATTCCACATTAGTTGCAATACAAAATTCAGTAATTGCGATACATTTTGACAATATTCTTCATTATACATTAAAAATTACACCTACTTATCATTTGTAAACAAAATAAAGAAAATTACGAGAATTCGGGTACGTGTGGAGTGGAGTGAAGTTGGGGGGGGGGGGTTGAACGACGGCCCCGGGCTACAGAGCCCGAGGGGCGGGTAAATGAATATTTTAAGTGACAAAAACTTTATTTGCCGCAACCAACAAATTTTAAGTTATTGAGACGAATAAAACGAAATTCAGTAAGTGACTGTGAATTCTAAAAACTCATAATTTCTGTCAGTGGCGGCAGTTGTTATTGCTCGCCCTGGGCCTCAAAAAACCTACCTACGCCACTGCTTGGGGCTCGCTGTTTTTAAAGTGCCTGCCAATAAATGAGGACATGCATTTCTGCTGTATTTTCAGAACCATGCTAAGATATCGAAATAGGTATCATGCATTTATGTGAGAAGAGGGCAGTCACCAAAATAAATTAGCGTTTCAAATTTATTTAAAATCCCGCCATAGTAACAGTAAAAGGTGGTGGAGTGGGCGACTAAATCAGACGATATACTTAGATTAATAAAATGCGAGCTTAATTTGACTTCGTAACCAATTTCAGTGTCATAATACTATACAAGCACTTTAGGTTTATAAAGTAAGCATAGTTCTTCAGAGTTGGCTTTCAGTTCCCTTTGCGAATTTCAGGTTTTCGTTGTGTAAGAAGGCACTGTTGGCCGTCGCCATATATGCGACGACTGCAAGTATTTTGTCTGCGTTTGTAAGTAGTCGTTGTTAACGACAGGGAGTTCCCTGCTCCCAAGAGTTTTTTTTTTCGATTTGTTTAAAGAATTTTGTGCATTTCAAATCTATTGTGCACCGCCGGTAATAGGTATTTTATAATTTATAATAATTAATCATGGCTTGCTGAAAAAATGACGGGCCTGAATATTACTGTATCTCCATGCGGAGAATATTTCTCCAATAGTGTTGCTGTAGATGGTAGAGGACTATACAATGGAAAAGAAACCATCGAGTCGTTCAGCTCAAGTTCCTGGGAAAGCAAACGGAACTGAGCTGAAGAAAAGTCAAGGTAGGACGATAGATTAACAAATGTAGAGTTGGAAGATGATGACCTTGATAAGACTGATGCGCTATTCATGCGTAGATATGTATGTAAGTAATTTTTGAATCGAGAGGAGTAATCAGGCTGAGAAGACTGCATTTTCTTAATGGTTAACAATAACAACATAGAGGATCATTATTTTATTTGACAACTGTGAGATTGTCACTTTCCACAGATTCCACCGCTCCTGTGGGCGGTCGGCGAGTGGGGTACGTAAATATCCCGAAGCGGACCGACAGTAATTCACAACCGGCGTTGTCAGATAAATTCGTGCCCTGTATTATGTTGGTGTAAATATTTTAAATTGGATGATTAAATGTTTAATTACATTGGATGAAGCCACGTAGGGTATCTATAACCAGGCTCGGAACGCGTTGCTTATTTGACTTTGTCAATTTATTCAGCATCCATGTCTGCTACATAATCAGCAATAGGACAAGTCCATTTATATAAGTATTACAATTTCGATCCAATAGGATCCGTACCTGCCACATAAATAATAACCCTTACAAATATAAATGACAAGACATAATTAAATTAACAATACCTGTCTAAAACCAAATACACAATGATGTAAAACTAAATACAGATCAATTTAAAACCAGAATAACAATTTTTCAATAGAAATCATCCATAGTTGAACTAAACACAAATCTATTTAAAACCAAGTTTAAAATCTATGTGTCAATGAAAGAAGTCACTCATCACAGCTACAGGTAAAAACATATATAATTACATTTGAGAATATTAATCGTTATACAAGAAAATTGTACTTATTCCAAAGCTCAAGTTGAAAAAACATCCATAGACCAAGCTACAACACAATCCCTATAAAATATCGAGGCATTCAAAGAACCTGTATTAACAACATACAGAATGGCAAGCACCCAAGCAATTTTTAGTCCCAATAACACGGGCATTTACAACTGTCTGGTGGCAAGGTTTTACCTATTATCACGTGAACCCTTACCTATGACCATATGTAAAAAACTCTGATAAAGAATAAAAGGGATTATTTAATAAAAACGACTTCAGGGCTCTTTTGAATTTTTTAAAATCACCCAATTCTTTTAGTTCTGATGGCAGACTATTATGCAGCCTGATACTCATATTAACAACACTTTTCTTATACAGAGATGTATTACACTGAAATATATAGAAATCATCTTTCCTTCTGGTATTGTATCCATGGAAATTAGAATTTCTGGTCTGATAAATATTGTATTTACGAAAGAAACACAAGGTCTCGAATATGAACAAGCAAATCACTGTAAAAATCTTTAGTTCCTTAAATATAGGCCTGCATGATTCATTTTTACTCTTGTTTGTCATTAAGCGAAGAGCCCTTTTCTGCACCTTTAGGACCTTTGTAACCTCACTTACCCCACCCCACAAAATTATTCCATATCTCATGACAGACTGAAACTTAGCAAAATAAATATTTCTCAACATGTAAGGGTTCAATTCATCTTTCAGCATCTTTATCATATAACAAACCTTCCTAAGATTCGCACACAACACTTTTATTTGGGTGCTCCATGTAAGGGCACAAGAAATATGGATCCCCAAAAATTTTAGTTGAGATGTGTAGCTAATTTTCTCATTCTTATAGAGTATGTGAGGAGCATCAATGACATTGTTATTTTTTAAGTGAAATATCATTGCTTTAGTTTTGTTGACATTTATAATCATACTGTTATTCGAGAACCATAATTCCAGTTGTTTCATAGTATTATTTACTCTATCCTGGAGTCTAGTTAAATCCTTATCAGTTAATACAATATTTATATCATCAGCGTAAAGAACCACCTTTGCATTCTGAACATACCGTGGTAAGTCGTTTATATATAATAAGAACAAAAGGGGTCCCAAAATGGATCCCTGAGGGACACCATGTTTTATTATCCTACATGGGGATGTGTACTTGTGATTGTAAATATCTTCTGTCTTTGCCGTTATTTCTACATACTGTGAGCGGGATGACAGGATGTTATGGGGATGTTAACGTCCTCCGTTGCCTCTTAGAGCAGAGGTTCGCAGTATTTTTTATGCCGCATTGTACTTGAAGAATGATAACCAGATACACAACGCACTTTCGTGGGAATACCAAATTTCAGTTAAGTAAAAGTAAATAAGCTTACACACACACACATTTCATCGATCTGTCAAATGCTCTAGACAGCATGAATATGAAATTGGACAAGAAAACAGTGTAGGTCGTGTTGTACAACCTCATTATGATAGGACACACAGTTATTACAAAGTACACAGTACAAAACAAATTAAAATTTGAACTGTTTAATAAGTAAAATTTGTCATACAGCAACAAACATTCATGCTAATACCAAAATTTTAATGACATAAAAGTAAATAAGTCTAAATGAATTATTGTTATTAAAAGTGTTCGTATGTACAGTTTGCAGATAGATTAGGGTTAACGTAAGTGGATGGTCAGATTTCTTGCAACACACCTGGCAGCTGCTTGCATTATATTGGTGTGTGACAACACACTTTAAGAAGCACAGTATTGGAGCATACACGCAAGCTAAATGTCATGTCCAATAAAAATGCCTTCAACCCAATACCTGTAAATTTTTCGACAGAATTTAGAGGTAATGGAAATACAGCAATTCATAATATTTTATAGACACCAGTAGGGAAGATTTATATTGTAATATGTATAAAATGGTCTGTCACATGATGATGCTGACATAATATCGTTGAAGATATGGAACAGATGTGAATGCTAGTAAATGATTTACATAATCTTACAAACAGAACAATTAGAGTTGTCACTTTACATCAAGTAAAGATGTGTGTGTTGTGCTTGAAATTACCTGTACCTAACCTGTATTTTCATTAATTCTTTTAAACTTGATGTGTCTGTACTGTTTATCTTTAACTGTTAAGAATTAAAAAATTATACCAAAGGAGAAACAGAAGTGACCAGCGTAGTTACTCTGGGGATACCATTCACACCAAATGTAACGGAAATGCTGCTGTTGCTTCGTGATGTTTAGTGAGATTAAAGTGGATGGTATAAATTGTATGAGGAACAGGAAACTCATCAGTAATTGTGTCTTTTAGATGCAGTCAACAGTAAACCATTTGCCCGTGCTGTACGGCGACGGGAGCCAAATGCACCCAGTACTACAAAATTTGATCCAAATAGAAAACCTGTTCCGCAAAAGAATAAATGTTTCGATAAAAGACCGCGGCCCAGGGGACAGTTTTATTACAGTGGAAAGGAGAATACCAAGGTAAGAAGCTTGTACAAAATGAGAAGGGGAGGGACCATTTCAAATACTGCTGTTAAAGGTAAAGGTATTTATTTAGTTATGTATTTATTTTATTTATTTATTTATTTATTTATTTGCTTCATTAAAATATGTAATAGGAAAGGCTGTTGGATACAGAATAAGTCGTACATATGATATTTTAGAGCTACTTGTGGAATTGATTGTTAATTCCAAGTCGAAGGTATAGACATAGAAGCCAGTAATACAGATATTGTAGTTACTAGTATAGATTGATAATATTTAGTGTATATAATAAGTATAAAAAATTTAAATAATCGATAAAGCATTGAATAATTACAAAAGATTACATGAAGCTTATGATAGTAGTATATATAAAACATTTGCATAATGTCAGTTTACACCGTATATAAGAAGAAATGTTGATGACTTCAACATAATAGTATCGTAATAGTATCATGTTACAGTCATATGGTTGTTACACCATGTCAGCTGGTAAATAGTTACTGACATTTCGTTGTAATAAAGTTTCGTATGTACGCAGGTAGCAGATGAGGTTGGCTCAGTTTTTGTGCCAGGAAGTAAGAAGCAGAACTTAAACCATCTGTTGAACTTCCATTATGCACCAAGAGAGGGTGTTACGCCTGGTTCTGGCCACTGGCGACCATCCCAACCAGGTTCAGGATGGCACGTTTCTGCTCGGTGGTTAACATCTACACACAAGCATAAGTACAACAAAGAGCAGTTCTTGCAAGCAAAGTGAGTTTCAGCTACAGTCATTGTCATTCACTGACTGTTCTAGCAGGCTGTATTATCATCATATAGCAAAATGTTCTCCAGCCTTTGTTGTTATAAAGTTCCTGTCCTTGTTTCTGTTTCCCTCACTGTCCTCTGCACTTAACTTCACCCTCATTTTAGTGCTCATAAAAGTTTGTGAACAGAAATTGCCTATCTTACAGTATTTTGATTGACTGCAACCCTTTATTAGGCGCTGAACAGAGAAATAATTTTTTTGAACCTGTAAGTAATGATCCCGTGGAACTCTGCCAGTGCTAGATGCTGCTAATCAGGGCTGTGGAGTTGGAGTCAGTAGGAACTTTGGGTGGAGTCGGAGTCGGTAAAAATGTAGTTACTCTGAACTCAATATAAAATCTTAAATACATACTAGCTGCAGTAACCATTAGACTTATACTTAAATATAGATTATAAGTCTAAAAAGTAGCCTGATGATCCACGTAGTGGTGATGAAGTGTCTTATGATACCATTTACTATTTTAGTATATTTACCATTATTAATACATATTAGCTTTTATGAAGGAGTCGAGTCAGAGATTTCAAATTGAGGAGTTGGAGGTTTTGTGTAGCATCTCCACAGCCCTGCTGTTAATATTTGTGTAAATATATTGCCTCATTTGATTTTTCAGTTGCCAGTTTGTGGTGAAAGCTGATGCTAATTACACACCATACATCTCAAATCCTGATGCTTTGGTTAACTGGGACTTCATTGAACAGATCGTAAGGAAAGAAACTTGTTTTAATCGTATGTGTGGAAATCCATTTGGTTGGTGTTTGTTGTGTCTGTGTTAATTCCTTTGAAAATTTTGTTCTAGCGTTTGCAGAGTTCTGAAGTGCTGTCATGTCCAATATGCCTGTACCCTCCAGTTGCTGCAAAGATGACACGTTGTGGTCATGTTTACTGCTGGCCATGTATCCTCCACTATTTGGCTCTGTCTGATAAAACGTGGCGAAAATGCCCCATCTGTTATGAGGCGGTGCATAAAAATGACCTCAGAAGGTAGGGGAGTTCATACTTAATGTAAGTCAATACTATGAAGTACATTAATTGGATCTTATAGTTTTTCCCAATGGTGCAACAGCCCCTAGTGGGTCTGGGCCTCCTCATTGTAGAGGCTTCGCAATCACGCTCATTTAGACACATCACACCTGGTAGGACCCCTCTGGACTGGTGATCAGCCCGACGCAAAGATTTCTACCTGACAACACACAGCACTCGCAAGAGACAGACGTCCATGCCGCACAGCAAGATTCAAAACTGCAGTCCCAGCAAGCAGACAGCAGCAGACCGACCCCTTAGACCACATGGCCACTGGGGTCAGCAAATCTTATAATACCTTCCAAAGATTTGAGGCTGCCATTGAATGTAATCCAGAACAAGTTTTATCCACCTCCCATTCTGTGACCCTATCCTGGCAGAGCTTCATCTTTATATTTCTTCCTATCTCCTTACTTACGTTACAAGTTGGCACCTTCAAAGACAGTTCTCCACTTAGTTTGTTGGTATACACTGTATATTCTGGACCAACAATTGTTATGAGAGCTATATTATGTAGTAAGCACAGGTTCGACCACATGTTTGGGGAACCGCTGACACAGATCTTTAGTTAAAATTGTCTGGCGTGAGCCCAAAGAAATTCCTGGTTCCTCATGTACTTCCCTAATGGTTAATCTTCAACCTTCTGTCAGCATGTCTTGCACTTTTGCTGTTCACTTCATCATTTTTGCTGGATGGAGTATGTCCAGAATGCTAAATACATCTGTGGATGTGCACCCATTTTTAAAGCCGAAAAACCACTCAGAAACTTGTGTATGCCTCCTTTGCTCCTTTTGAAAGACAGTTTTAATCATTCGGTGAGTTTCTTTGCCTCTTTTCTTGATCTTGCACAAAATCTGGTAAGTGCATTATTGTGTACCCTCAGACATGCATACAATGCACAACAGGAACATTGCTGTTTATTTCCAATTATTGTATTGGATTGAATGGCTGCAGTGAGGTCTCACTAATGGAGGACATGCAAGAACAAGTCCAGAAATGCTCATAAAAGTCCCAGTGCTGTGTGATGTGAGGTACTAGTGGAATGAACTTGGTGTGGATGCTTCATGATTAGCCTCACATTGACAAATGTGTGCTTTAAATTTGAATATGCCTTATTATTCTCTTTTGACATCATGATACCAGGTATTCATCAGTTAGACCCTTGTAATTGTATGACCCATGCCAGTTGTCTGGATCTGTGATGACTTAAATAGCTTTTGTTGAAGCGTTTATTTTTGTCTTCAGTGTCATTGCAGTTCCCCACATGCAGCTTTCAGTTGGGGAAGAAGTCACCATGCGTTTGATGAAGCGAGAGCGAGGTTCACTTGTTGCCCTGCCTGTGGAGCAGTGTGGTATTCGTCCTACTGACCAGTTACTATCAGTGTCAGAAACTGCTGTGGATACAGTTCACTCTAAACTTCTCTTGGCTACACCACAAGAGGTGATTGTTTTCCGGGTCTAGTAGCATTTCTGTCACCTTGCAGTGGGAACACATCTCACATCCCAGAATTCACTTTTTGATTCTTGGCTGAGGCCTGGCCACCATGACTGGGATTTCATGGGTTTTTACATGTTCCTTCCGTGCATATTCTGATACAGAGTATTACACTATGTTACAGTCACTTTTCTATGACCATAAATGCAATTGTCCAGAACTATACAAATAAGGAAATGTACGTAACATAGAAATTTTCATGTTTGGGATTGTTCTAATTGTGCTGTGAGTTCGGTAGTGTGCAGTATGGATATTCATATTTTAGGGGACCAGCTGTGTCCATCTTCACGTTCAAAGCGTAAGGTAAGAGTTGACACTGAAATGATGTGGCTGGATTATACAGGCAGGTTGCAGGGACGGTAGCCAATCAGAGCCATGCAAGGATGACACGGTATAGAGTAGTTCTGTAATGCTTTGCTGGATTTTTCAGTTCAACTGTACTTTGCTCCCTACTAAAGTGTGCTGTTAATTGGTGTGTGTCAGGTGATTTGCATTGTGGATCATGAGAGGAGTGAACTTGAGAAACAGTTGTCTGAAGAAGAAAACTGTCCTGAAACATGTTTCATCGAACAGGCAATTAACCTGCTAAGTGAAAGGCATGCAAGCCTGTCTAAGAAAGTAGCAGCTTTGCAGGATGAAAATGAACAGCCAGAATTGAATGTGGAGAAATGTGCAACAGAAATGAAACCGGTATGTTCACTAACAAGTACTTGATGCTTCTAGAACTGACACCAGTGTCAGAACCCAAAGCTTGCTGTTGGACACTTCCTGAGCCAGCTCAATCTGCCTTCCATCCTGAGATCCTATTTTTGTAAGATCCTTGATGATAATATCCTACTTCACTGTGCATCTTATGGATACACATTTCCCATGTGCTTTCCCCACTAGAATTTTGTAAACACTTCTTGTCTCTTCCATCCTATTTATGTGCCCATGCCATTCTAGACTCAGATTATAGATTTCACTATCCATGGCTAGATTAGCTGACCTCAATAATCCACCCCATTCCTTTTACTTATTATCGTATTTCCCCACTTACCATTTTTATGTGAGTGGGATGTATTTTAGAAAAGAAAAGCGAGATGTGAATCCATGGTTGCTGGGGGAAATAGGTGGTAGGAAACTGTGATGTATCCTTAAAACTGAATATTCATGTGCAATAGTGTAGGAAAATATTTTTGAAGGAGGAATAATATCTCCAGTACTGCTACTAAGACATTTTCACACAGTTTATTCAAAGACTACAGGGAATCAGAAGTTACTTGCGGGGATGCGTTTATTTTTACAGATTTTGCATGCTAGTCAGTGTAGGTAATGGTTATCAAATGGGCTTCAAAGACGGTCATACCCACATGTAAAGGAGAGCTTATTACAGGTCAACATACCTGTAAATCAGTATTACCCAACACCTTTGAGTCGAAGGCTGCATTGCTGAATTTTAAAAAAATAGTAGCCATTCTGATACCGCATTTGAAACAGGACACAAGACAGCCACACAGACACACATGAGGTCCACACCCATAACCTCTAGAAATTACAGTCCTTCTGAAATCATTGTATGTTGATGATGAAAAGATTTAAAAACAATGGCATTGTGTGCAATTTCAGGCTCCCACTGCAGTGTAAATGAGATCTGCACTTTTCAGGACTTTACGCAGCGTAGAATGCTAATTTCATACAGACGTTTTGCCACAACCTCTCAGTCCCTTGAAGACGGGACCAATAGGTTGTCCTGAAACATTGGTATGGAATTACCATTCTGCACTATGTAAAATCCCAAAAGAGAGCAAATCTCTACTGCATTCTGTAGACCAAAAATGGATCATCATGAAGTTATCCTAGGTTTGTGCCATAAAATTTCACAAGCAATTGTATGAGATCAAGAAATAAAATTATAGTTCTACAAGAAATTTCCAGAGCAAAGAGAAGCTGAGGCTACCATATAATGAGATAAACTCAGAACATCAGTGTGTTGGTTTCTTTGCCAGGCATTGGATTTGAATGCTTAAGTGACATAAAGGAACATTGAGCTAGTTGACTTGCGCATATTGAAGTCAAATACTAAGTGAGGTGAAATTGTACGTTGAACCTTAAGTGGGCTTTAACTGTATTGGTATCCTACATATGAAGGTGTTTGGGCAGATTTGTTATATCATTTCAATGTGTTCGTGTATAATGTGCTGGTATTCTTTATCTTGTTTGATTGCAGGGTGTGGTTTATCATTCAGCATTTGATAACTTGTACTCCTCATTGGATAATTCTCCTCATACAGCATCTTCACCTTCAAGTGAGAACCCACCAGCAGTGCTGTTGACACATAATGAAGAGATTTCCAAAGGGTCAGCCTTGGAACTGTCTAGAGAAGAGAAGGATAGATGTCGTTACGAGAGTGTGAGCAGTGAAGGGGTGGGTAGTGATGACGGTAACATGGCCATTTCTGTGGAAGACTTCGAGATTCCCGCAATGACTCAGACAGATAACAGGCAATCAGGAGTACAACCACTGAAACATTTCTACTTTTATCAAGGTAAGTAATGGTTCTTGTTTCCTGTCATTGGACAGACAGTGTACACTCTGTGGTGACGTGCATCATTTGTTACATAATGCGTTCTTTTAAGCACTTAGTACATGGAATATAGTCTTTGAAATCAGTGGTCACACAGACCAGAAATTCTTTGCCTGTGCATTACCATGCGCACATGAGCTCACCACTGCTGAAAATCCAAAGCCAAATTCATCCAATTTATATCGTTTTCCTTAAAGAGTTAATTTGATATTGTCCCTTTGAGCTGTTCTCAGAATTTCAAGTGGTATCTTGGCACCAAGTTTTCAGATCAAGGAGTTATGCTTTTTTATGATCTGTGCTGTGTGTTACATGTACTGTCTATCTTATTCTTCACCTGAACACCCTAATAAATGATGAGAAGCAGATTCTAAAGGTCATAATTATGGAGTTCATTCCATCTTGCTCTTAGTCCTCTCTTTCCAGATCAAAACGTTCTCATCAACATGCTGTTCTCAAACAGCCTTAATGCAAGAAGTCTGTTTGATAGGTAAAACAATGGTTTCATATATATTAATCATCTTCTTCATAGAAAGCAAATGAGAAGATGAAACAGTCTGAAGTGACTGGTACAAGCAATGCCCTAGCTTAGTACGTGTTTCCGAAATGCTACAACAGAGAGTCCAGTATGTTTTAATTAATAGGTGTGTGTGTAATACATCTAAGAGTGCAATATACTGTCTTTAACATTTTCACTGCTCAAAATATTTTTGAAAGGTATGCATTTTGAAGGTCAGTGATTCCAGCCTTCTGGAATGTGATACCGCAACAATGGGTGAGTGGTTCCTGATAATTACTTTTGGATGTCAAGAGTCATTACCCAGCAACGTGTCACATTGGAGAAGGCTGGAATCCTCTAGGTTTTTTTTTGTGTGTTTCTGCATTCCATACTGTTTTTTTCTACAATACTGTAGGATATTATCAGTCTCTAGAACTTAGTACAGTGACAGTGCACCTGTCATAAACTTTAAAATTTACTTGTAAAAAAGGGAACTCTGTGAACACAGACAAGTGCACAATAGAAGGGCAGTGGTGTAGAATGGAAGGGTAGCATTTTGTGTATGACAGGGCTGTTGGCCACAATTCTTATCGTGGGTGCCTTCTTCAACATCACTTGTGCATCTCACTCATTCATTCGTAAGACCTCTAAAAGGTAGTCAAGAAGCAGAAGCCAGAGCACAGTACGTTTAAGATCTTGCACCGAGAAGTTTTGATCTTCAGAACTTCATGTCATTTCTATGTGGCCTGCCTAATCAGTTATAAATTGATCTTGCAGCAGCAGATGGCCAGCACATATATCTGCATTCTCTAAACGTGCGCATGTTGGAACACTGCTATGGTTCCCTAGAGCATTGTCCTCCAACTGTAACAGGGCGGATCATAGAAAAGGAGTCTGGCTCCATGACAGAAGAACTGCGGCGTAGGTTACGCTACCTTCAGCACCTTCCAGTAACATGCCAATTTGAGGTGGCTGAAATACAGCTGAAGCCCCCAATTGTATCAAAAGAAACTGTAGACTACTTCCAAGGTGAGTGTGCTTGACATGATCTGGTAATTCCAGATCAGGTTATTTGTATTGATAGTATACAGGAGGATATGCCAGTTTCTTGTCATGGCTGCAAGGTAGTGTCATGTCATATTATTTGGTTCAAGGTGTGAATTTTTTTGGCCATTTGTGTCTAAATATTTTTTCTGTTATTTATTTTTAAGTTTCGCAAAGCATGATGGATTTAGAATCTTAATCTCCACTGTTTAATCACCAAAGACCAAACTGCTAAAAACTCCTGTTCCTTTTTCAAAAGACACTTTTTATGTTAATCATTTATGTTTTTCCAGGGTCGCTGATGTTTAAAAATTTTCAACTCTGTTTTTAAATGAAAAAGGCAGATATGAAGAAACAGTTCAGTTCTGATTGATCAGTTATGTTTGTTGTTTGCTGCCACATAATGTTATGGCTGGTATTGTTATGAAATTCATTTCTGACGGGCGTTGAGATTTGCTGTATTTATCCTCAAATTCTCAGGTACTACAACCTGATCTGAGCCTTGACCACCTGAACTGTGCTCCTCCTTCAGTTCCTGGGAGCTGGTTCTATCTGATTAACATAGTTTGGGGAGTTTTTTCTTCTTTGTTATTATTCAGTGGTGTCCCTCAGACCCTAACCTGGAGGACCGGGGTACCTGTCTTTATCTGGCAAAGTGCTTGAAACTATCCATCCAGCATGGGTGGTTCTACCCAGCAGCGAGTCTATTGCCTGCATACCTTCCAAGTTGCCTGATGTATGCGAGACCCTTCACCCTGCAAAAGTAAAACTTCAGCAACGTGGAGTTACTATCAAGGGGCCAGCCATGGTAGTACAGAGAAACCCTGTTAAGAAATTTTTGAAAATTCCAAGAAAATCCTACTTCTGAAGCGGGAAATTTCTTAAAAGAGTAATTTTAATGAAATGGGAGAATTTTGGTGCTTTTTTATCCTGACTTCTTAGGCGGGAAATTTTCTTAACCGAGTTTCACTATACATACGTATCTTTACTGTCACTCTTTGATCTTCTCAGTATAAAGTTAATGGATAAATTATTTCCCAGACCAGCTTGAAGTGCGAAGACGACGGCGTCAACGCCGTGCCCGGGATGAAAGGCGCAGAGAAAAGAAAATTGTTGAGGAGGAGAACCGACGTTGGGGCCATTATCCTACGCCTCACATTCGTATTGAATCGCATCGCCACTTCCCACAGTGTGGAACAGACAATGATGCTGCTGTGTAGGTATTCATTAGCAGTGAAAAGGGAAAAATTTTTCAGTTTCTGTTGTGCTCTTGTGTGTCATTGTTTGCCAGTTGAGCTCCTGCTTATTTTGTTTGGTCTGCTGATATTTAAATGCTGTACTTGTACTGCATATAATTGACATATATACCAAGTAGTTGTAACTGTGTTTTTAACACCTGTAGTTTCTCAGCTGCCTAGGAAATTCTTGTTGTGGAAACTAAAATCTTTATCACCCATTCACAAAAGTTGCCTTGGGATCCCATCATGCATCAGTTTAGCTATTTCTTCTGAGACTATACTTTACACAACATCATTATCACACCTTTAATAGTTAAACATAGACAGGCAAATTAACACCTTTTTTTGGGATCTGAAGGTTTGGCACCAATTCATGGAAACTGTTATTTGGACCCCAGTTTAGTGCAGTTCAGATGATCATTTCCAAACTTCATCATGCTTATAAGAATGACTTGTAATGTTTTGTTTTCGTTTCAGACTTTATCCTTGCATGTTTATTGTTGAACGTGTGTTGCATCTCGAAGTAATTTTGGTTTATAAGTAAGTTTGTTTCTGTTGGTACTTAAAATTGATGGCAGGCTGCATTTTTGTCCACTTTTAGAACAAACTTCTCTGTCTCGCCTACTTCGTCAAGTATGGCAAGCAGTCCCACTCCTTCTCATGACGGCATTTCATCTATGACAGCAGCAGCTGAAAATTTAAGCCTGGAGGCTCCAGTGAATGAAGAAACTCATGTCCTTTCAACAGTTGGTTCACCTGAACCACCAGGAATGTCATTTGCACAGGTATGTGTTTGGAGTAGAAGTTGTGTAGTCGTTTCATGGACTGTCTGCTTTTCTTGTGTGCCCTGAACACATCATTTGTGTGTGTAGAATTTTTGCTGTACATGTTTGTGTAGAGGGTTTACATTCGAACCCTGATATAGTACGTACATTTTATCATCGCGGTTTGTGGTGGTAGATTGAGGATGGCAGTAAATTGAAATATTGAATGATGGGGAATCCCTTCCCAGACTTTATGAGCGCTAAGTGAGGTTGGCATTATATCGGGGTTTGACTGTACGTCAAAAAATCTCTTCCTGGGTGTACAGGAGGAAGAAAAATGCAAGAGCCCAAAGCTGTTCTTCAGAACTATATAGCGAACAGAGACAATATGAGTAAAGAAAATTCTGTGCCACATGGACAGCAGAGATAATTAAATTGGGGAATTACCCTGCCACATAAATATCATTTTGAAGGCGTAATTTATCATAGTACTATGTATTACAACTTCAGAATGAAAGCTGTGATTTTCTTGTGTAAAAGTTGATAATATTGACTGCAGAAATGGACCTGCAGGTTTGTTATTGTATGTGAAAAAGTGATATGTAAAAGCTTCAAACTAAGCAGCTACTACTGAAGTTGCTGTGACTAACAGCAGAAACATTGCCAGCTATGTGTAGGTTGGTTGTTTTGTTGGGATAGATGGGTTGAACAATTGTTATTGAAGACCAACAGTGCATGTTGGGTGTTGCTGGCATAAGTGAATAATAGATGCTGATTTATTGAGGAAACTTGAGATTAGTACAGAATCTGTACTTGGGTCATCTTGCTGTGTGCAATCCAGTAGTTTTTGGCCTTATCATGAGGTTACACTGTTGCTGCCTGCATAAACTTAGGCTGCTAAGTGCAGATAGTCTGCTGAGCCTGATCATGCTTGGAATAAGGCTGGAGCACATGTGATTCTCAAGTATTGCCTTGTTGAGTACAAGTGTGTGTTGTCGCATTTGTGACTTTAATGTACACAGAAATTGGCAGACTTGAAAAGAACAACGTGTCTGCATCGAGTATTGTTTTAAACTGTAGAAAAATGCTATGGTATATTTTGAAAGCAGACAGTAGGGAAAACATCAGTTTGTAACTGATTTTCCACATTCAAAAGTGGTGTGACGTCTGTTGAAATGCTGAAAGCGCAAGGTGTCCAGCAGTGAGCAAAACAGGTGAAAGTGTGGATCAGGTGAAGGAACTTCTCTTTGGAAGCAGAAGAATAACTACCTTTTAAGTTGCTAATGTGTTGGGTATTTCTTTTGGGTCAGTTGACAGTGTTTTGAAAGACCAGCTGAACGTGAATCTGATCTAACCTATTTATGCCCTCCCAACTGGGTGACGAGTAGAGGAGAGTCATGGCAGTGCATGCCAGGACCTTCAAGAGAGACTTGAAAGCACCTTTTTGTGTGTGTGTGCGTGCGCGCGTGTGTGTGTGTGTGTGTGCGTGCGTGCGTGCGTGCGTGCGTGCGTGCGTGCGTGCGTCCCAAAATTCAGTATGGTGTTAAAGGGCTGGAGATGCAGTGATTTCACCATGATTCAGGCAGAATCACACAATGCATTTGCCAAATTTCAAACATGGAATGCTTTAAATGGTGGCATGTTTACTTGGTTTGCTGTATAGAGTCCCAAGGAGACTGCTTTGAATGGGACAATATTGAACAGGTGTTATACTGTTATGGAAAAATAAATTCTGTTGGATACTATTTGATGACACCACATACAAAGCAAATTATTGGTTTTTGCTTCTGATTATCTGCATGTTCACAAATCCAGAATTAACTCTGTACGTTGACACACTACATATCACAGAAGAAACTAACCTAACTTTGTGAACGTCTTTGGAACAAAGTCCACCAAATGCACTGGAACATACGTAACCAAAGGATTTTGTATATTTACTGAATATGAGTGGCAGTACAAATATAGAAATAGTGTTGCCTGTTTTCGTCATCTTTGTCATTATTGTTCATTATGATCAAAAAATGTAAAATTTCATCTAAGCAATTAAACTGTAAACCATAGTTGTTGATAATATGCAGAAGAAATGACTGCATTGCAGAATTGTGTAAGAAAATGATATCTGATTTCATGTTGAAGTACAAACCCACAAGGTCTTGTTTAAATTCCAAACAGACCATGGCACTTAAGATTTACTAGTGTGCTGTATCAGTAAGTACTTATTTTTCCCAGATGCTGCGAGAGGGCAGGAGTAAAGGCTCTGCAGAGTGGCCACCTGCTGTACAGAGCACAAGTAAGAGCAAACTGGCTGGAGCAAGATGCCGCAACTCCGACAGTGAACCAGAACCTGATGGTTATGTTCCTGCCCCCACATTCAGTCAGAGCTTCAGTGATGCCATTGCACTTGCACTAGAGAAAGCAGTTGCAAACAAAGAAACCCAGAAAAGTAAGTTGTTAGCTGTCTGCTTTGTTCCTCTTAGTGATACATCTAACTGGGGATAAGTTGTGTCTAGGTCTGTATATGTATATTTCATATTAAATAATACCACAAAGGGGATTGAATCCCACTAGGGGCAAGAATTTCTGCACCCGTCCAGACCAGCCCTGGGGCCCACCCAGCCTCATGTGCAGTGGGTACCAGGTCTTTCCTGGGGGTAAAGCGGCCAGTGCGTGGAGTTAGCCACCCTACCCCGTTCTAGTGCGGCGGCTAACAAAAGGTTAGAGCTGTACCTCTACTCCCCCTTGGGCCTTGGGCCTGTACAGGGATCTGTTTGTTTTTTTAATACCACGAAAGTGCCACCTTGTTGCTGGCTAATAAGTGATAAATTCAGTAGTAGAATTGATAACCTATTCAGATTTTGTGTAGCAACATTTACTGAAGTGCTTTTGCAAGACAAAAGAGTAGGTTACATCACGTGACTAAAGAAACAGTGGTGATATAATGAATTAATGCCAGGAATTCAGGAATATGCTTGGCCAGTCAACATTGCCTAGTTAGCAGAACTGAGTTTGTGCCTCTGCCAGTTACTTGATACTTCAAGTAGCAGTCATTGCAGTCACTGTTACTTTTCACTGGTGAAAGGGTGACTGTGTTCTGAAGTGATATGAATCACAGCACGTGTTAATTCCAGTGGTGACTGGAGTTGCTATTTACATATCACTGACTGCTAGCTGCAGTCAGTAACCAGTTAAGTAAAAGTTCTCTAACATACGCACAGACACCGAAGGGAGGTAGAGCTGTAGCTGTACCCATACTCAACCTCAGTACTAGAAGGCAGTGGATAGTCAGTGTCACATCCCTGCCACTTCACCTTCAGCAAAGAAACCTGTTACCCATCTTATAGGACACTGGATTGGCCTTGTGGCCAGTCTGGTTGCAGTAGCCGGTTAGGCGATCAAGATATTGCTGGATTGCTCACCCTTAGTTAAATCTCTTGTTTCAGGCGAAGACGGATGTAGCGCAGGCAAGAAAAAGAAGAAACAAAAGGTGTTATTTGCAACAAGCATGGCTTGTTCAGGTAAATAATCTCTTCACATTCATTTCCTGTAAAATTCTTCAGTATATTTGGTGTTCAATTAAGCTGTGTCATGTCATAAACCACTAAGTTTGTTGCATTCTGCCAAGTTCATTGCGAAAACTGACGAAGGGATTTGGAGGTGTGTAGGGTATGACGTCTGCCTTTGAAGAGTCAAGATTTATGTACGTATCTATGTGTTCAGTTTACTTATTTAGCCCTGTTCTCCTCTAGTTCCTGTTTATGTCCAGTGCTCCCAATTTCAGGCATTAGTCACACAAAATAATGTTTTTTTTTTTTGGCGTAGGTATACTTTAAAACAATAAGAAAATGGCTTCAACTACCCTCAAAAAAATGGAAAATTTACAAAAAGTGTTAAATTTTAAAAATATGTAGATTGAGATTTTGTTGGTAATTCCCGTATTTCCAGTAGCCATGATAATGCATGGTTAGGATGTAATTCCTGTTGCTAGGTTTGTTTTACTTCATTGCTGTGGACTCCTATAGGCAGCCATATTACTAACCTTTTGCAGTTTCAAGAATTATATAAGCTGTTAACTAGTAAAATATGCAGAGATTGAATCACAGCCGATAAATTGTTTATCATAAGGCGGCTGAACTTCTTGGTGATGACCAAAGGAATAAATATATACTACAAGCTATACTATAGACAAGTTATTGACAACTAGTTTTTCTTGGATGTTCTGACATTCTTAATTAGTTTCTATAATTGCATTTGTGGAATGCAGGGATGTGCATATTTTATTAGTACAAGCTTCTGTGATATGGCATTAGTGCACTGACAAGTTATTCTTCACTGGGAATGAGGGAAGCATGTTAAAAGATCAGTGTGTAACATGTGATAGAAATTCTGAGTAGTGAGTCCAGTAAACCATTAATACACTGTGATGTTTGCTTTACCAGCATCATGGTCTTTATGTACCGAGTGACATATTTGTGAGGGATTTATCTGCATGGTTTAGTACCTAAATTTGATCATTCACAATTATTTTTAGTAACTTTGGAGTCAAACGTTACTTAAAAAGTTTTTTGTTAAAAAAGTAAAAGCATTATATTCCACAGGAGTTTCTGTTATTAAATCTGCATCACTGCTATTAAGGAAACTGTGTTCTATCAAAAGTTCCTTGTATAATAACTTAGCAGATTTTTTTACTGCTGATAAAAGTTTAAGATTTATTGTATTTCTGCTTTTGTTAGAAGTAAAAAAAAATTACAGACTGTTAGAAATAAAAACAATTGCAGACTTTCGATACAGAAAACTTGGGTAAAGTATGATACAGATTTAATGATACAGGAATTCTTATAGAACACACAACAAACTTGATGTGCATATTGATTTCAAGGTTGCTAATAGATCGATCATGAGTCTACAGGTTTAAGTAACTAAGCCATGAATATGACTGATGAAGTCAAGACATGGTACTGACAATGTAAGTACTACTTCCTTTATAAAGTAAATCATTGTCATATGTATTGGTGGTTCATTGAAGTCATTACTTATTACTGCCACAGTGGAGCATTCAGGTACTAGAAATTATGAAGCTTTGCCAGAGTTGTACTTTAGTGATATGTTGACAGATGGGTAAGCTATATTTTGCCTGATGTGGTCATATGTTGTCGCCATAACAGTAGCAAATGTGACGTGAACAACCAGACGTCTGGGTGGCTCTGCTGTAGCCTTCATAGCATTTCAGTTCAGGTAGTACAACTGCAACACATACACATTTTAAACAAAACAAATTATGTTTACATTTGTTTAAAAAAACTAGGGTTAATAACTTGTTTACCAAATAGTCATGTAAGCTACAATGGAAGATTGTGATGCCATATTTACCTGAAGATAAGATGAAAATTTGTCCAAAAAATGGGGCAGTCACCCTGTTCTTAGTCACACACAAAGTTACATACATTGTGTGTGGCTGTTTCCTTGAAGATTGTGAATGCGGATGTCTTAACGTTCAGATAAATATGTTATTGTAATTCACTTCCAACATTGTTCTGTTATTTGTGTGGATGTTACTCGTGTCTAATTAAGTTTTTTCCATATTAGATCTTTGCTTCTTGCAATAAACAGCATCCAAATAGAATATCATACAAACGTGGCATTTGCAGTTGGCAAGCCTGTGTTAATACTGGAGAGCCTCGGATCCAGTAAGGCAAGTTCTGAGGAAGTAACTTAAAAAGGCAGTAAGTGCCACACTGTATACTGTGACATAAGTTCAGCAAGTGTATTGTAAATTCCATCTAATAAAATGCAGTACTTGAAAACATATGCCTTACTCTTAATGAACCTGACATTCTGTTGCAACATAAACATTGTATGTAATAATTAGCATTAATTCATGTTCTGGAGGTTTTATGTTGAATGTTGGGATAGGGCCAACTCACTTTTTTTTAACACACACACACACACACATACATGTGCGCGCGCGCGTGCATGGCTTGTTTGTGCCTTAGTTATTTCATTAAGTGCTGGAATATCCTCTTATGCCCGTTGCATGCAGGCTTCAAATGAGTGGTGTGGTTCGTGCATACCACATCACTCTTCAGTGTCTGTGACAGTTCGTAACAGCATAAAACCAATATTAGCAACATAAGGCCTAGGACAAAAAATCTTAAGTCACTCATGTTAAAATATATGATGATTTCCATCTCATTTCATTGTTCGTTATTATCCTGCTGTGTGATGCTATAAAACTCACAGTCAGCTTGCAACATACAGAGTTCGTAATAGTTCTCTGTTACGTGATTTATCATCCACTTCTTACAGAAGAGGGAAATTCCTAAATACTTATCTTTTTTGCTGTTTGTCAAGTACTTGGTACCTGGTGAGTACTGGGGTTCTTTCCCAGGCATAAAATAGTGGGGGCGTGACATTGACAGCTCACCTCTGTTTGGCCCCGAGGTCAAAAATGAGTGGAGCTATACCTGTGGTCGCACTGTATGCCTTGGTGGCATGGGCAGCATTCCTTCAGGTACATTCACAAAATTGCGAAAAGCAGTGATTAGCTTAAACCTGTCTGTCTGTCTTACCGCGTGAAACAGCTCTCCTCCCACTGGATGGATTTTCATGCAATTTGATATATGAGTATTTTTCAAAAATTTGTTTAAAGTTTCATTAAAAAGTAGCAAGAATAATGGGTACTTTATGTGAAGAGTTGTGTACATTTATGATACCTCCCTGAATTCTTCTTAGAATGAGAAATGGTTCGGACAAAAATTGCAGAGAAAATCAAAGCACGCATTTTGTGTTCAGTAAATTTATTCTGAAAATCATGCTGTGTATGAGATGTGGAAAAATATGGTAAAGCTGGACAGGGCACAGATGACAATGTAATACAGCATATGCACTTTGCATGCTGGATAACTACGGCTACAGACACACACACTCCCTGAATAGGTAATACTTGTTGCTTTTCCATGGCAACAATGGTTACGCAAACATGCCTCATTGTTATGTTACACATACATTGCCTTTCTTGTTTCACCGTAACCATTTGGTACTTGCTCCAAAAGTGACCTCCGTGAAAGTGCCCATGACTTCAGTCAAATTTGTAAGTTATGTAATCAGGAAACTTTGGTCAGTACAGCAAAATGCAAGACGTGGGGCAAGTTGCCTATAACAAATAATGACCCAGCCCTCACTGTGAACATACTTTGGATGTGGTGTAAGCTCCAGATCTGATAATGATATTGACATTAAATTACGACATCATCATGCTGTGTGTGTATGTGTGTGTGGGAAAGGAGCCTTGGTGAAATGCAAAAGGTTGTACAAGAGAGACCCAGCTTAAGTTGTATAAAGTCATAGCTCTACTCATCCTGCTGTATGACAGTGAATCTTGAGTCCTTAAAAAGAAAGTGACATACAGGTTACAGAAATGAAATTTGTGAGAGGACTGAAGTGATGTATCTTGCATGATCAAATACAGAATGCAAGGAAGTTTTTTTTTTTATTTTTTTTTAATGTTTGACCGGTGAATGCCAGCCCCATTGTCTGCCCGACACTGCCAGTGCAGCATCCTATGCCATGTGTCAGGTTTAACAGTTGGTGACGAGCTAGACAACGTATCACAATGATGATAACCTTTAGAAAGTCTGATAAGAATTCACTGCAGCATGGAGCTGGCACTTACTGGTCAAGCAGGAAAATAAATGCTATGCAAGAAAGTTTTAGATGAAATTAGGGATTGTAATGATAACTGGAGAAAACACCAAACAAAAGGATGAAAATGGGTACCAGGTCACACTTCAGATGCAGATAGAACACATAAAAAACAGAAATGTAGGCAGAACAGGTCAAAAGGTGTACTAACAATGGGAAGAAGAAAATAATTTTCTCCAGTAACAGTCCAAAAGTAGGCTAATAATTTGGCGCCCCTAAAACCGATATTCTTTTAAGTATTTTGACCTAGGATAGGGCTGGCAAACTTTTCGAGAGCGCGGGCCCAAACTGCGGATAATTTTCAGAGAACTTGGTTAGCACGTGGCGACCTGAGTCTATTAGCACCAACTTTCCGACTGTGCCAGCAATTCTTAGCGCGCTGCATAGGTTGGAACCCCGGACAGCTACCCGGTTGTCTCGCAACTTCGTGCGGCCGTACATGCTTTGCTGGAGAGTTGTGTACTGAAGAGCTTCATGATTTGTATTGCGTCTGTATTCCCGCCTATTACAGTATTAAAATTCGGCGGTTTAATAAATGGGGTGAACAAAAGGTGCCCGTTTCGGTATTGCCGCCGTCGCCATAGGGGCATTGCAATTGGTGCACTGGAGTCACGTCCATTGTGATTGATGTGAGTAGTGCATTGTACAGTATTGTATTGAGTTGGTTTGTAATGTGTTCCGTGATTGACGTTGACTGCCGCAGATCATCTAGTATAGTTGACTGCTGGTCGGTCTGGTGACAGTGGTGTGATCTGGTCTGCTGTTGCATGTTGTAACCCGAAGGGGAATTTAAAATGGCCTTGTCGTGTGATGATAAGATAACGTTGGAAGGCTGTTTGCTTCCTGTTTTGGTCAGTCGCTGGTGAAACAAGTTCATCTGCAGTAACCGGGGAAGGAATATCCACAACATGGAATCGTATTTTGTTGGAGTAGACGTGGGCACTGGCAGTGTTAGGGCCGCTCTAGTAACAAGAAACGGTAGGCTGCTGCGTATGTCTTCAGAAGAGACAAGAACGTGGAGTCCAAATGTAGGTTATTTCGAGCAATCTACAGATGATATATGGAGAGCTGTTTGTCGTGTAGTGAAGGTAAAACAGATTAATTAATGTCTGCGACTGGTACCACCTGTACGAATAATTTTCGTGATATAAATAAGAAAATGTTTTCAGTCTTTACGTCTATAGGTTATACAGACCCACACATATATATATCGTACACGAGGATGTGCATATGAATTGACGGTTATAAATGACGTATATTGATATGAAAGGTTCTTATGGGGCTGATGTGGACCCTTCATTTTAGGATGTTACGAAAAATGTGGCTAGTAGTGCTGTAAAAGGCATTGGGTTTGATGCTACTTGTTCCCTGGCTGTGGTGGATGTAGATGGAAATCCTCTGTCGATCAGCCCTACAGGTAAGAATGTCAGCTGGTATTACGTTTTGCCCTCAGTAGGCGTACCAGCATTTCTTTACAAAGCATCATTGCATCTATACTACATACTGGTTCCTCAGCACCTGTAGACATGTGGTGATCTGTTTAGCTTGCCCATATCATAATTTGTACAGTATGTCAACAAGGTATTTATGCCTTTGGTTTATACAGTAATTTGACATAATTAGACTGCTTGTTGATGAACATGTGCTAGTAATAACGGGGTTTAATGTATTTTGAAGAGTCGAATCTCATGGAATGTTAACACCCTGTCAACTTTTATGGTATAACATCCAGAATACTTGCATCTTCAGCAACACCACTGTGAAAAACCTAAATCTCCCAAATATATTTTCATGTATTGGGACATAACTGACACAATTATATCCTTTATAGCACTTAACTTTGCTATTCTTCAGTTTTGAACACTTTGAAATAGTCTTATTTCTTCAACTGAAGCAGGATTTATGAATGAAAGTTTGTGAAGTGCTTGGAATGTGTGCTGTGATATGTTTTTACATCTGATGTAATTGAAACACGTGATACTTGTGGGTTACCAACAGGGATAGTAAAAGTAACTGAAAGGTTAACTGTGGCAGAGGGGTTTCATTTTGTATCTGTATTTTATGGTAGAAGGAAGATGAATGTCAACAAAATGAGACTCCAATGCCCCATTTGTATACTCCCGTAATGCATAACCTTTGTGATGCTGCAAACGTGATCTGAATTTCTAAATCTGAAATGAAGTCTCAAAGCCTAACTGAACATGTTTTGGCAACTGTGACTTCAGTTTCTATGTTTCATAAAAACATACTGTAATAAATTGTTTTTACTTTTTAAATTTTGAGCAGGAAATAATGAGCAGAATGTGATTCTTTGGTTGGACCATCGAGCCTTTGACGAGGCAGAGTTCATTAATAGCTTGAAGCATCCAGTCTTGAACTATGTTGGAGGCAAGATTTCACTTGAAATGGAGACACCTAAACTTCTCTGGCTGAAAAAGAATCTGAAGGAACAGTGCTGGAATAAGGCTGGATATTTTTTTGATTTACCAGACTTCTTGACGTGGAGAGCCACTGGCTCAGACTCACGGTTTGTGTCTATGTGAAGTTCATTATACAGTGCTGTGTATGAGTTAATATTCAGAAACATTTTGTAAGGCAAATTCAGTTTATAACGTGTGTGTGTGTGTGTGTGTAGTGTGTGGTGATGCATGGTGTGTGATAACTTTCATTAGGGTCATCTTTAGTCATTGCAGAATAATAGTATGGCAGCTGCACAAAATAGTGTGGTTTGATAGTGATAACCAGGACTGTGGAGTCGGAGTTGGAAGGAATTTTAGTGGAGTTGGAGTCTGTAAAAATGTGCCGAGTCCGACTCAGACCTCAGTATAAAATCTTAAATAGATACTAGCTGCAGTAACCATTAGACTTACATTTAAATATAGGTTATAAGTCTAAAAAGCAGTGTGATGAGTCATGTGGTGGTGATGAAATGTCTTATGATACCATTTACCATTTTAGTAGGTTTCACATTATTGGTACATATTGAGCTTTTATGAAGGAGTCAGAGTCGGAGTGAGTCGGAGTGTTTGTGTACCAACTCCACAGTCCTGATGATAACTGATGAAGTTAAACCTTAGATGTCATGTTCACATGGAGACATGTTGCGATCAGGTCTAAAAATTGTGTGTGAAGTGGTCATGTATTTTGATTGTCTTACACTGTGATAGTGGTTACAGATCCTAGAACCCTGAGAAAGTGATTCAGTTCGGAGTTATCATATTCCTTGTTTCCAGAATGCTTTGTTGTGTAAAGAGTAAAGGTAAAATTGTCACTGTCCACCCCATGATGGTGTATGGGGGAGAGGAGGTATCAGTTCACTCATTTTTAACCTTGCCAGTAGTTGAAGGTGAGTGGCCGGTACCCCAGCCACTTAACCCCAGGCAAAGAGCCCTTGTTACCCATTCAGTAGGAGGTTGGGTAGGCCCCTCACCCAGTTTCAGTGTTTTGGAGAAGGAACAGATCTCTTACCCCTGCCAGGGATTCCACGTTTGTGCGCCCCGTAGCCTAGTCACGTGTGTTATGTCATCCTGGCTAGTTGAAAAGGAAGAATAAAATGTATGAAATTGTTAATTCTGTAGGACTACATGGAATCAGAACTCAGAAAAGTGAAACACAAATTTTCACCACATTTCCAGTCACATGTAGTGACTAATTTTGGGAATGACACTAGGTGCAGTTCTACTATACCAAAGTAATGTAATGATTGTATTGCTACAATTTGGTCTGCTACAGACAAGTAAAGTTATTGTGTCCCCAAGCATAGGAAAATAAAAGCTCTTCATGCATCGGCTTATTTGCCAGTGCTGGCTGTGGTATTGCCACTGAACTGGGTGGCTGAAACAGGCACTTTCTTGTTAGTCATCTCTTATTACAAACATACCTCAGATGGTCGCAGTATGCTTGTGAGGTTATTCAGCTGAACAAGAAGTGGTCACCTGCAATACTTTTGCAAACTGTACAGCATGGCAAAAATGTAGTTGAAAGTTTTGTGCGGGGGGGGGGAATAGTCTGTCATCAACAGTAGAAGAGCACTGTACAGAAGAACAGAAGGTTTTTGAATTACAGTTTCAGTATTGGACCAAAGTAAAATATGAAAACTTGCATTATTATTGGATGAGTCATGGTTTACATGAAGTATGAATGTACACAGCCAAAATAATAGGTGTAGGTATTCTGAAAATTGTCTACACCTTATGATGTTTCATTTACATGACCTTAAAGTGCATTGAGTGTGTACATTATCATTGTCTGTGTGTTTTGAAAAAAGCAGATTTGGGCTATTATATTAAATTAATCTTGACAGTGTTATTTTGGGAATGGACTGAAGAAGAGAAAATGGAGGGCATTCTACTTCAATTGCAGGAATTCAAGGGAACTTCAAAAGGTAAATTGTTAATTCTAAGATAAGAGCTTCATCATGCATCAGGAAGCAGTTTCCTGGGGTGCAAGACCTGTTTAGAATCTGGATGTCAGCATTTATAAACTGTGCCATGGAATAAGGCAAGGTGAAGTGCAGGAGGAAAACAGACTTGAAATACCTGATGGTTGCAGGCTCCTGTGACACCTGTCATGCTCACAGGCATGATGGTAAGACATGTCTGTAGAATTAATTGGTGGCATTTTTGCCGCATTGGATATGATGGGTTTGCTGCCATGGCTGTCTTCAGGATTTAAAGTATTTGTTAGGTGTAATGTTGATCCCACTGTGACTCGTGTATGAAAACACTACACACATGACATTAACATGCAAGGACATTTTATCTCTTCTGCTTGTTGCAGGTCACTGTGCTCGCTAGTGTGCAAGTGGACATATGAGGCTCATCCCAGCGGGAACAGGGGTTGGAATGAGGACTACTTCAGGAAGATTGGGTTACTGGACCTGATGGAGCAGAACTGGAAAAAGATTGGTTCGGTGGTGAAGGAGCCAGGTTCTCCCTGCGGCAATGGGCTCAGTGAACAGGCAGCAGGGGAACTGGGGCTGCAGTGTGGAACTCCTGTTGGAACATCAATAATCGATGCACATGCTGGTGGACTAGGCATGATTGGTTGCACAGCAGGCTCTGTGTGTCAGAACTTCCAGACTAGGCTGAGTAAGCTATTACGTTGGCAGACATGAACTTGCAGAGAGCAGTTCTTTAGTACTTACGCTTTATACATAGAAGTTCCACAATATATGTGTTGAGCAGCTGTGTTTGTAGTACACATAAGACTTAAATTTCTTGTATACAGGAATGAAATTGTCATATCAGAGGCAAGTGTACAGTGCATAAGGTGTTGAGCGAGGGTGGTTCAGTTCAGGTGAGTGACTGGCTGCTTGATTTGTGGTACAGCAAGGGATTATTCACCTCTCCACAATCTTTAGTCCAGCTTTGGGACTCTCATAATCTAATCAAGTAGGTACCAGTGGCTGTTTCTATGGGGTATAATAGCTGGACCATATTGCTAATGAGATGAGTCTGTTTAGAGCAGCTGTGCACTGACGTAGGCCGTTAGTCACTGGCCTTTTGTGGCAGAGGCCTGGGTTTATTTCCAGGTAAGCCCATGTCGGGTCTGTTGTCAACAGTGTGGCACTGGGACAGGTTTTTTTGCCTAGTACTTCATTTTTCTTTGTCAGTATCATTTCATCAATGACCCATACTCATATTTCATGTGTCTATCACCAGAAGTATGTAATCATAGCAATTGACAGCATTATATCTTTTACCATTTTGTGTGAAGATGTAGAATACATGGAGGTTTACCTCTGTGCACCATGTTTGGCCTCACAGTATAGTGCTGTAACTTGCAGGAAGCTTTACATTATATTTGTAGTGCATTGTGGGGTTTTGTTAATGCACACTGAGCTTGCAGTGACTACATGTTGCAGTGTAGTGTATAATACCCCCCCTCCCTCCCCCTTGATTTCAGAAGTATTGAACTGAAATCTCTGCCATCTTCATCTGTTTCAGCAGTTTCTTTAAGCCTGCGAAGAGGTCCGTATTACAATCTTCGGGGACATAACATCATATACTTTGATAGAATGGTTTCAGCATTCTGGAGGAATGTAATGCCTGTGTCTGTAGGGTAGACTGAAGTTGGTATCTGATGTTTGGTAGTCGATATACAGTCAACATTTGTCACACTTAACCAAACTCCATTATCACTGGTCTTTCTTGAAAGGTGGTTAGTTGCTGAGCTGATAAAATTCCCTGCTCTTTTTGGGGTTCAACTCCTCATTCCCATTTGATAGAAGCAGCCATTGCACACCATTGTCACTCATTTGAATTCATTTTGCACATTCATATCCTATTTCTGTAACATTTTCATATTGCGCTGCTGTTCATGCCTTTTTTTCCAGAGTGACCTCATCATATAAGGTTACCTGTCTAAAATGTGGTGGTGGTAGTGGTGGTGGTGGTGGTGGTGGTGGTGGCGGCGGCGGCGGCGGTGGCAGTGGTGGTGGTGGTGGGGGTGTTCATATTCCTCATATGTTTTGCGTATGGCGTACCAGTCCCACATAGTTCATATAGTTTGTAATTATTTAATATGGCTTGCCAGTTACCAGTGTTACGTATGTAACAGTCTTGCAGGTGTCGATTTTATATATGCATATTTACCAAAACTACTGAAAGATCAGAAGAGAAATTTTGAACATCTTCCAGATAGATTGCATGTTTGTTGTATTAGTTTAATGTACCATCCATCAGGGGTGTACAGATACCAGGCACCAGGTCACCCAGGTATGATATGGCCTAATATTTATGGGTTTTCAATGTGGAACTTGCTTCATGCCAGCCTGCTGGCATCTGGAGTTTTGAGTTGGCTTCTAGCTTTTTGGAAAATTGGTGAACCAATGCCGTATGGGTATACATTGCAGTATAGTAATATTGTTCGCATTTGGCAGGCAGGAACAGGCAGTATGGTGTTATGTTGCCCGGGGAGTGAATGTGTGAACAAAGTGCCATTAAAGCTGTCTCTCTCTTCGTACTGATAGCTATTTCTCTGTGTAAACTGTTGTTTTCCATGGACTCTGTTCATAAAGTTGGACCTGTTCTGTAGGTCTGATTTGTGGCACCTCCACTTGCCACATGGCTGTGCATAAGGATGCATTGTTTGTGGAAGGTGTTTGGGGACCGTACTACAGTGCAATGGTGCCAGGCTACTGGCTGAGTGAGGGTGGTCAGAGTGCTACTGGCAAACTGATCGATCATTTAATAGACTCTCATCCAGCCACTGCACAACTAAAGGCCAAGACTGGGAAGAACATGTAAGCTGTATGGTCATACCAGTTAAAAAAAGTATTTGTTATTGTTCTGCTCAGTTGTTGTTTAAGTGGGTATAATGTCTTTACCACTCATTTAAAGTCACTGTCTTGTGATATGAAATGCCATGTAGTCCTGTAGACATGTATGACTGTCTTGGAGGAACATAACTGCCTCCATTTTCAGGGTAGAAGAAGGCTAGATCTGTTCTCCAAAACATCTGTGTGTACCTAACTACATGATGTCATATTGCAGAAGACAGTAATCTTCATAGTCAGCACCATAAGAACCTCAACTCTCACAGTTAATTGACTTTTCCACCAAGGAGGGTCATCTTTTTACATAGCCAATACTTTTACCCCAGTTTTTGGGGCTGTGCTGTGTTAAGCCTTCCTCATTATTTTGTAACTTCCTTTAAGCACTTGTATTTTTATCCACTGTTTCCCCACTGAGTTGTATATTTCTTCTTTACTTGATATCTCTGCCATGCCTTGGTCTCTTTAGTGGTCATGTAATTCAACACTAACTTTTTTGAGACTCTCAAAGGAAAAGAGTTAGTTGATAATAACCTATAGTTAGAAGTTAAGTACTGATTTTAATTTAGACCAGAGGGTTTCTGTGTGTGATGGTTTTTGATTTGTTTAGGCACATTCAACAGTATTTGAATGATCTTCTTGAAAGTATGGCCAAGAAGCAAGGTATTGATTCAGTGTCCACTTTGACAAGTGATATTCATGTTTGGCCTGACTTCCATGGGAATCGTTCTCCTCTTGCTGATCCGTCACTGTTGGGAATGGTAATATCTTTGTCATTCAATTTTTTGTATAATTAAAAATGGTAAAATTCAGATATTCAGTCCCTGGAAGTGTAGGAGTAACCTTGCTGTGGAAGGGTTATATTAACCCTTTCCCTTCCTCTATCAGAACACTTCAGACATTATAATTTTCTTGTACAGGCCCCCTGTTGAAAGCCTTCTGCTACCAAATTTCCAGACTTATCACCACAATATGATCATGTGGGAAATGTCTTTGCCTTTTGCCCATCCTTTGATAGTGCTTCTGTAGGAGCAATAAGTGGTAGGTGTTCTTTGTAGACCAAAAGTATGCTCTGCTTTCCCTTTCTTTCTTTGTTCTTTTTGCTTTTGTTTCTTGTTCCCCCTCCTACAGAGTAATTTACGGTTGGTTGGAGTGAGGGTAGAAGTAAAAGTAAGGACTTAGATGCCATAGATGTACATGTATGCGACATTGTGCTTTCTTGTGAAGGTTTTGCTAGTTCCTTGGCTGTGGGTTTCAGAGTTCTACCCTTCTGCTGGGTGTCAGCTTGTTTTGATTGCTCAGGGGCTGTCGCTAGGTAAGGTTAGTATAGCAGACTGCTGAAAGCAAAACACTAACTTCACATGTCATGATTACACTAATCCTTTGGCTATTTCTTGTGCATGTGAAATTCGCAGGTGGTTTATTGTTAACATGAAATGTGATAGTACAGTATCCAGACTGATCCTGTAAAATAATGTATAGGTTTTGTCACTATCTGTTAGGAGATGTGATCACATTCAAAAGGTTTTCTAATTTTACACACACACACACACACACACACACACACACATATCATAGCCTCTCTCCTGTTTCTAGAAATAATTTGATGAAAGTCCTGTCAGTTCTGTCACCACGTTGTTCTGAATGTCTTCATTAGATTCAATGAAGTGTTAAATTTTGGGAAAATGAAAAAAATGCGTGGGGCAAGAGCTGCTGAGTACTGCAGGTATACCAACACTGGTATGTCTTTTCTGGCAAGATATTTTTTTACTGATGGAACTGTATGGGAGCATTGTCATGATCATCATCACAGTACAGAAACAATTTTCCAGCAAAAGTTATTCGCATCAAATGTACAGCTATAAACACTCCAAAGCAAGGGTATAATGCTTGATTGACCGTTCACTGTCGAGGAACAAATCTGTAGTGAACAATTCCTTTGATGTGAGATTTGAGGTTCTGACAGCAGTGTTGATGACAATTCAAGATTTGTGGGATGTGATGATGTGTAGATTGGCAAATAGTTACCTTCCTGCATTTTCAGGGTAGTTCAACAACTCCACTCTCCTTGGACTGCCCAGAAGATGGAGTCAGCTAGTTTCTTCAAAATATCAGGAACTGGTTACCATTCCACATGTCATTATATCCCAGAAGGTTTGAATCTTCATCAGTTGCTTTGGTGCTGCAGACAGTTTGCTATGAACCAGTTCTGAAGGGTTCTGATGCTTATGTGTTACAGCTAGTAGTGTTGAGTTTCTGCACCTTTTCCATAGTCTTAGTGTTTTCAACAGAACACAGCATTTTGGAAATTGGATCTGTTTGTGTGATGGGGAAATTACATATTCATATGGATAGTAACTGAGATTAGCACAGCAGAAGTGGGTGCAAGCAGTAGTGCTTGTGACTAGTATTTAGGAGGTGTCTGGCATCTCAACCAGGACACTGACCATTCTGCCTGAACTGTTAGGTGGTTTTCCTTAGTCCTGCCAGAAAGGTACCTGGATAGTACTTTATCTTAAAGCATGACTTCTTCCTACATTGTTTACAATTTTTTCTGTCATCCAGCCATTTGTTGCTACATAGCCTGAGTTACCAACAGCATCATTAAATAAACTACAAACTAGTATAAGTTAAGAGTAACAAGACATATTGTTCCCAACTAAGTAGGTTTAGTAATTCCTTCCCTTATGATGTGAGGATGATAATAGATCCAGTTTTTGAAACTCTGTGGTTTGAAATTGCAAGTCTGTTGACAGAGCCCAGAAACGTAGCAGTACTAACAGATTGGTGTGGTTTAGCCATCAGTTTCTGCATGTGCACTTTCTTGGAATGCCTGGAAAACTTTACCTTCTCCAGTGGAAACATTGCAATTTGGTTTCTGAGTCATGCTGGAAGATGCACATACTGTCAAAATTAGTTACTCTATTGTGTTGGTGTCTGTTATTGTATAGTCACTTAAATTGTATGGCACCATCTTTCTGGATTTCCTTTATGTTCACTAGGTATTTTTATGTGCATTTGCCAGAAATGCATGTAAATATACATGGTTGGATCCTTCCTTTTAATTAAACAATAACCTTTAAAGATGTACATAAGAGTATACTTCCTGTTCCTTCTGATGTAAATGTGGTCTGATTGCTGCAGTCATAACAAAACTTGTAACCATCAATTACATTGCATGCATTGGAAGAAAGTACAGGTCATCATCAGACACACTGGTATGCTGCAATTGAAATTACTTGATAAAGGACTGTGTTTTGTTTCATGTAATTCATGCACATTCTGAGAGATGGCACAACTGTGCAGAATGTTTGATTTTTTTTTAATACAAAACCCATAAGTACTTGCATGGCCTGTAGCATGAGTCTTGACAGTACAAGCCTATAATGTGTTGGCGGTAGGGTTGCCTGTGTTGCACATACTGCATGTTACTGCTTTTTAATTTTTTTGTCTATGCGAAGAATATGTAGATATTCCAAAATAAATACCATTTGCAGTCTTCCTATTTCCATTTTACTTTCACTTCAGAATATGTCCATTGAATGCCCGCAATAATTAGGAGGGTTTGAAATTGGTCAGTGCTGATTGATGTTAATATATTAGGTTAAAACATACATGTCACAAAGAAAAGCAAAAAAAAAAAAAAAACTTCACAATCAGGTTTGTCAGATTTTAAGCATATTAAAAACAAGGAGTTGTGGGTACAACTCATAAAGACTGCTCTGCCATAGCAACCTGTAATTTTGGAAATGTTGTGTATATACTGTGGACAGTGTTCAACCCAGTCATGTCACATTGAAGTAACCATTGATGCAGATTGTGTAAAACATTACATGTTAGGTTCATACAAGTTTCTTAATATTCTGTGTCTGTATATTTAGATCTGTGGTCTGACCCTGGTGGCAGATGAAGAGAATTTGGCACTCATTTATCTCGCAACAATTCAAGCTTTAGCTGTAAGTGTTATATAATATCAAGGTTATATAATATCACACTATAGGATCGTTATGAATAATGGACTGGAAGAGTGCAGATGGAAATGGTTGTTACCTATTTTAGATACTACTATTCCAGCATGTGTGTAATATTGTGTCTACTGTGGAAGAATTTCCACTACCAGAAATTAGGTGTATGTTGCATCTAAGTTTGGCATTTAATTTGTTTCTTGATATGGTAACAGTCACATTAAACCACTGCAGTTGAGTCAGTTATAAACCAGCTAAGCAACAAACATCATTCCTAGAAATATACTGTTGGCTTGATGATCCTCTTGTGGTTAGGCTGGTTAGCCTGTTGTGGCTGCAGATATAATTCTAACACTCCTGGTTTATAGATACAGGGTTTTGCAGAACCAACTGACAGTTTCATTTTGTTTATGTTTGCAGGCAGCAAAGAGCAATTAAAGTTCAAGTTAGAACACTGCAGGCACTCACAACTTGTCACTTTTTGCAGTCTGCAAATATAAATTAAAGTAAATTAAATTATTAGTTTTTTTCCAGTACAGCCTATATATTTACAAAACTGTTGTAACTGGTTTCATTGTCATCCAGGCACTCTCTTGGCTTATAAAATTTTTTGGGCATGTATTCATACGGTTAGTATGCAATAATTTTTGTTGTTCCTAAATGATTCAGTCAATGTATTAGATAATATCTTATCTTTAACTAATATCATATGTTTTGTAAAACTCCAAAGCTTGGAAGAAAATGTCATTAAATTGAATTTTTTAATGCTTGTAACATAATAGCTTTTATCAGTGTGAAACTATCAGGGCATTCTTCATGTTTCAGTATGGCACACTGCACATCATAGATGTGCTGTGTTCTGCCGGCCACTCAAACATCCAGTCACTGTTGGTGTGTGGTGGCCTGAGTCGCAACCCTCTGTTTGTTCAGACTCAGGCTGATGTGGCAAACCTCTCTATACTGTGCCCCAGAGAAAGTGAATCAGTTCTTGTTGGAGCAGCAATCCTTGGAGCATGTGCTGCTGGGGCATTTCCAGATGTTCAGACAGCAATAAAGGCAATGGGGGGTGATGCTGACATTGTCCATCCTAGGGATGAGGAACACAGGTATTTACATACTATTTAGTGAATGCTGCTTTGGTTCTGGACAGAGATCTTCATGCTAATTAAGAAGCTTTTTAAACAGGTATCCTAAAGGTGGGCCACATCTATCACACTCATAAGAGTAGCCTCATGTGTGTATGTGTCACATCAAGCTCTATACAGTGAAATCCAGAAACTTAAGTCACAGAGGTGATGCTTCAGCTACTTACTCCGAAATGGTACATATATTGGACTGTTACTTTTAAATTTTTCCACATTTTTATGGTCATAGTGTCATATTTGCTTTGTAATGAAGTACAGGATTTCATGAAAGGATTTTATGGTGTTAGAACTGTACCACAGTGCTGAAGAAATAAATTTTGTTTTTACTTATGAAGTTCCATGCAAATACATCTTAAAACCAGAAAGCAGGTATGGCATAGCTATAGCATACATGTGTGTGTATTTTTTTTAACCCTTGGAAGGCTGAAGTTCATATAAATAATATTAAAAATATACAAAAGAAAGGAAGAAAGAAAAGTCAGTTCCCAAGAGAAAACATTTATATCTGCATTACAAAGACAGCCACTTGATGCTGTTTAAGGAAGTGATCTGTATTTAGTCTAACAATAATAAAAAGCTCAGCATCAGTGATGGATTTACACAGTCAGATCCTGTCATGTCGGATGAAATTATAAATGCTTTTTCCTGGCTGGGTGAATGTGCCTGGAAGGGGGGGGGAGATGAAGGGAACAGGCTGTAAGACAATAAGATCCATTACATGTTGAATGTTACATCAGTATTTGTTATACACCTTTAGACTGATTTGTATTTGTGTGTTTTTGTTTGTAGATATCATCAAAAGAAATACAAAGTGTTCCTGAAGATGGTGGAACATCAACGAGAGTACAGAGCAATCATGTCCCAGAAGTAGGGCCCACATTTGTTGGTATATGTGTGTTTTTAGAGGCATCCTTTGCTCATGGAACAACTTGAACATCTGATTCATAGCACAGTAATTACACTGTCTGTTTAATAAGGTAAACATTTGTGTGACTTATTTTGAGGTTTTAGTATTGCTGCTTTTATTTCTATGAACTCCTCTCGTTACAGTTCTTGACATTAATTCCCCTTTGTCAAAATCTTGTCTTGGATGGAAATAAATGCTCTGTTTTTGAAGTAAGAAGACTGTGTTAGGATATTTTCTCATATGAAAGAGCACACATCATGCAAGGTGGGAAAAATCCAGTTAACTTAATGAGTCACCATCATCTTTCACAGCTATAGGGTACTGTATGGTTCATGGTAGTAGTAGTCTGTTTTTCATATGAAATGTGAATATATATGACTTTGTATTAATTTTGTGATATGTTAGTTTATTAAAATGAGCCAGAAGAGTGGCTGTTAACTCTTAATGGCTTTGTTTGTGGCTTGGTTGAAACTGACTGCTGTAAAATTGTGTGTGGGCTTTAGGAGTAGTGGTGATGAAACTTTTTATTCTGCTAGAACAGTTAGTGGTCCCTTACTGCACCCAAAATAAAATAATTCTAGATACTTTTCTAGGAAAGTTTTGTATCACGACAGAGAGAGGTGGAACTGAATATAATATTATTCATTATATTTCTAAATTCACAGTGATATATACATTACAGAACTATACAACCATTTCATATATCAAGATAACACACACATAGTTCTATGTAAGTCTTCAGGTTTATTTTCTGTCATTTCTTTTGCTCGGTGGTACAAGTAGGTGTTCTCATACTCCTTTATCAGTCTCTCTGGCAATGGCTTGTTCCAGTCAGCTGGAGGTTCCAACCTTTTCTGCCATACATTGTTCTTATAGTGGCCTTCTAATCGTTTTAATCGGCGATCTTCTTCACTCTGTATCACTTCTTTCTGAAATAGCAGAAGAGGAAAAAGAGTTAAGGTCAAATTGTCCTTGATCATGCCGTGGAGGCAAATGTGGGGCTTGAAGGATGGATGGATGGAAGGAAGGAAGGAAGGAAGGAAGGAAGGAAGGAAGGATGGATAGACAGATAGCTAGACAGACAAGACAGATCCCTCATTTGTCCAGTCAGTGGCATAGTAACCACACTGACCACACTATCCCAACTTCGTAAAAAGGAAAATTAACTATGTCAGTGTATGAATACTAAGGAACAGTGTGCATCAGGGCTGCCAATACGCAGTCACAAACTTGAGCCATAATTGCTAGCATAGATGACATAATACATAATTCTCCAAGGTTAGGCTTTAAGTTTTCATATTAGTGACAACAACTGAAGTCATGGTTGCCAGCATGGTTGAGCAAAAGAAACTCGTCCTGGTTGTTGTTCAGTAAAATACAAAATTAAATATGATCTACCAATTTTAAGTTTTCATATTAGTGAGAGACTCGATCTACATTGTCAGCTATCTATATTGCCAGGTTATTATATCATACAAAAACAGTATTCATAAACACAGCTACATATTTCAATTATGTTATAATTCGCTGTCACGAATATTGTTTGTATTGCAGAAGTAAGAGTATTCCAAAGTCTCGGTGAATTAAGGGAAGGTAAACGGGTATAACAGAGAATAAAAGTTAAGTCCCCTAGTCCATATTCTTAAAAAAATATGTGGCTGTGTACAGTGAAACCCAAATTTTATGTTTTGTTGAAAATGTGAGATAGGTTTTCTTGACAGTGTACCAGACATTTATGTGATTCAGTAAACATACAATATTAATTCGACAACCAAATGTGCGCTGTATGACTGGAGATGGGATATAACAACTGAAAGTAAATAATGATTGTTGAGTAGAAGAGTTCAACTGCTTGAAAGTGTTACTACATAGATGATTACACATTTAACCCTTTACTGCCGAACATCAAGTTTACTTGAAGCTGGCTGTGGGCATTTAAATTTTCCTTATTGCCGAACGTCAAGTTAACTTGACGCCAATGCTGAGTACAATTTGGAAGCATTTTTCTGACCTCTTTTCCATGTTCACTTGTGGTTTATGTGTGTGGTAGGTCTCTTGATGGTCAGGGCTGCCTGTGCAGTGAGTAACAGTCCCCCCTTACCCTGTACCCCTCCACAATAACACCACGGAAATGTCACCAATTTTAGAAGTGCGCACATCAACACTGCTCGAGACAAAACACATTTCTCTCTATCACTTGCAAGGCAGTCGTTAGTGGGTTGGGTTTGGGTTGAATTCAACAGTGTGCTATGCAACTACTACTTCATTACTCTCTGGAAGGCTTCCAGTGGCGTACTGTAATGCCTATTTTTCAGCCCAAACTGAAAACGAGATCTCCATGAAAATCAATGTTTTCAGCTACAGGAGGGCTCACAGACATGCCTCTTGTAGTTGTGGGGCACTTTGTAGGGGTTTTAGGGTAATAATGTGCAATATACAGCTGTAACATGTACTAAAAGCATCATGGACACCCTAGAATATGAAGAATTTTACACAGCATTCACACTGTACCTTTAGACCTGTTTTGTTCTGACTATATAAGTAGTTCATATTTATTGTGGCGTTATATTTCTCAGTGCCCAGCAACACAGAACAGCCTTTGTAAGAGATAGAACAGTGTAACATTCACCACAAGGTGGCAATAAAAAAAATAAAAAAGTGGGCCAGGAAAATAAGAACTGCCCCCCTGCGTCTGACAGTGAGACATGACACGAGACAGAGCAGCAACACACAAAAAATCTGTCTAAAATAGAACTGTGTAAGGTTTATGGTCACACACAGCAGTCCCCATACAGATGAGTGTTGGCATTCGTAGAGCTATGGCCGTGAAAAAGATCAGGTTGGACGAGGAAGCCATCAGTGAAATTCTGGTTGTGGCAGATTCAAAGAGTGATTCTGGTGCTGAGGCTAGTGATGTTGATGAATCTGATGAATTTGAAGAGGAACAACAAGCCTCAGCACAAGAAGAAGAGCCACAGGCTGGAACAAGTGGTGCAGGATTATCAAACTGGGGACCGCCTCAAGGAAGGAACATCACTGTCCATCCTTTTGTTTGTCCCGCAAAAGGTGTAAAAAAGTGTGAGGCTTCACACATCAACAAAGATAGTTCGCTGCTGTCTGTGTTGATGCTGTTTTTTGCACAAATTTTTCACCTGCTGGTGGAACAGACTAACCTGTACTACCAGCAACACGTGGACAAACAAGCCAGACCTAGCCGCTGACTGCCTGACATTACGATGTCAGACATGATGACTTTCATTGCCTTGGCTCTGCAGATGAGACACAACTTGAAAGACACAATTCATGACTACTGGTCTCGACTTAAGACAGATACACACGCCCTTTTACAGTGAGACCATGACACAAGGCAGGTTTTTACACATACTGTGTTTTTTGCACTTTGCAGACAATGCATAGAGATCCGACCAAGGCAAGGAATATGACCGACTATGGAAAATAAGGACCATTTTTGCCACACTGAATGAGGCCCATGCTAAATTCCATAACCCCTCGGAACATTTGGCTGTAGACAAGGTGATTGTAAAATTTACGGGTCGGGTTATCTTCAGGCAGTACATTCCCAAAAAAAAGGAAACATTTCGGTATCAAAATTTACAAACTGTGATGACTCAGGGTATACATACGACATGAAAGTTTACTTGGGTAAAGACTCACATTCCGCCACTGACGACATGACTGCAACACACACAGCTGTCATACACTTGACTGGCAGAGTTGAAGGCTTAGGACACAAACTGTTCATAGACAATTTTTTTTTCATCCCCGAGACTTTTTGACAACTTAGAGAGACGTAAAATAAATTCACGTGGGACAGTACAGCCTGACAGAAAAGACATGCCCCCAGACTTCGGACTGAAAAAACTAAAATTGAAAAGGGGTGACGTAATGGTTAAGGACTAGGGGAAATTTGACTGCACTAGTTTGGAAGCACAGACGAGATGTTTACATGCTGACTAACATGGACCTGCCACCACCAGCAGGAAATTTTTGTGACAACAGGAGGCCTGTGAAGCCTCACATCATGGCAAGGTATAACCACCATGTGGGCTACGTCGACAATTCTGATTGTATGGCGAACACCTATTTGATGTGTAGACGTAGCTTCAAGTGGACCATGAAATTGTTTTTCCACCTTCTGGATCTAACAGTACTCGACAGATGGATTCTGTTATCTTCGTGTGGGGTTAAATATACCCACCGAGATTTCAGATTTCTCCTGGTGAGAAATTTGATCAAAAAAGTTGGAAGAAGCCAAGATTGCCCCACCCCCAGTTTGGGTGGAAGGCCAAGTGCTGCTGACACCAACATTACGAGGCTGGAGGTCCAGCATAGTCAACACTGGCCAGTAAAATCTAACATCGTCCGCTGCCGTGTGTGTAATGTTGGCTTGTGCATGGTTCCTTGTTTTGGGGAGTACCACACTAAAGTGAATTTGTTAAAATTGTGCATGTGTGGGTGTGGGGGGGGGGGGGGGTGACCAGCGATCCAAGGAGCCACGGATCTTCTGTAGCAACCAGAATTATGTAACAAAATTTTTAAACTACATTCATGAAATGCATGCATTTCACAGGTCTAATTTGTTATAAAAATTGGTGAACAATTTTTTCCCGAATTAATCAATTCATAAACAGACTGCGAAATTTTATTTCATTAAATTTGAGCGAAAGGTCTATGAGATATGACTTTTTAAATAAGAACAAGCATAAAAAATTATATCCCTGGTGAAAAAACCTCAGCTCGGTGGCATTTAATTCTGGCTAACTGCAGCTTTAAAGGGTTAAGAATATGAGGGTAAGGTAAAGTTCACCCTAGAACAGCCCATGAAAGGCCGGAGGAGGAGTAAAGCTATAGCTGTATCCTTTCTTTGACCTCAGTGCTAGGTGGGGGTGGATGGTCAACCCCATGCCCCAGCTGCTTTACCCCCAGGAAGGAGACCTGGTACCCATTGTACAGGAGGCTGGGTGGGCCCCCAGGGCTGGTCTGGACGGGTGCGAAAAATCTTGCCCCCACCAGGATTCAATCCCCCGATCGTCCAGCCCTTAGCAAGCTGCTGTACTGACCACGCTGTCCCAGCCCACAGAATATGAGGGACAGACAGATACTACTTATGTAGCTACATTACTTTTATCAGTAGACTCTGAACATAAACACCAGTGGGAGATGTACAGTTTGATTTTGGTATGGTACTGACAGCTACAAACAGCCACTGTAGTCTGATCTGCTTTATATCCATTAACTAACAAACCAAAAGATTACCACATGGCAGTTTCAACTCTCACATTTTCTCCACAAGCTATATAGGCCCTCCAGGCCTAAGTCACTGTTCTGACCGCCCAGCATATATGCAAATAAAGTAATTTATTTTTACCAAAGCATTAGAATTGTGGTTATCTCTCCAATGAATGCAGTTTTCAAAGTCCCTTTTCCATTGTGAACAGTCAACAGATTTACCAAATATGAAGTACTGATGAAAACGGGCTCTTATGGATGTGCACTCACTGTATTCTTCTTTATAGATTTCACACGGTCGAACCTGAAATAAAGATACAGATCAACAGTGTAGATGGTTTGAAGTGATAAAGCCCAATGTTGGTATCAGGTGTATCTGCAATGAAGTCACAAAAACGCTCCCAGTCCCTCATACGAACAAAATGTCACACAAAGAGACAAGTCACATATTACCAGGGCTGTGGAGTCAGTACACAAAACCTCCAACTCCTCAATTTTTAAATCTCCAAGTCCAAATCTTTCATAAAAGCTCTCTATGTATTAATACTGGTAAACATACTAAAATGGTATCATAAGACATTTCATCACCACTACGTGAATCATCAGGCTACTTTTTAGACTTATAATCTATATTTAAGTATAAGTCTAATAGTTATTGTAGCTAGTATCTATTTAATATTCTATATCGAGGTCGGAGTCAGAGTCGGTACATTTTTACCAACTCTGACTCCACAGCCCAGATTTAAAGTCCATGCCATCCACAGCAGTGTTGGTGTGATGAAAGGTATTCAGACATGTGGTACAGTAGGTTTAATGTGTGGCATCTGTATTAACTACACATGTTTTGTGCTCTTCCATTTGATGGCTCTGATAAACCACTGCAACTAGGTTAGGTAATATTCCATACAGTGCTACGTGTTAAACATACCTACCACGTGTTGAAAATTATACATATGGGTCCTGTGCAGACTGTGGAGGTTATGTCTGAAAATTTTCTGATATGTCATGTATGGTGATTAACCCTGAACAGTTAGGCCAAAGACAAGTTCAGAATCATGGATGTGAAGATGAAATTAAACAGAGGCAGCGAAATAAACATGAAAACGCTAAAAAAGATAGACTAAATGTTGACTCAGCATGCATAAAATGTTGGAATGCAGAAGGAAATGTCCTTGAAATGCTGAAAGAAAGCAGTGAGCTAACACTGCCGAAGTAATAAAATGCAGAAATAGTCGTAGCTCAAGAAACGGATGGGACAGCCAATGGCTGGCTCCTCGACACCATGTTGTTGATGATGCTTTCTGTATACGTATAAAAATATTTTATGGGAAGGTACAATAATACATTCTTTCCCAACTTCTTGCAACCAGTGAAAAGGAAGTTTACTTTTTTCTTGGACTTCTTAACCTCTACAGATGAGACCGATACGTTGTCCCCGAACGTCGGTAAAGGTTTACCACTCCACAGTACGTAATACCCAAGAACCCAGGTCTGAAGTTTACTATTCTACATGTAAAACGTCATAACGCTAGTATTTGTTGATATCCAATTGCGTAAGGCAATTTTACCATCCATGTTGCTTCGCGCTCTGCAACTGAGCTTGACATTTCACAAATTCCACGATAAGGCACAACTTGCCCACATAACCTCTCTGTACCGCAGATTATTAGTGCATTTAGACGAATTGTAATAACCACGGATTAGA